>VZRH01001838.1:763457-810401 GCA_013397555.1 Urocynchramus pylzowi
TATATATATATATATCTGTTATAAGACCTGCTCTGTTGTCTAGGAATGTTTTCTTCCCCTTGCTGAATTGAAAGAGGAAATTTAGGAAGCCAGCACCTATTTTTCATTCTAAATGTTAAAACTGTCAGAAAGAAGGCTTATATAATTTTTTTTAAAAAAATTAGAAGTGCTAGACAGTAGTCACATGAGCATAAGTAAATACCATCAAAATGAGGATGAACTGTCAACTACTAAAGAAAATGATATATTAGTGGAGAAATGTTACAACCTAAGGCAGACATTTTTGCCATTTTCTGCTATACAACTGGAAAACAATTCATGAAGATGAATTCACAGCCCTTGAAGTTCAGTAATACTTCTGTTTTGTTCTGTCAGAATGAAAATTTAAGTTTCAACGGAGACATTAATTATTTGTGATACCATAAGAAGCATCCTATCCACTAAGAATGCAAAATTCTTTATACAGTTCAATACAGATTGTGTGTAGAAGAGTCAGTCTGGGAAATCATTTGCAACATGAAACATAGGAGGTGAGGACCAGTCAACTGGCATTATCAAGGATCAATGGCTCTTGGAAATATATTGTCCAAATACTTACTTTTATCATGAGAAAAAATAGCAAATTCTTGTCTCAAAAAATCACACCTTTTTTTTTTCACACCAAACTATTTGTCAAAATCAAATAATTTCAGAAGAGTCAAGGATCTTGCTGACCAAAATATTTCATTGTTGTATTTATTGGCATACTGACCCTAGCTCTCATTTGCACTGGATGCCCATTAAGATGCTTTTGTCTACATCACACTTCCAAGCTAGCAAAGACAGAATTTGTTCCAGGTTTACAAAATTCCTAGGATTTTGGCAATGTAATTGTCTTTGTCTTTGACTGTTATACTTAATACTGATTCTAAATATAAGCGCAGGAATGTATTTGACTGTAATCTTTCTTCCATTGGGAAAAAAACCCAACAAACCTCCAAAATGCACTTTAAACCTCAAGATAAATATTTGGGAAGAACTAATTGCTTTAATCCATCTCAATCCAACAGATAACACATAAGGGTTAATATTGCTGTTGGAGTTTTCAGCAGTAGCTTCATCTACTCATTACACATATTAATCTTAGTGGAAGTATGTTATCCTAGCTTTTTCTACCATAAGTACACTTTTACAGTTTCTAGTAAATTGAATTTTTTCACATTAAATCTGCATTTTATTTTACACAGGAGAAAAATGAAAGTTAAGTCTATTCTGGGTGGGGGTTTTGAAGGCAGAGACACAGTGTTTTGAGTTTTGGGTATTTTATTCGATATCTATATTTTCATTAGAAGAAAATTTTCATTTATAAATTCATCAAGCTTGATTTTTCCAAAGCCCAGTATTCATTTACACATAGAAATTCATCATTACACAGGAAAAAACCCAAACCCTTGTCCTTCTTCATACCAGAGGAAAAATTACACAAGGTAATCTTTAATAAAATGTGTAAGAAATGCAAAATTATGTTCTACCTTCCAAGATATCAACACCTGTTTTACAGTAAAACATCTTCTTGTCTACTCTGGTTTAGTAAAGCTGTTTCTATTTTGTACTTTTGCAAGCAATGCTGAGGGTTAGCATAAAGAGTCCAAATTAAAAAAAAAAAAGGTCCTTCTATGAAAAAAAAATTTCAAATTCAAAACAAAACAGAACAAAACTAAGACTTCATTGTTCCTGAAGGAAGTAGGAAGAGAAGATGGGGTCTGAACTTACCACTATTTGCTGAGATACAGAAAATTACTTCCTGTATCTCCAGTTATTCACCAGAGCTGAAACAACAGCACTCTGCAGTTTTGACGCTACACATCCATGTCACAAGTTTACTGGCAGAGAATTTAAATGTTGTGATGAAATATGCCAAGGCATCTTTTTCTTTGGGACACAGAAAAATCAATTCATAGAACAGCTGGAGGATTGTAGAGCACAGTCTTTTTTGGCTGAATGCTGATGGTTATGATGGTTATGAATGCTGGTTATGCACCAGCATGTATCTTGGTGCACAATGCTCAAGTGAAAATGGATTTATATTCTTAGACTAGCTATAAAGCTTGCATTGCAATTTCTAAGATGTAACAAAATGCCCTTCCCACTCTCTGAGTCCCCAAAACTCCAAAGAAACACACCAAAATAAAAATACCCCACCAAACCCAAGCTGTAAGCTAAGAGAATGTGGCTTCTCTGTTTTATGACAGTAGGTAAATTTAGTAATTTAAATTTACTTCAAACACTAGACTTTGATTGATGGCTTCCAGTAGAAAAAAAAAATGATTGACAGTAGCTGTCACTGCTAACAGAAGAATTTAAAAACAAACAAGGAAGAGTTAGGAAAGATGTCAAGAGCATAATCTCTAGGGTAACAGTTTGATCATTTATCCTAGAGACAAAACAGCATCACAGATTTACCTTTTATCATAAGAATGAGCAGCACTGAGATATGAGGATGAAAAAACTAAAAGCAAACTGCATATTCAAGCTTTTCCTTGATGTTAGTGAAATCTCAGAATTTTTTAAATGACTGCAAACTGCTACCATCCCTGTTTTAACTGCCACCACCACTATTCCTTGGACATTCTATTAATGTTTATGACAGCATTCCCAGATAATAAGAGATCTGTGTTTACCATTCCAGCCTAAGAGTAATAAATTTTTTAACAGTTGTATTTCTTATAGATTTTCACTTTTTGACCCTATAATACAACTATAAGAAACTGGACTTCATCAGAAAATTTAGATGTTCAGGAGAGACAAAGCTCCAGTAACTATTCCATATTTATTTTAGGAGCATTATCACTTCAAGTTGAAATTAACTTATAACTAAAAAGACTGTTCAGATCTTGTTTAGTGCCACTCACATTAAATATTAACTGTTTTCTGCAGCCAAACTAAATCTAGAGAAAAAATAACAAAAACATTCTGTGAATTAGTTATTTGTAACTTCATATATTACCCCAATGCCCAGATATATGAGAGTCCTTTTTTTTCTTTAAAAAAAAAAAAGTGTTAAAGCTTTAAAAGAAAGGATTTTGATTTTTGGGGTTTTTTGGAGGTTTTTTTGGTTGGTTTTTTTTTAAGTTTTCTTTTTTTTTGGCAAATACTTCTTGAAAGAAAGAATTTTTGTATTTAATTTATATTCTTGGTTATATTTCATATTTTTCTTTTCCTTTCCAAAATCCACTAATTTATTTAACAAATTGTCCAGTTGAAATGTGAAAATCCACCTCATTTGGGCCTTTCATTTAAATATTGTTGACAAATAACTGTAATTTTGATGTTTGCATCTTTCACTGGTCTGCATCTATATTAATTTATTCCAGTCAATATCTCCTCCATTTAGTGCCCTCTAGTTCCTAAAAAGTCAGTGAATCATTATCAATGGGCTGGTATTAAATATTTTAATGATAGTTAGCATAACACCTAAAGTGTTATGGAAATAATTTTTAAAAAAACCTTGATTATCTACCTATCTTATATTATCTTTGCACACTTTGGTATTTGAATTGTCTAAATATCTGAACCTTGCTTTAAGTGTTCATTCCATCCATCCATCCATCCATCCATCCATCCATCCATCCATCCATCCATCCAGCCCCCCCTCTAGGTGAGATATTTGTGTAGTGATTCTGAAAGAATTTATACATGAAGCCCAGAAAGCAAACAATTTATGCCTTTTCTGATTACTTAAGTTTTCTTATGTTCTTTTTTGACAATAATTTTTAAAGTTCTATTTGAGTCTGTACAGAACATACATATCAGAAATAGCAACACAGAAGGAGTATAAAAATGTGAGTAAAAGCTGCAGTGTTACAAAAGCAAATTATTGACATGTTGTTTACCACTAACTTTGGTAGTTTATTTTTGCCAACAGAACAATGACAATAATACTGTATGAAGTGCACCCAGGCTTAAAAAGCATTTGTATTAGGATCTGAGCATCATTTAAATGTATCCACCAGTAACTTATTCTAAAAAATATAACACTAAAAAGCAGCCTAGAGCATAAAAGAAAAAAAATATTCTCTAAAACCTGTAAGAGAGCAATATAATATGATATGTACAATATGATGATATCTTCTGGAGGTGGTGACTTGACAGAGTACAGCACTGGCTTGTGTCAGGTAAAGACAATGGGCATCTGCTGTGTGCAGAAGGGGACCTACTACCAAAATTTGCTCAGAAAAGAACATGTATTTTCATGTTCAAGGTTGAGCATATTTTAATTCAAGAATGTTCTTGCAACTCTCTGGAAACCAATGGATACTATAAACAGTCAATGAGTCACAAGCAAAAATATAAAACAAGGCAGAAATTTCAGGCATAAATGGAATATTAGCATAAAGGGGTTTCATTTAAAATGGCCGGAGAATGTAAGTCCAGCTTTTGTGCAGTCTGTGCTTGCCTATGTCCAGTCAATCCTTCCCAACATTGCCAGAGAGTAAAACACTGGTTCTGTTTGGAAAATGTGTGTTTGTCATTAAATTTTGCCAGGCCACATTTTCAACTCAAGTGAGCAGTGTAATACTAATAGTATTAATTTTGCACAGGACAGGAATAATTTTTCATGCTTCATCTTTGTTGTTTTTTTATTCATTGTGCATACACATCTCAGTGAAACAAACTTCCAGAGAGGATGGCCTAATTAATCTGATTTTATAACCTTAATTTGAAATGAAGAATGTGTCAAAATGCACATAGATAAATAAGGTCTGAGAAAAGTTATCGGAGAACTCACAACAGGTTTTCTGCTTTGCAAGATAATGAGCCTAATACAGTCTTACAAAACACTGAAAGTATGTTTTAAGGAAGTGTGGAGAAAATAAACTGAAATATTAGTAGTTACTTGAAAGGAAAGAAATTACTTCAGGAAAAGACAACACTTCTCCATATTAACTTAGGTGACTCATTCTCTTTAACAGGCTGTGTTCCTATATTACATTAGGGCTTTTCAGAAGAAGAAATGGTGCCTTGAGTACGTCTGTTAATGCCATGAAGAGGCATTTTATTGCAGCCAGATACATTTGCCTCATCATAAGCACTGAAACTTGGAAGAACTAAACTAGTATAACATGATAGCACAGTTTAAAATAGTGTTTGGAGGTTCAAAACTTTAGAGAGGAGACTTGAAGGGTGATGTCATTATTGCTTACAATTTCCTTATGAGAGGTCACAGAGAGAGATCTCCTTTCTGGTGTCTGGTAATTGGATGTGAGCTAATGTCATAAACCTGTGTCAGGGAAAGTTCAGATTGGATATAAGGAAAAAGTTCTTCACTGGGAGGTTGGTCAAGCACGGGAAAAAGCTTCCCAGGAAATGGTCATGGCCCCATGCTTATTGCTGTTCAAAAGACTTTCAACAATGCCCTTATACTGTATCTTTTAAAGCTTATCTTTTAGGTTCCCCTGTGTGGAATCAGGAATTGAACTCAATGATCCTTGTGAGTCCATTCCAAGTCAGGATGTTCTATAAACTTTTAATCCAATTGTTTGTTAAGGCACAAAAATTACTGTATAAAGTTGATTTTCATGAATTAATAATTAAAATTGTACTAAGAGCAAATTTAATATATAAATTTATTTTGATTTGCAATTTAAGGAAATTGACAAAAATAAGCTCTAGGTTTTTCTTTTTTAACATGTGTATATAAGAAGAAAGATATTTCACCAAAAGCATTACAGATATACTCAATTTCAGAAGAAAAAAATATATTCCTTTGAAGTTTTCAGAGTTTCAGGGCTTTGGAACACTCTTGGTTTTGTTTCAGGAATCTGCTTTCTGACTCTTGCAGAATAAAAGGACTTTATCACACAACTGTATGCCTGTTATGCATGTGAAGGATGCCTATTTCTTTCTTTAATATGTCAGAAATTGTAAAGGATAATTACCCTTTCTGTATGACCTCCGTAACAGCAGTATTGGCAAAGTTGTATTATGGGGCAGAAAGTTGTTAAGCAAAATTATTTTTCTGAAGTTTTTTGACTTCTTATCTGCTACAGAGGAACAGATTATAATCCTCAATTTATTATTTTTAGAAAGTATTTTTTTCTGGATCAGAAAATGAAACTTTTGATTTGTTTTAATCAGTGCTATTCAAAATAAGAGCTTGTATAATATATCTAGAAAACAAAAATGTAATACAAACAACTATTTTTAATAGCCCAAAATGTAAACACTGCAGTTCATGAAAAGGTCTTTGTTCTCCCTGCACGAAATGGGAGATAATTATTTTGTGCGTTTATATGATATTTAAGATTCTGTGTCAACTCCAGTGTGGGCCACAGAGTGCTCTGGTGTTTGCTGCTATCTCATTGGTGTGGGCTCCTCAATCAAGAGGCCACACCAATGTGATAGCACAGCTATGACCAGAACACACTTTCAAAAAGCAAGTTCAAAAGCATAAAAAAAATTTCAAATTTTATATTATTACACTTTATTAAAAAGTCTGACAAGGAGCTTGTTCCACTTTCAGATACAGAAAGAACAGATAAAAAGATGACATTTTTGAAGGTTCTGCTAGATATTTTTTAGTAAGATTTGCTTATCAGGTGAATTTTGAATAATATGAATCAACCTGGTTGGTTGTAACAAGCTGTTTGCAGCCATTTAAGAAATGTACTAATTACCAAGCTGAACAAAATAAGCACTTTTAAATGCATAAGTCTTCACTTTAGGAAGAGGACATTCTCAAACATAATAAGATGAAATAGACATACTAAACGGTCTAAAATCTATGAAAACACACTCTTAATAGCAAAAAGCATTTAAAACATGATCAAGTTTTGGTGGTTCTGGTACCACCTAATACAAACACTAATTTTAGTATTCTGATTTTTCAGGAGAAATGCTCTAATCCTGTATGACTATGCAAGCCCCTGATATTTGCATGTCTAGGCTGAACACACACCCCAAAAATCCCATGCTTTATTCATAGGTAGCTATTAAAATGGGACTGTCTATTTGATCATGGCATTTTCTTTAATACAGTTAAACAGAGTAGCCTAGACAGCTGTAGCTGCTGTCATGAGCGCAGTCCTTGAAATTGAGAGCTGTAGCTAAGTTTTGAAAACAAACTCTTTTTTGAAAGACATAGATTTTGAAGTGTTTTTTGAAGCATAAATATCTTAACTAGACAGATTTTATGGGCAGTCTTCTTAGGAAATAAATAAAAGCTAATCTTAATTTCCATTTGAAGTCCAGTCACAAAGTTTTCTGTAAATTTACAGCTTATTTATACTGCTGATAGGTATTGTATAGTATCTCTTAAAATTAATATGATTAAATGCATGACCAAAATGTTTCTGTCATATTTAAAACTTTATGCAATAATGCTATATATCAACTTTCCTCTTGCCCATGAAGTATAGGGTATACGTTGACAACGAACGCACTGATGATTTTTGGTTGAATTTTAACATAACTAAGATAATTATGATAGGCAAATACTTGCAGACTTAAAACCTTTTCTCATGTATAATTACATTTTTTCTGTGCTAAATGAAACTACTATTCTTGTCATTATTCATGAAGCTACAATAAAAACTGCTGCAGAAGAAAAAGATGGAAGCAGATAAAATGCTGAAAAGACATTTAAAAAAAATAATAAAAAAATCAAAACACTGCCACCATCAGTATTTGTCTGTTTAAACATAAAAATTTTATCTGAAACAATGTTGGTTCAAAGTTTACTTTTCATATACTTCTATCTGCCCCTTTCTTTCTTTCTTCAGAATGTATTTGTGTTTATAAACATAGATATCTTAAAAAACCAAGCAGGTATTCTTCAGAGATATTGAATTTTGGTCAAGCTACTATTTATACTAATAAAATACTAATATGGTTTTATAGTCAGAGCCAAGAATAACCCAATTTTATATGACATGGATGAAATTCTGGCACTCAAATGTTATTTATGACTGCAGTTCCTGTCTTTTTTTTCCATCTTCCTAGGCCCTCCCACCTTCTATCTCCTGTCCCAGAAGATGATTGAAGATATTCCAGTGCTTCAAACTCACAGTATTAAGAAGCACTTTAGTGAATTGCCACTTAGATTGAAAATCAGTCTGTTTTCATACAACCATTCTTCCTGTAACAGGTGAGTTTTAGGGAAATCATAAATGGACTTTTAGAGTCTTTTTCTCTATGATTGTAAAAGACTGAAGTGCCTTTACAGAGTCGTTCTGACTGTACATTTGGAGAATGAACTGAACTCAGAAATTTAAAAAAAAAAAGGAAGAGCTTGAAGTGTTTTCTTTTTTCTTTTTGAAGCACTGCATTAACTTAAGAAAAATAAAATACAACCACATTCCATTCTGAAGTAATCAAGCTAGTTGCAGTTTTTTAACATAAACTTTGTCAAAAGGAAGTCCCAGACAAAATGTCCATCATTGTAAGTTCAGATTTCAGATGTTGGGTACCACCACAACGCACACAATTAAATCCTGTATTCAGTGAAGATATTGCTCATTGCTAAAAAGACAGTTAAGCCTTTGTTAGCATTTTGGCCTTTTAATAGTGTTGGTTTTCTTTTTTTTTCTTTTTTTTTTTTTTTTAAATAAACAATTTTCTCTCTTTCTAAATTATCTTTCAATTCTGATTTCTAGAATGACCAAATTAGGGCAGTTATTTCCAACATGAATAGAATATTAAACTATATATAGTCTCATTAAAAAAGGTTTTTGGGCAGAAAAAGAAACAAACCTTCAATGCACAGATGTAAAACAATGAGATGAATAGTGATATGTATGAAAATAATTTGCAATTTCTTAAAGTAAAATAAAATGCTTTAGAGTAGATTTTGGATAGAAAGGTTTCCATTATATATGAGAGTGGGACTTCCAAAAATATGCAGCACTCTTATATAGTCAGATACTCATAAAAGTCATCAATCAAAATGGGTGCTTTGATTTTATTTACATAGACTGGTATTGTAAGTCATTTTCTGTGACACCAGTTGGTTACCCATACAGACAGTGTATGGGTAAGTGCAATTGGCCAGGAGAAATAACTTACAGCTGCTTTGAATTCCCAGGGACTAAAATTTGCCAAAAAATGCTGGATAATATAACCTTCAGTTTCTAAATATGGAAGAGTATCACTTTAATTTTGAAAAGATATATAGATTCATGTACATTGTGAATACATATTCTGAAAGAAAAGTCATAGTCAATGATTTGGCCTAAAATATAAAGAAAAAATATGCAAGAAAAGGACAAAGTATCATAAATACTAGTGAATTTTTTATTTTAGAAACCTAAAATCCACCCATAAAATCAAAAAGGAAAGCTGAATTGCCAGAGGGAATGAATTATTGAAATAAGCAGTAGATAGTCTGATTTTATATCACACAAAGATTAAACCAATACACAGTGGAAAATCACATATATTTTGGATGTAGATTATACAGAAAAATTGCTAGATGAAATAACATATTTGGAATCCAAGCACATCTTCTCAAATACAAAGAACAACAACAGCAAAAGTAATGATGAAAACTACTCTTCTTCATAGAGATGTTGAAATAATTAAGATTCAGATCATAAAACTATGTGAGATACATCTGTTCATCTGGGGTTTTTGCATGTAAGTTTCAATGATTATTGAATAATTCAAAGATTATTAATGTTGTGCTGTCTCTAAACCTTTCACTCCTTAAGAAACTTCTTGGATAGTAACTTTCAAAGAGGTAGGTACCTACAACGATGAAAATAAAACCTTACTGTGTTATTGACAAAGTAGTTTTGTTAGTATTTTTTCTCATAACACTTGATGGGAAAGACATATGTATGTTTAAGCTAAAATTGAGAGAGATTGGCTTTTCAAGAGTTTATGGAGACCAGATGTCTTGTTGGAAGAATTATTTGATGAGCTTCAAATGAATTGCCTTTATCATAATTCTTTAAGGAATGATTTGTACCTTTAGAATAAAGGGGGTGCTATTGTTTCTGTTTCAGTGAGTCAAATGAAAAAATTTTAGAGCTTAATTCTTCAGTTAAGAGGTAGTTTTTTCACTTTTTTTTTTTCTTTTTTTTTTTTTTACAATAAAATGTCCCCTATCACTTCTCTGACGTGTGGATTTAATTCATACATAACACACATTTAACCTGAGATCTTGGCAATGGAAACTGGTCAACTTAATTGGAGAATTTATTCCTCATCCATACATGAAATGAATAAAATGGTGCACATTGTTTTCACTAGTGAATCTTTGAATTTTTACTATATTTTACTTTTCAATATATATTTTTCTCAATGCAATTTCTATGACAGGAGGCAAAGTCTCAGATGACTTAATTATGATGGCCTAGTTGGAAAGGCTAGAATGAGCTCAAGCCTATTTCAGTTCATAAAGGAAGCAGCACTAGTTATTTAAACTGTCACAGTCATTATGATCATCATTTATATGGAAGAAAAACCCAATGTAGTTTCAATATGACTGCCCAATCTAATTTCAGTATGCTAAAGTACTTTAGACACACTCAAAAATGAAAAATTGGATGTTTAATGTACTGCTCATTTAAGCAATGATGTTTCTTTAAAATAAATTATAAAACCTAGGAAATTATGAACTTCTGGATTTGGTTAACTACCCAGGAGTTGCTACTCATTTATCCCACCAACAATCAAAATTGTAGGCGATTAAATGGGAATGCTTCTAACAGATAACATGGATAAAAGAACATGGATAACATGGTTAAAAAAGACTGTTAGCTGTGGGGTAGTTCATTTTTCCTTACATGAATCTCATGCTAAATGGGAGCTTCAGACAAAGTTTATTGGAGAAGCCATTCTGTCGAGTCACAAGGTATAGAAAGGGCCCTTTTGCTTTCTAATTTCCCTAGAGAGGAGATTGTGCCTGGGTCCAGTCTTTGAGTTTTAATCAATGGTTTCTGTCTAAAAAATCATATGGCAGTAACTGAACCTTTATACAACTTTGTTCTTCAGGATTAAGGATGGCAAACAAAATGGCATTCATTATGATAATGAATGAAATATGAATAAAAATATATTAATAAAATACCTTAATCTGAATTGTTTAGTACACGGTATAGGCATCTATAAATACTATTTTTGAAGCAATATTGAAGCAATTAAATGAAAGGTTGCAAAACCAGTTATTAAGCAGAGACTGGGTTCACCAAGACATACCAATGACTGTGGGCAAATCTGTTTCTCTCAGCCTTGATGAGTAATGTTGAGGGGCACCTCCACTGAAAGAAGGAAGGGAGGAATCTCCACACATGCTCCGAAAAGAGGTGTGTTAAAAGGCCCTTTGTTTAGAAGAGTGATATTGGGCTTCTGCAGAATAAAGTGGTTGACTATCCATCAGATGTCTCCAGGATGCAAGCTTTAGATCAGTCATTGGTACTATCACTTGTTGGTTCCTTTATCAGGTACTTTGTCAAGTACATTGTTCATATTCAGGATTTTAACTGTGTGTTTGATGAGTCTGGCTGTCTTCAACACCACCAGCAGTAATCCATTCACTACTGATAGCTGTGCAAGCAGATCATTGATCGAGCTATTTTACCCTGACTCTTGGCAGAATATGTTGTTATAATGTGCTTTAGAGTTTCCTTTTCTTTATATTTTAATATTTTATTTTATTTTATTTTATTTTATTTTATTTTATTTTATTTTATTTTATTTTATTTTATGAATCTTTTTTTTATCCTAGTTCAGCTGTTGATATCATATTAGATATGCAAGAATGGCTTTTTACAATTAAGAAAACCAAGCCTGATCTCTTTCAGGGAAACAAGCACAGTTTTTCAAGGCTCTGTTAGCCTCATTGGAAATGAGTCATGTGTAGTAAGGCTACTTAAAATTCAGCTTTCAAAGAAGGAATTTAGGGTTGTTTTTCAAACTCAGTTTTCATTAGTGAAAATATGCATTAACTCAAATGTTATTTCCTGAATAAACTCTCTAGCATTTTTAAGTGCTTTCCAACTTCTAAATTTCCTTTCAGTTGTTGTACAACACCACTTTTTTCACTAGTTTCCATATTTGTGTTGAATATTTGTAGTTCAAAATAATGTTTTATTTTAACCTCAAAAATATGAAATGTATAAATAAAGGATTTGAAGAGTAGTCTCATGTAAGCTTTCTCATGTGGCTGACATAGATTAACCTCACTGTTTATCAGTTTTAGAAGTTTGGGCTGATGTAATTGTTTTTGTGGTTAAAATAACACATATTTCTGTGTAACCATTAAATGTTTGTTTTTCTTAACGAAGCCTAATTGATGTTAATTAATTGTATTATGAATTTTAGCTCTTTTGAATAAAGTGATTAGTCTAATTATTAGTTTCATTTTTTGGTGTTCTAGTTCTTAAGTGTGTGATTTTCTATTATTTTTGTGCTACTCCTTACCTTTAGAAATCATGGCCTGAGTGTGTATGAAAGATTAGGAATGCTAGGAACATTAAATGGTGTGGTGGCATTCACTCTATAGGAAAGAAAATTTACCCCAAATTATTTTTTACATAGCTTGTTATTTCTGAGTAGAAATTTGGAATTTGACTAGATTTCTAATGCAATTTTGGTAACCTTCACATAAAAACCAACACATAAAAGGTTGTAAAGGTGGTTTTGCATTTGTAAGATGCTTTATGAATTTGAGCATTAAAAATATAGAATATGGATGGATGGAGGATCACAGTTGCAAAAATATATAATTGCAAAAATAACTGTACTTTACATAAAACTAAAATCACACCATTGTTATGATGTTGTAATATGTTATTTAAAAAAAAAAAGGCAGTGAAACAATTATTGGAAATTTGTAAAAGCTCCTGGTTTTAACACATCTCTCTGAAGAGATGATAAGAAAGTTGAAATTATACTAAAACTAACCTACTCAAGAGTGTTATTATGCACCAGCAGATACCTTTCCAAAACAACTAACTGAGTTAGTTGTTAACTAAACATAATTTAGCTTCATTTACTACATGGGTAGTACTACTACATTTATGTATTAAATGAAATTTACTATGCAGATCACAAAGCTCAAACTGCTAGCTTAGTACTGGGGGGAAAAAAGGCCAGAGGGACTCAGATGTATACAAATGACAGTTGACATGTCCCATTTATATCAAAAGAAGACATACATAGACAACTTACAGCACTCTTCCTTTCCAAAGCTGATAGGGGAGGTTGTGTGGTGCACACACTATGCCTAATATAAAAAATATATCACTGTTTAATCAACTGAGTCATGCACAAATTACTCAAGAGTTTCAGGGAATGAAAAATGGAATAAATATAATGGGTGTATCTGGCACAAACATTGGCTTCATAAGCAGCACATTGACTAGTTACTAGCTTATGGACATGGTTTTTGTGATACTCATATATGATATTATTATGAAATGGGGATTTCCAACATAAGTAAGACCAGATATCTGGTTCACCTAGGTCTTCTAGTTAGATTTGAAATGCAACATAAACCTAAGGATCATACACATGTAGATACCAAGTCAACAAAGGTACACAGTAACACCAGTTAGAAGTATCAGAATTTTGCACATTTGTGTGAATATCTTTTTCTTATTAAAGGGAATAAAATGGGATATTACAGCAAGCACTAAAACCCCGATAAGAGTCTCCTCACATATTGGAAAATAAAACTGTCTTGGGAATATTTTTTTAAGGCCTTATTATGTTTGGAATGCTTCTGAACCTTGTGAGCTGAAGGCTGCTGTTTTTCTGTCTCATAAAGAGGGTGCAGCTTCTCCTGGTTTGATTTCCCAGAAATTATTTTAATTTCATTCTTACAGGAAGTATGAATAGTTGCTTTATGAAATCTATATTGGTGAAACGCCATCTGATCACTGATCTGAGAAATTACTGTTTCTGATTTGATGAAGAAATGTGCGATTTGCTTTGTTTCACATATTCATTTGAAAGGACAAAAGGAATTGTTTGAAACCCTTTAGGTGTCAACATAAATGATATTTCAAGCAGTGGATAAATTATGTAAAAGTTCTGGCTCTAAGCTGGAAGGAAATATTAACAAGCTAAGCACTGCCTGGAAGTGTATGGAAAAGTGTTTACGTGTAAATGCTTAGCTGCACATGCCATAAGTTCATTGCTGCTCATGCACTAGTCTCATGACTTTCCCCACAGACAGTCAAGTTTTGAAGCTGTTTATCCTTCATTTTATCTAATAGGATAGATTTTGTCATGAGAAAGTCTAGAGAGATCAAATGAGGAATGAACACTGCTCTGGAGGTAACTGCTATCTTGTACTGTGATGAAGCAGACCAAACGTGTTTCAAGAAAATCCTATTTCAGACATAGACAGCTGGATACAGTTTTTACAGACTTTAAAAAGTTACACTGGAAAGTGCCTAAAGGATGATATTCATCACTGCAATTGCATATTTCAAGCAAATAAAATAAGAGTCACATTGCAAAGGGTATAAATTAAAAAAAAAAAAAGAAAGGATTTTTTTTCATTTTCCAAAGGCTAATGCAATTAGCCTTTGAGAAAGAACAATGTCTCTCAAAACAAAAGAAGCCACAGAAAATGCTTTTGTTTATATGGTTATTGAAAAACTCAATCCCTGATTAAATCTCTAATCTCTACCACTTCTACCTCTATAGAAGTTCCTAAACTGACACTTTTGTGATTTCAGTTAATGCCATGGTCCATATGCAAGGTTTATACTCCAATTACCCAAGGAGAAAGGGCTGAGAATGTCTCAAATAATTAATTAATCCTTCCAATTCCTTTTATTTCTATGCCTTTAAATTAATCCAACTGGTATGGACCATTTAGTTTATAGGTAATTTTGTGTTTCTCTATTTACTCTTAAGGTAGAAAAAAATTCCAAATATGCTGTGCAAGTAGGGCAGTTAGTTATTCCTCATCAACATGTAACTTGTTTAGCTCTTGTTCAGTTTTACATCTACCTGACTCTCCCATATAGGTGAAAGAAAAGAAGAAAAAATTGTTTGTTTGTTTGTTTATTTGGTAATCTGAAGCTCATACACAGCCTAATTGTTTGCCATTCATCAGACACAGAACTTTTTCTTACATGGTAATGTTTATTGATACACTTAAATGTTTTCCTGAGGGAACATGCTCAAATGGATTCCTTGTGATTCGAGACTGATAATTCATAGGAGTTGAGAATGTTTTGAACAACTGACTCAAATGCTGGAGATAAACTGTAGGGGTTAAAACACATGTTTAAGTAATTTCTTGAAATAATAACAGGAAATGGGGTTCATTAGTGACCCCGTAGTAACAAGATCAGTTACTTTTAATTACAGTTCAAAAGAGGACTAATGAGGAAATTGTAAAAACTCTTTATAGAATCATTATAACCAAAGGGAGAAAAGAGAGACAAGGGAAAATAGCTGTAGTAATTAAATGTCAATGCTATGCCCTGAGAAAACTCTTACTGAGTTCATCCTCTGGCATTCATTGCTTTTGTTTGGCAGAGGCCTCCCAATTTCTGAACTAATTCTTGCCAATACACAGATTTGCAATTTTGATTTAATGATTTTTTCAAAACATACAATATAGCAATGGATCACATAATAAAATATCTCTTTTGAAGACTGTGAAGCCAATTAGGTAGTTGGACCACATAACCAGGGATAATCCCAAGATGAAAAGGTAAAATATTAGGGTATCTATTTAATCTTAGCCAAATTTTGTTCTACAAACAAGATAAGTTACTTCACCTTTCTGCATTTTTGTTTTCTCTTTAGGATCCTGTAAGCATTTAATTTCTATTGAATTTTTTTGGGCAAAAACAGCATTCTAGGTCAAGTTCATACTCCCTGAAACAGAGCAAGGTTTGTCTAGGTGGGTTCAAAACATGTGTAAAAGCAATGGTGAGATCTGTCCCAGACTGAGCTAAGAAGATGCTGTGTTTGACTGTTCAGCCCCAAAGTGTCTATACATGATGCAGGTAGAGTGTGCACATATCCCTCAATTTGTTATAAAATTTATTTGCTGCAATGGTGATAGAATCTGATGAATTAGTCTTTGTGTTGATTTGTGTTTTAATTTGGCAGATTATTCACTTTGATTTAACATTGTCTATATCAGGATGTGTGGAGGTTGTGTCTGTCTGCCTGAGAACTCCTCAGGTGTTTAGTATTGTAGTGTTTGCTCTCAAGGTTAAAAATCTGCATCTCACGTGTTGGGATTGCACATGTGTTGCCTTTATGTGAATTTTGGATTTGTATGTGGGTGGGTTTTTAAACACTTCCTGGTTTATAGTCTAATATGGTTGTAAACATCATTGGAACTTTAAATGAAAATTGGCCCATGCCAGAATGCAATATATTGATTAAATAAAATATAAGCAATTATAGTAAATCAGTTTAATAAATGCTAGACATTAGTTGTCATTATGCATAATTCTAAGTCACTCAAGGGTATACAACGGCATTACATTTCTTAGCACACTGATATTGTCAGCTTGAAAGCTACTCTGGATCTGTCACTGCACTCACTTCTGCCCCACTAGGTCCTCTCTATATCCAGCTTCTCCTACAAGGGGACTGTTGATAGTCCATTTTTTTCCACAATTAGCCTGACAATTTAATTATTTAGCAAACTTAATTACCATTTCTTCCTTGCCTTCTCCATTCATTATGATAAACTACATGATATAGCCAGCATTTATAGTCATGAGGAGACTGAAGTTGCAAGAAATTTTAATAATTTATACTGATGTGTGTCTTAATTAGATCAAATCAACCTTTGGAATATTTAAGTGAAAGAGAAATGAATACCCATGCTCAAAATTCCACATCCTTTTTCTCCATACAACACTTATTTAAACTGATATACAGCGCCATCACCAAAGGTTAATCATTACCTCAGATGTACAGAGTACTCTCCTATAAAGTTGGCTAAGAATTGGAGATGGAAGTTTAAGTGTAAGTGATATATGTAGGAATGGAGAAAAGACCTTGGATAAACCATCATATTTATAAGAAGGTAACTGATGGACTTTAACTAGATCTATAGCTTATTTCTGAAGGAGGGAAAAAAAAAAAAAAAAAGAAGAAAGAAGGTAAATACCCAATACAGTAGTAGCTAATTAAACGCCATCAAAGAGACTTGAAGCATGGGCTATTTAAGGTCCAGCTGTATTTTCCTCCATGTAATTCCTCCACTAGATAGGATGCAGCTTTCTGATCACCAGCTGTTCTTGGCTGGGTGCATGAAGGGGATCTTCTTGAGCCCACTGACTGGTCCTTAAGGAGCGAAGTGATAGCACTGAATGACATGTCTAGACTGATGTATCAGTCTGTAATGTGCTTGATCACCAAGACTGGACACCTTGCTTGGAGTATAGGTAACTTCCTTTTGGGTTTTGTGCTCACATAATCCTCCAATGAAAACTGTTGCGGGAAAGGACAGGAAGACAAGAAGACAGTTGTGAGTGCCAGCACTGAGCCAAGACACAGATACCATCCATGTGTACAGAGGCATGGGAAAATGGACTCTGTGCTGGACTTAATCTTGGGGCTTAGTTTAAATGAACTAGCACTATTTTGGAGATCAGGTAGAATTTGCAAGGGATGCAGTTATGACTAAGTGAGTTATTTTACTATAACTTACATTTTTAAAAGAAGGAAGCTGACATAGCTTTTGACTGAGAAAAACACAATTCAGCTATTTCATAGCATACTTATGACAAAATGAGCATCAGCCAAGGAGTTGATGAACAGCCAGAGGTTTACTCAATAGCAATAAAGTCATGATGGTATTAACAAAGTTTGTGGTAAGGGTGAAGGCAGGCTGCAGATTGCTCATGTGATAGCAGTCATAGTAACATCTGGAGTATAGTGTGCTGCTCCTGATTGTGGTGTCACAAGCTTGATTATGTCTTCATGGATTTTTGTCACTCCTTAACTACATCTTCTAGACAGAAAGATTCCTTTCTTGCTCTCTTTACGTAAAAGACATGTACCTAAAAAAATATTTATTTTAAAAAATGTGTTTAGTGTGCTCTGCATATGCAGTTTTTCATTTCCAAAACAAACCTTGAGAATTCTTCCATGCCTGCAGTGAGAGGACAAGAGAAAATGGCCCTCAGCTGATACAGGAAAGATTCAGATTAGATATGTGAAAATTTTTTTCACTATCAGGGCAGTCAGACATTTGAACATGTTTCCCAGGGAAGTGGGGGAATGACCATCCTCGGAGGTGTTTAAGAGATTTCTGAATATTGCTGGGCGGTGTGGTAGAGTGGTTTGGGGGTTTACAGTGGCAGTGTTGGATGTGTAGTTGGATTGGAAAATCTTAAAGGTCTCTTTCAACATTGACAATTCTTTTATTCTATGATTCTATAATTATGACTCTGGGATCAGAGGTTTTTCTTTTTTTTAACCTCCAAATATGCTGATATTCACATACTCTCATCAGTCCATGTAGAAAACATTTTGTGCATCCATGGTAGTTTTCTATTCTCATTTTGCATAGAGACTGAGCAAGGTGAAAAAAGCATCCATCAGACCATAAGATACATTATCCCCTTCTAAAATATGATTTAGGCTGTCTATCAACCCCAGTATAAACCTTCCTAGAGAGTTTTAGTATGAAAACCTTGAGCCTTACGATACAGCATTTACCACATTTTCAAAGTTAGCTCTCTAGAAATACAGGTGTATTGTCTTGGTCTATCACCTCTTCTCTTCCTCTTTTCTTCTTTTGGGTTTTTCATGAACCCTAGTGATATTCAAGCTCCAAGAGAGTGTATATATTATTCTAGCCCAACAGGAGGTCCCCATTTATTCTGAAGTAGTTCATTGAAAGTATTTGTGTGCTTGATAACATTCTTTTGTACACATACATATGTACACATACATATGTACATTATCCAGCCTGATTCATTAAATATTTCTCCATAAGTGATGGAACTTCACAAGAAGCATTTAATTTTCATCAAGGAAAGAAGAGGAATTTATCTTTTGCCAACACCACACTAAAAACAAAGAAAATAAATATTAGTCAAGAAGATGCAGTTCAATTTTACTTTATTTAATATAAGGTCTCCAGCTCTTTTTATCACAACTGTGTGAGGAATAAACTGTAGTTGGTTTTGTAGTTGGAATGTTTTTTTTTTAACATTCATGCTAACTATGAGAGATCTAAACAACAACAACAACAAGAATAATTAAAATATCACATTTTAATTATTATTTTGCTGTAAATATTTCTTAACAGCATATGAAACACTTCAAAATGTACACCTTGTGTACACAAATGTACACAAAGGTGGTTAGAAGGGTTTTTCGCACATGTTAGGTAAAAAAATAAAGATTTATTATAGCTACTGGAAACCACAGCTCATTTGGCTCCCTTTTACTATGGGTGGGTTAAAACTCCTTCATTGAAATTTATTTTTCTGCTTTACAGATTTTCACATAACCAACACACTGTGTAACAGAAACATTCAGTGAAATTAAATAGACTAATGTTCTCTGGATTTGAAATAGATCCAATCATGAACTATGGAAACATTGCCCAATAGATTTCATAATACAAATATCAAATTAAGTTATTAAGTAACTTGGTTAGGCAGCATGTTTAGAGCTCCTTAAATACAGCAGATTTTTTATAATGAATAATTAATTTTTGGAACACACTGCCACAGGACACTCTGGAATACAAAAGTTTAATGCAGTTCAAAATTAGATTAAATATTCTCATGGGATAAAAATCTACCAGAGTCATGGAAGTGGGAGAATATGAATGAACATCTAAACACGTATTTTCATAATCTGAGAACATATCTTGTGCAAACATGACTGTGCTCTCACAGCTACTGTCAGGAGCTTGATATTTGTGCTGAAAATCTTCATTTGTATCAAAAAAATGCCTTTTTTTTCCCTCTCCAAAATGGAAAAGACATAGTAAAAGTTCTGTCATTTAGGTACTTCCCATACAACCCCATAATGGCCATAACTTTGTATTTCTCATGTAATACAATATTAAATTTTTCATTCTCCTTTAAAAAGTCTCAAGATCAAGATTACTGTTTATAGTATACTGTCTAGACAATCACTTATTCTTTCTTTAACCTATTGAAATTTTACAGGGGAGTATTATAAATTGCAATAACTTTAATATTTTAAATGACAAATTGTTTTTAAATTACAGTGGGGATTATTTTGTCCTACTTTTAGACGGAAAGAATTCTTGCAAGAATTATTTTGAAAGTAATGTTAAAATTAAAGAAGAATAAAATATCAGAGGATTTTTTTCATGTCTAGCACATGTCCTAAGGAGATATCCCTGATGGTCCCCCCAAATCTCCTTGACGGTTTCTGTCCCACTACATGACAAACCAGAAAATGTCAGAAAGAAGAAATCTTCAAGGAAGCCAGTATCAATGACCCAGAGACCTAACCAGGTTGTTGAAGGTTCACTGAACACCCACGACCAAGGAGTTGTTAATGTGCTCCCACCACGGTGCTGTCTGTATCACCCTCCTTCTCCCTGACCCTGACCTGGAGCTCTCACATCTGGTCTCCTATCCCACAGACAAGCCCTCGACAGCTGAGCTCCTTCATCTACAAACAACTCCATCTTCCTCCCTGCCCACTCATACTGAAAAGCTTTTGCACAACTACTGCTCTCCCTAGTTTTGCAAGCTATCTCACCATGTCTCAATTTTTGCAGCAGCTCCCCTGTCTCTGTCTTCTGAGGGTCTTGCTTGAATTTTAAATCAGATCAGGAAGCAAGCACTGATTTCTTGAACAGGTTTCAGTCATCCTTTGTTTTTTTGTTTTTTTTTTTTTTTTTTAGCTACCTAGCTATAATTTAGCTATTTAAAGCTGAAGTGCAACATTAAATAACTTGGCAATTACATTGTTTGGAAGAACACAGGCATGCTCTAGTCAATAGCAATGTGTATGTGTGTCTGCCTATCTGAAGGTTATTTCCTGTGCGTATTTGCTGCAGGCATGTGGTCTCCTTTTCATTTCTGCTCCCACCTGCACCAGTAACATCCTGATGAGTAAATAAAGAGAGAAGATTTTTCAGTTCTTGCAAGAATTTTCTGTGGAGACCAGCAGGTTATAAAACAGTAGTATGTAAACAGCCCAGAGCATACACACAAATTTTTCTAGCCTAATGGAATTACAAAACATCAGCTGCAAAGGATGTTCTTGCTTCACATGGGGCAACCTAGATAGGAGAAAAATCTCTCTGACATCTTTGTCAGGATGGCTTTTTAAGTCTATATAACTACATTAAAAACCTATCACTTAGCTTCTCAGTGGAATCCAAACTAAAGATTTTAGTCTAGAAAAGGTAAAAAGAAGAACTGTGTTTCATACATCTCAAGCAATATCCTAACTATTTCAATAGTGCATAACATACTCTGCTGTTTTGCCATTT
This sequence comes from Urocynchramus pylzowi, assembly GCA_013397555.1. Classification (NCBI taxonomy): domain Eukaryota; kingdom Metazoa; phylum Chordata; class Aves; order Passeriformes; family Fringillidae; genus Urocynchramus; species Urocynchramus pylzowi. The sequence goes on from VZRH01001838.1 coordinate 784,867, forward strand.
TCTTATTAATTTTATGACTCACCAGTAAAATCAAGAACCCACATGAAGACTGAAGGGATGATTTCAATTTGCAGGGAGGAAAAGTGATTTGTTAGGGATTTTGTCGGTGATATATGTATATATGTATATATAATTCTATGCTACTATTCATATGGAAATTGAACATAAAAATCAAACAGGAAGTTTAAGAAGAAAAGAGATTTTAGGGATTGATCTACCCATGGGGTGTGTCTTGTCAACAGCACTGTCTCTCTTATGCACATGCATGACTATTTTTACAATCAACCCTTCTGTTTTATGACCTTCTGTTTTATTTCACAGAAAATTGTAGCTTCCTGAGTTAGATTTAGTTTCAATTCTAATACTTCACCCATTTTCCTCTGAACCCATATAGACATTTTACATCTACATGTTCATATGACAAGGAGTTCTTCTCATCTATTGCTCATTATGGGTTGAATAGTCACATGTGATTTTTTTGATATTTCTACTGTTTCCATTGGTGGTCCCTGATTCTTATACCAGAAAAAAACATTAACAGTTGACTCATTTTTTCTACAGCCTCCATAACACTAGATTTTGTAGAATTATGGTTGCAAAAGACCAAGCTTCCCAAGTTCAATTATTTTTTTTTTAATTGCTCTCTAAGTCTCAACTATTTTTTTGAATTGCTTTCTAATTTTTAGAATTCCATGTTATGGGCAGGTACACACACATACTCAAGCATGGAAACATATTGTTCATGGGGATCATGTTCCTTCTTCTAGTGTTTTGAATAAGCAAAAGACCACCATAAGGAAGTGTCTTTTTTGTACATACAAGTACTGTTTATTATTTGCCTATTAGTTGTTCTAAAAAGGCATTTGGAAATGTTTGGAGATTGTTTCCATTAATTTACATCTGATTAAAAAGCCATAAGCTCTCTGATATGCTCAGCATCTTGCTTCATTCCCACTACTAATTGACAAGCATGAAAAATTAAAACAGAGCTGGACTTATTATCTGCTAAAAACCAAAACTGAAAACATAGTTTTTCTTCTAAATGTGGCCTCCAGGTTAGAGTTTTGCCTTGCCTGTGTGCCAAGAAATTTCCTTACCTACAAGAAAAGACAGAGAGAATAATTTTCAGAAAGAACGTAGCTGACATGAGACCAGTCCTAAAATTTTTGCATGTCTATTGAGATGTTTTTGTATTGTCTTATGAAATCGTAGAATATTAACTTGGTTGTGATTATGGCTTCAATTTGTCCTTCATCAGTATTTTAGTAAGTGTTTCACAGGTTAGTGACTCCTTGAACTTCCTAAATCAATGCTAAAATGACTATACTAATAATCCATCTCAGTAAAAAGGTTACTTTCAAGTTATGGTGTAAAGGTTGTTGACAGATGGTTTCTTTATCAAGGAAATTTTTACCTCTTTATCTAATATTTGCACATCTAGCTTCTACAGCTGGTACTGTTCCAATACCAGAAATAAAGTTTAAAGTACAGATTGTGTGTCTGAGACTAGTTCTTCTACATGAACAAACTGATACTGCTGGAATTTCTGAATATCACTCTGGTGCTGTTTTTATGATTCAGTGTGACAAACTGATCATAAAACCAGGATTTTGCAGTTTCAGCCCGTCACTTTCAAATTCTACTGCCCTTCTTTTTTCTGAGTAGTGCTGTCATTTAGTTGAATTGTTCTTACTTTGATCATCAATTAAAATTTTTCAAATGGTTTATAGGCCAGGAATTAGACAGCATGACTATGGTAGAGTTTGTTCTAGTTATGTTAAGCCCTACAGATATTGTCCACGTGTGAGAAAGTATTTAATAAAAACTTAACCCTTAGAAGTTTCACCCAGCAATACCAATGCCTCTCTACTATCACAGGTCAAAATACACCAGACCTAACTGCAATATTAAACTCAAAAATGGTAGTTTGAACTAATTTCTCCAACTATAGTGGCTGCAGTTTTTCTCTACCGTGTCTGTAGACTTTTATTTTAAATTAATCCCTCAGAATTCTCCTGTAATAGAAGTAAGCTATGTTTCTGTGCACCTCAACAACATCACTATGTAAATAAATTCTACCAAATGAGTACATGTTCACATTGAAATTTTCTTATTGATAATGTGTCAAATTATTAAATGTCTGCTGAAAATACGAAAATTGATAAACTTATGAAAATATTGAATATTCATTATTATCATAGCAGGATATGTATATGTTTAATTTATAAATCTTAATTTATGATAGCCCTAAAAACTCATTAAAAATGTAATTAATTTAAATTAACTTAGATAATTTACATTCTTTTAGAAAAAAATAAAGGAGACAGATAGAGCTATTTCAGTAATATTTTTATGGCAGCATAGTACATGACATTGTAATCAACCTTGTACAAGAGTTTAGGTTCAGAAGTCTGGAACATGATTTGGAAGATAATTCTAGCAGCCTGAGATTCAGGTAAAAGATGAAAAAAAGCCTTTTGGTCATGGAGTTAACTAAATTGAATTTTCACAGTCTTGTAGTTCTCTCAGATACTTAGTGAGTTTAGTAATATTTCTTGTCATAGACCTTGTAGTTAGAGTCAAATAACTATGTAAAACAAGTCAACTTTTCTTTTTAACCTTTTTTCTAACAAAGTTGCAATGCAAAGCTTGAAAAGATGAATCTTAAAAGGCCACAATAAATAAAAAAACCCATCCTCTGACTAATTTTTTAACCAAATTATATACCTTTTTGATAATTTTGGATGAATTATTTCTAAGTACTGAGGTCTGACATTTATATTACAAATTTTGTCTCTCTAATAACATCATCAGATGATCTTTCAGACTTTTTTCTTTGTCAGAGACATAGACATTAATATTATTTGTGTAAAACACAACAGGATTCTCAGTGCAGTATTCTGATAACAATTACTTGTCTGGTTTCTTGGAGGTAATGTATTTTATAGGTCAGAGAATGTACCTATCTAATGGAAAATTTATATATATACAAACCTTTATGTATATTTCTCATAGGGTTATAGGAAGTAGCAATGGTTCAAATAAATGAATTAATTGTCCCATCTCTAGCTAAATTAAAAAGCAAAATGAGGATGACCATGAAATCATAGAATGGAAGGGACCTCAAGGGTCACCTAGTTCCAACCCTTCTTACCCCTGCTGTGAGCAATGTTGCCACACGCTGGATCAGGTTGCTCAGAGACCCATCCAGCCTGATCCCACTGCCAGGAATGGGGCATCCACAATGTCTCTGGGCAGCTTGTCACAGTGCCTCGCCACCTTCACAGTAAAGAATTTCTTCCTATCATCTAATGTAAATATCTACACTTTTAGTTTAAAATCATTCTTGTTTTCCTATTACTAGATTTGACCTGTGTAAAAAGTTGCTCTCTCTTTTTTTACAAGACCTTTAAGTAAAGAAATCTCCAATACTGTCTCCCTGGAAGCATTTCTTCTCCTTACTGAAAACTACAATTCTGTCAGCATTTCCTAGCAGCAGAGGTGCTTGAGCCACCTTCAAGGACTTCCTCTGGACTCATACCAAGAAGGCCACATCTTTTCTGTGCTGAGACCACAGAGCTGGATGCAGTGTTCCAGATGTGGAGCAGAGGGGCAGAATCCCCTCCACTGACCTGCTTTGGATGCAGCCCAGGATACAACTGGCTTTCTGTGCTGCCAGTGCGCATTTTTGTCTCATGTCCGACATTTCATCAATGAGAACTCCCAAATGCTTCCCTGCAGGGCTGGTCCCAATGTCTTTTTCTCCCAGTCTCTCTGTTATTGTCCCAACCCAGGTGGCAGTACCTTGGACTTGCCCTTGCAGAACTTTGGGAGATTCTTGTGGATGCACTTCTCCATCTTGTCCAGGTTTCCCCCTGCCTGCCATCCCTTCCTTCTCTTTTGTTCCCTACATCTCTAAGTGTTATGTCATCTGCAAATGACCTCACTGTCTGTGTAATTGATAAATATATTAGCCAGCAGAAGTTCAAGACAGAGTCCTGAGGGACATCACTCATCACCTTGAGGGACACCTATCATCACCAGCCTCCAACTGGACACACAGACACTGATCACAAACCTCAGATTTTTTGATACAGGCTTCCCGTTTAAACCACCAAGGAAAAAGGAGTCTTAGATATCATAGGTAATCTAACCACAGGAAAATTCTTCTTGTAGAGGATGTATAGGAAAATGTAGAAGCAGACTGGGGTCAGAAGATCTATGGTGCTTTAAATGAAAATATTTAAAAGTTAAAGATGCTGTAATGATTCCTTACTAAACTAATATTTGCTGATCTCATTTCCTCTATAGCTTTATTCCACAGACAGAGCATTTGTACCACGATGTACTGGCACAGAGACTCCACAAAGTAGCTCTTTCACTAAAAACTAAACAAGCAGTATTTGCCTTGAGAATTGTGGCAGTTCACCTTATCTAGGAAAACCGCTTCTCAATAAAGTATTTACAAAGAAGAATACTTTTGTCTTTGAATTTCTGTGAAACAAATCAGTAAATTAAATAAGGAAAAGTAAAAGTTTTTACTAGTCTTAAAAAAGAAGAAATAGCTGAGATCATTTAAAACTAAATAGCAGAAACAAGGACTGCCAGCAAATATAATCCATGTGCAAGCAGTGACTCTGCAAGCAGTGCATGAATGGTTTTTAGCCATTCAGAAACAGAAGAAAGCTAAATCCACTTCCCCAAAGGCTCATTAAAGTGCATCTGTGCTCAGGGCAGTTCAGTAATTATGTAATAAGAATAACTTCTGTGATTATAATACATAATGGCCACCTACAAACTTTTGGCATTAGAGTAGTAGCAAAAGCACAGCCAAGGGAAAGAAACTGGATGTACTGAAAAAAGAATCTCCTTCAGGTTATAAAATTTTACTGGCCAGTAATCACTAGGATAAGAAATCTAACTAGTGTGTGTTTGCTTTTATTTCTAACATAATCAGTAATTACAATTTTGTTTTGATCTTACTTTCTCTTTCCAACCACTCCCTATTTTCCATATCAGAATACAGCACCTCATTCCTGTTAATGTTCTGCATTCTTCTAAAGGATACATGAAAGATTATGTGATCTATTAAAAGAAAAAAAGAAAAAAAGACAAAGCAAACCTGTGCAAATTATATTCAATAGCTCCATTCACAATTGCTCAGATGGGAATTGCAAAATTATCTTGAACAGTGTGGATGATTCCTATTTTTTCTTGGTTTTTCTTCTTTGCACTTCTCATTTGGTTTAGTAATTCAAGAGAGGAGGCAAACACAAATTGGTCCTAACCAGTTCATCAATTCTGTCCCTGCTGCTAATCGCTCAATTACTGCATTTTGTAGAAATTACTTTCTAGTTTCAGGTCTGTTACTACCTCAGATTCTTACAGATTTCAGGGCTAGCAAGAGATTTCTGCTAACAAGTAATCTCTTTGCTGTAGGTGTTATGATATAATGCAGTTACTTTCAAAAGTAATTAAGCTTTTATATTTGTATACTACTCATATTTATTTTTGTGTAATACATATCTGGGCATTCTCTGACAACAGAAATACTGCATAGACAAACAGACATCAAACTCATTAGGTTGTTTTGTTTTGTTTTGTTTTTTCTTTTTTTCAAACCACTGTCAGAAAGATCTCTCTTGTTACAGTATTCAGCAAAACCTGAACCTGCTGTGGTAGGTTGGATCCTTACTCTACAGAACCTCACCCAACCTGACATTCAAGTTAGATAAAACCCTCTGACCAGAGGGAGCCTTAACAATATCCAACATTGCTGAGCCTCAAAAGGAAAGAGTCCTTGCAGAGGCTACTTAGTTAATAGTTGTCTTCTGCAGGTTTTATGTACAAGGAATCAATTAATCTCAGAAGCTGTGATGCTATATTAATAGGTAAAATATTTTATACTGCTTTCCACCTGACCTTATTTCTTTGAATGTAGGGGGATAGAAAGCAAAACAAATTAAAGATAAAGCATGTTTTACTGTTTTATGTACTTTACTATTGTTTGATGACCTCTGCTAAAACTTGGTTATGTGATATGCTAAAGTATAAAGTTTTTCTATGCCTTAAAGAATTTCAAAACAAAACCATGGCTGGTAAGCCCTATTAATCACATTTTACAGCTGAGGAAGCTTAGATTAAAGAAAATAAATTTTCAAAGTCACATGAAAAATTCTTAAACAGGCAGGAAGGAGATGTAGATCTGCATCTGAAAGAGCACTATAAAACACATGTCCTTCTCTGATCAATCTTCAAGAAAGCCTGTTGTCAGAATTTCCTTTTACAAAACAAATAATTTATAATTAAATAGTTGGTCATAAGACTCTCAAATTGAAATGAAAACTTACACTGGAATATGGAAAGAACTAATGACTGACATTTGGTACCTTTGATCCTTTCTGGATGGAATCACTGAAAAGTTAGATTGACACTGCTGCCTATAGCATCCTTCCACCCTGTTCTTCCTGAAGAACAGGGTGGAAGGATGAGTTCTCCAGCTCTGATCTAAAGTGAAAATCAGTCTCCAAATAGAAGCCCGTGCCTAAACATTAACAGCAAGTTGCTCTTCATGAGGTCTTTGACCATTAACCCTTTGCAAAAAATCTCTGCTTTTTATTGCAGCATATTTGAGCCAATGTGCAGCTACAAAGTACACAACAGTAACAGGCCAAACTGTGGATTGTGTTCAGAAGAATGTGGCCCAGCTTATAGCTTTGCTTAAAATATTGAACTATATGCAAACAAAAAAAATTGCATACAAGCACATATTTACATAAACATATTCATTACAAGCTTAAGAAACAGACAGCTTGCTTGTCAACAATTAGCAAACAGGTACAGTGCATCTTGGTTAAATGTGGTGGGGTGCATGGAAGCTAAGTATGAGTGCAATTAAGTTGGGGTCTATAAAGTGCCATGTTCTCACAGATTTCTTTCATCTGACCTCTACTGATTTCAGTGAGGTTGACATGTAATTGCCTTCTCCTAAAGCAAGCTACATTGTATAGGACTCTGAAAGAGAAACTTGTTTCATAAAATGTTGGTTTGCATCAAATACAGTCTCATTGAGAAAACAGTGCAGTACACAGTTAAGTAATTTCCTACCTAAGATAGTTAATCATGTCATCCATTTTAATTGAGTTTACATGTGTGACTAAAGTATAGTGATGTACTCAAGAATAGTTACATGCTTGAAAAAATCCTTTTCTGAGTTACACTGAAAGCAAATAACATTGGATGGGTTTCTTTCCAGTAAGCAGATGTAGATCCATTTAACTTTGTTTTAGTTTAAGAGATGAAATCAAGTATGTAATTTCCTTCCTAACTGTACTGATATGTTCATATTAAAATATTTAGGAGGAAATATATCTGAATATCTTGAAAAAACCCAGAGAGATCAAAATTCAGTCTTGCATTTTTTTTAATTAATTAATTCCAAAGCTCTCAAAGTCCTAGTAAATAGCCATAAAATAAATTAGTAAAATAGCTAAATTAGAATGTGATCTATTTGATGACATAGCATATTGCAGCTAATGAAAAATCTGTTCTTTGTTTTGAATCCTCACAGAAAGAAGGTCAAGAGGAAAGAAATCAATAGTTTATTGAAATAAATTCTATTTTTATTGAACCGTTTTAGTAGTCTTCTTATTTTACTGTTTTTCTATAATAATTACCAAGAATGATAAAAACATGTACTGGCTTTGGCTGGGATAGAATTAATTTTATTCACAGTAGCTGTTTTGGAGATATGTTTTCAATTTGTGCTGGAACAGGGATGTTTTTGCTACTGGGCATACTCAGAGCCAAGGCCTTTACTGTTCCTCATCTCGCCCCACAAGTGAGAGGGCTGGGGATGCCCAAGGAGTTGGGAGGGGACACAGTGAGGACAGCTGACCCCAAGTGACTCAAGAGATATCCTATGCTGCAATACATCATCCTCAGCATATAAATGTGGGGGGAAAGTTGGTGCAGGGCTGCTGCTTGGGGACTAGCTGGACATTAAGCTGCTGGCGAGCAACTGCTTTCATTTACATCACCTGTCTTTTTTTAAGTTTTATTTCTCCCTGTTATTTTCTTTTAAATTAAATTACTATTTTTATTACTACTATTAATATTATCATCCTCATCATTATGTTCTATATCAGTTATTAAGCTGCTTTTATCTCAAATCATAAATTTGTGCACTTTCACCTTTTTGTTTCTCTCCCCACAACCCATTGGGAAGGAGTGAGAAAATGGCCATGTGAGGATTGGCTGCTGGGTGGAGTTAAACAGTATCAAGAATATTAAAGAAAGAGATGTATTATATGGAAAACAAATAGGAAGGGCTGTTCTTTCAAAAAAATCCTGTATAACTGGAGTAAACTTCTTACTAAAGTTGTAGTACAGTGTCAGAAGGACTAAGGAAGGGTTGTTTTTTTTTTGGTTACAATTCTGAAAGAATTTTCTACTATTTATTTTTGCTGTTTTAAAAAATGTGTAAGACCTATGCATAATATTGAAAACAAAAGAAATGTGGAAAATAAAAGTCTGTCTTTCTAAAATTTCTTTTCCAAAGATGATACAGCTGAGCCAAGCAGTTAAATATTTTTATATTTTATTGTATGATACAAATGTGGTGTGGAAAAGAAATCTCCCCAGCAAAGGGATTCTTAGCAACTGTGCAAATAAAAGTAATGGGGGAATAACAAATTCTAAATCTTGAGAAAAAGATGTTGGATAACAATTTCTTCTTGAAGGTGATCCCAGCATGTTAAACCACAACAGAAAGTTTTGAAATTAAATAAATAAATAAAGCAAGCAAACACTTGTTTTCAAACAACACCACAGTGGGGAAGTAATTACATTAAATAGTAACTGTGGGCTCCAGACAAAGATGTATAGGAATAATCACTGTTTCCTGTGCAACTGATATGGATCGCGGGCAGCAATCAGACAGAGCTAAAGAAGTTATTCACTTGAAAATGCCACACAGCACAGGCTGTACCCTCACAGGACCAATTATTAGAAGAAAGTTTATTGACCTTTTAGAGAAGCCAAATATTCCTTGAATTGAAATCATTTTAGCCTTGTGGGTCATAGTCCACCCAGAGAATCTGTAGACACAATTTTCACTTTTTTCTCTATGGTAAGACAAGTCCCACGTTGTGATACCATGAAACTAGAGAATGGGAAACAATATTCTTTGACAGAAACAAAGTTATAGAATGAAACTTTACATATGTAAACTCTGCAGGTTTTATCTAATAATTTATGGAAAGTATTAAGACTCATCATTATAAAACGTATGTTGCTTAGAAGCTGATAATGAGCAGTAAACTTTTTTTGACAACGACCTAAATCCATATGAAACTGGCAAAACTCCATGATGTTATTACTACTTCTGTTGTAGCAGATTTTCTGATGTTTTTAATGTAGTAATTACCATTACTGACACTAATGGATTGTTTAGTTGTAAACACACATAAACAAATGGGCAGGGAAAGGGATGGGGAGTTTATTCTTGCTTGCACATATATTTAGTGTGCAGTCCTGGATAATAGAAGATTCAAAATATAAGTAGGTATCCAGTGGACAAATCCCTCAGAGCAGCACACTGCAGCAACAATAACCAATCTAGGTGGTGTAAAAGTATTCCAATAATGTGTGCATAAACTACACATTGGTTTCTTGCAGACAAACCTAATCCCTTTATATTTATGTGGATACAGAAAACAAAACGTTTTTTAAAGTGTATAATCCCAAGCAACAAAATCTCTCAAAGAGTAATACAATCAAATCAGAATATGTTATTATCTTCTTTTAAGTCTGCATCTTACGTAGAACCAGGTCAAGAATTATTGAATAAAAATTCAATGGGAAGATTCAGCACTAATTTGAAAGCTTTAAGTTTCACATTTCCCAACTGAAATATGAGAAGCACAAGGCTACAGATTGACATCATAAGGATGAATTGCTTATATATTACAGAACTCACAAGAATTATATTCTTTTCACTTATATTTAGTGCTAGATGAAAAGGTCACAATTGGTGATGACAGTGTCCATGAACTATGAGTTATAATCCAAAGTTTTCTTGTTCATCCATTCTCACATCTTCAGGATGGTATTCTCTGCACAGCTGCAGGTGGCTGTATAGATATCCTTGCCATAAAATGTCAGGAGATACACGATCAGTTCAACCAGAGCCATGGGTTGGCAGCATTCTGCCAATACAAAGCAGACATAAATGCCTGTCTGCTAGGCTGGTTTATATCCTAAAAGCTGATCAGTTTACCTGAAGGAAACCAACAGTTTTGGTTTCAGTTGTAGAAGTCTTTTATAGAAAAGATGGGCTAAAAGTAAGAATTTTTACTTTAACATAAGAAGTCAATAATTAGTAAGTAATTTTACTTGTTTTAGAAAGTTTCTCTAGATAGTGTCTTACTTTCTGTATACTAGATGATTTGAACTGCTCTTTTTGTTACTGTTGTTGCTGTTCTCACCAATGTTTTGCAAGCTTTATTTAACACTGGAGTTTCAGACAAATTTTAGTTAGTCCCTTTAAATACATATTCCTTTGATCCAGATTCCTAGTGATGTAAATAGATACAGTTTAAATAGATACAGTTCCACAGCTAATAAAGTCCTGTGGATTTACATCAGCTAAATGTCTGTCACTTAGTTTTTAGCAAGAGCTTATCATAAAATATTCCAAAACTGCACAGGGTGGATTATTCAAACATGAACTACTACAAGGCTTTCAACTACTACTAGCTTTCAAAAGTTACTACAAGGCCACTGAGAGGCAATAGTAGACTCTGTTCACTTAGAGTCTTCTCATGCTGTGAAGTAAAATAAATTAATTTGATGGAGATTCCTGGTGTTTCTTGCAATTGTAGTGCCTAACAATGTGGATGTTTTCTGTACTGCACCACAGCTAAATATGCCAATTTCTTTCCACCAGGTAAGTCATGCTTTCTCTTTGCTTGAATGAACTTCACAGGTTATACTCATGTGTAAAAGGGGTTTAGAGTCAAATCACTGAACCTATTGTCCATCTCATCTTTCTTTAACCAATCTTTTCTCTAAAGCAGGGGTAGATAGACCATGCAGGAGGTTGATGGCAAACTCACAGAATCTGGAGCATGGCGTGTGTTGGAACCTGACCTGACATAATATTAAATGAAAAAAAAAAAATTAATTTGTGTCATCCCAGTAGAGTACTCCTCCCATTTTAGGTTAACTCTCTGCCTCCACTTTCAGTGGGAAACCCATCAGAACTATGGTGCTCTCTGGGATCCCTGGGAGTTTCTCTGTCCATAATCTGAAGATCAAAATGGTAGATGCCCCCATTCTGCTACCAGTGGGGTCTGGCTGAAATCAAATAGCTTATGTTACTAAACCATTTAGACAAGCACATTGAAATCATCCGGCAAATACTTCTGCAGAATGATTTTCACTGGATCTAAAATTTCCAAAGAGACAGATTTATGTTATCAGAAACATTTAGAGACATTTCAAAAATCAGTAATGTGGGTATGAAGACTAATGAGTTATTGGGTTGAACTCAATGATCTTGAAGGTCTCTTCCAACCTAGTGATTCTGTGATTCTGTGATTTTTATTCATATGTGATATTGTCAAGCTTATACTCAGTTTCTAAACAAGTTAGCAATACTACTTTTTATTTTCTTCATTTTACAACCAAAAGTTTCACAACACTTTAAATAATTGGGGGAATAACATAATATTTTTTTTTCCAGAAAGCTTGATTTATGTGCTCAGAATCTTCAGAATCTTGTCTTAAAGAAACGTATTACCCATGAGAGTCAAAACTCAAACAGGTGACAATCCATATAGAATTGGAGAAAAACACTGAAAGATTTCAAAGTAAAACACAATAAAAATGCTTAAGGGATTCCAAAATTTTGTGAGTCATTTTACTCAAATACAGGACGTGTAAAATAATCCCGACAGGGAAGACAAGCTGTATAAATTCAACTTTACTTACAGGGAAAAAAAAGAAATGAAGCTGACCAAGAACCTTACGAAAGTTACTATTGATTTATCTGCTTGAAATTCTGAAGTAGACAGTGTTCCTTGACTTTTATTTGCCATTTTGTCACTCTAGCCCATACCCAATGTCACAGGGTTTTCCAAGAGTTTTTTTCTGAATGTGAATGTTTCAGCTCTCATTTATACACCTGTCATTTCAACCTCCTCAGGTGGTATAAAAGGCTTCTTATAAAAGGTAAACATTAACCTATGCCTATATTAATATAAAAACTTATTCAGTGACTGAATGAGGTTTTTATGTTAATATTCATCTAAGGACCCCTTCGTTTTGCACTTGGAAGACTACTTATATTCAGACAGGACATACAGATGTGATAAAATGTGCATTTCTACGGCTGACATAGAAATCAAAAGCTGTGAATGTGTAGCGAATGGTGCCTGTGAGAGTCATGCAGATCCATCTGTAGTTCTGGCTCCATGTTCTGTGACTGAAGACGCAACCATTTGGCCTCTCTTCAACAGACACCTGAAGTCTTTTAACTATAACTTTCTCATGGCCCAATTATGCTCATTTAGTTTTCAATTTATGTTGTGTTCATTGTTCTGATTTCAAAGTAAGCATTTTTGTTACTAACTATATTTGTATTTATCAATCAGAGAGTCAGAAATTACAAACACCACACATGGTGATCATGCTTACATATCATTGATCATAATCACTGCATACACAAAACTGGTGTTAGCACTGATATCTTAAATCAGCTGTTTACATGCAGTTCCATGGAGGTAGTTCATGTGGTCAGGGCTGATGTCCGTGTCCCTGGTGGTCTCAGTCAGAGATCAGGCTTATCTCAAGTCCTGGATAGCTGGGTCCCAGAAAAGTGGAGGTTGGCCAATGTGATGTGCAACTACAAGGAGGGTGGTAAGGAAGATCTGGGGAATTCCAGGCCTGTCAGCCTGACCTTGGTGCCTGACAAGGTCATGAAACAGATCATCTTGAGTGCCATTATGGGGCACATACAGGACAACCAAGGAGTTAGCTTGCGATTAGGAGAGGCAGCTTCTGCTTGACCTTGATCTCTTTTTATGGCCAGGTGGCCCACCTAGAGGTTGAAGGCAAGGCCTTGGATGTTGTCTACATGGAGTTCAGAAAAGCCTTTGACACCATTTTCCACAGCATTTTCCTGGAAAAGCTGTCAGCCCACAGCTTGGACAGGAGCACTCTTTGCTGGGTCAGAAACTGGCTGTGCACCAGGCCCAGAGAGTGGAGGTGAATGGGGCTGCATCCAGGTGGGTCCACTCACCAGTGGTGTCTCCCAGGGATCAGCACTGGGACGAGTCATGTTTAATATCTTTATTGATGATCTGGATTGAGTGCACCATCTCTAGGTTCATGGATGACACCATGTTGTGTGGGAGTGTGAATCTGCTGGAGAATTGAAAAGCTCTGCAGAAGGTTCTAGAAAGGATGGATCAACTGGCTAAAGTTCAACAATGCCAAGTGCTAGCTCCTAGACTTAGGTCTCAACAACCTCATGCAGAGCTGCAGAGCTGCAGGCTGGGAGCAGAGTGTTTTGGATTCTGCCCAGCAGAAGGGGACCCAGGAGAGCTGGTCAAGAGTGCCTGCATATGAGCCAGGCGTGGGCCCAGCAGTCCAGTGACATCCGGGCCTGTATCAGCAATAGAGTGGCCAGCAGAACCAGGGCAGTGACTGTCCTTTTGTACTTGGCACTGTTGAGGCCATACCTCGAGTTCTGCATCCTGTTCTGGGCCCGTCATGACAAAAAATACATTGAGGCGCTGGAGCAAGTCCAGAGCTGTTGAAGGGTCTAGAAGGTAATTCCTATGAAGAATGGCTGAGGAAGCACTAGTTTAGGCTGGAGAAAAGGAAGCTCAGGGGAGACCTTGTCACTCTCTATAATTCCCTGAAAGGAAGTTTTAGCCAGATGGGGGTCAATCTCTTCTTCCAGGTACCTAGAGACAGAAGAAGAGGACACAGCCCCAACATGCACCAGGGGATCTGGTTTTCTCTTGACCTACTTAGTTTTGCTTCTTCCTTCCTATGCATTTCCTCCATATTTACAGTTACTTGTGGTTATTTTGCTCTTCTTTCTCTTGTGAAGTTTGCTATTTAGCCTGCTTCTCATCACTGTTTCAGTACAACTGTACAAGCTATTTACTCTCTTGGTGGTAAAATTGCTCTCATAACTAAACATGTGGTGTATTTACAGGGTATTTGACTATGCTATTGCAGCATACATACTGCAATAGCAATATGTTTGCACTAGCATAGCACTTTCCTTTCAAAGCAAGTGATTGTATTGACAATGATGAGAAAGGTACTTACAGTTTTCAAGTTTCACAGGCCATGTTTGTGTTGCCATGTGAATGGCACAAAATCATGTTGTTTATGATTACCTAAAAAAAATATTTATGAATGCCATCTCAATTTCATACAACAGTTCTTATTTTTCTTATTTTCTTTTTTTTTTTTTTTGCTGCTGAGCTATAAAGATATTCTAGCTAAGTTATCCACAGTCTAGCCTTCCCTATTCTTTCTCCTGTAATTTTATCTCCACATTTCCATCTGCAGTAGAGATGCAGAAAATTAGTGTAGTAGATAATATTCCAGCACTCCCCATTTCCATTTTAATCAGATAATCCTACAAACTCATCCCTTTTGTCCCTGAAGAACTGCATCACACAGTTACGGAGATTTTAAAAACTTTCATCTGTTGCTCCAGACTTCCTTTAAAGGTTGTTGCTACTCACTGTGAAAGAATTTGAATGGAAATGTGTTCTTAATAAATATGTCAGTTTTGGCCTAAATTCTTATGGTCAGCATCTGCTGTAGGTGTTGCCACCCCAATGAATGCTTGATGCCCAAGTAATCACCTCTTATTTATCACTGGAAAAACTATAACATCCCTGTAAACCATTTCTGGTATCATTTCTGTTGTGTTTTTGTATCATTTCTGTTTTGCTTTTTTTTCTGTGCATTTGTAGCACATGAGACTGACAAGGCCCAAATTCTGTCTCTGCTCTATGTGTCTTTGCAAACTGTTTTCTGATGCTTTGAAGGGAGCTACTATATAAAATAATAATGAAGTGCATGTTCATCTTAAGATTTTAAATTCAATTCAGCAAGTATCTCAAAGAAATCTTGTGTAAGTTAAAATCTTATTTTCATTTGGATAATTATCAAAGTTGCATCATCTATTCTGTCTGGTCATGCTTATCACGTACAATTCTGTCATCTCAAATGTCTTTATTAATGATCAATCGCATAAGATTTTATTACATTGTGTTGCAGGACTCATGCAATGACTCGAATAAGTCTCAACCTGAAGACATGTCATAAATAATTCTGAGGAAGATAATTTCACAAAATGGATACACCTCTAGAAGTATGAGTGGGGCTTGGTTAGAATTAAAGAAATAAGTGTGAGATCAAGTCTCTTTTTTCTACCAAATTAGCCTTGCAATTTTTCATCAAGTGAGTTTTGTTGATAGAATATAGAGGAGTGCATTCAGGTGGTTTAGGCAAATCTCCAGTAGTCTTGTAATATCACAAAGTCCAAATCCAAAAACAAGGACCGACAAAGAGGATTAGAAACAATATTCTACGGAGGAGAAGATGACAAAATGAAGAGAAAGAATGTAAGATATAATTCTTTATACCCAGATGCACAGGGGCAATAACCATAAGAGAGGCTGCAGTGAAATAACAGTGAGAGCAAGTTCAGCCAGAACAGGAAGACTCCTGTGGCCATTGCTGCTTACATGCTTGAGTTCACATTTGAGGTTTTTCAAGGATTCACCATGGGTTCAAACATAGAAAAAGCATAGGTCACAGCAATTAAATGTCTTCAGTCTATTTCATAGCTTCCCCATTTGCTTCTCCTTTGGTGCATCCCCTATTCTTTCTTTCTGGTAATAAAGGAATGATGTAAATTAATTAGGTGTTAAAAACTAACTCCTTACTTAGGGACTCAAAAGAAACTATCAAAATAGAAAAGCTAAGAATGTGATTACACATAAGGCTTATTCTTATCCTGAAACATGAAATGGGTCTGGATTCACTGTCAGTGAAATTAGTATAATCAATAAATAACATTTCATAGTGACACAAAACCTTTCACACAGAAATAAGAATTATGAGAGTCAAACTGTACAACTATATGTGAAGTATCCTTTATATCTGCTGACTATTCATAGAGATGCACATCAGCATGGAAAATAATATTTCTCCTTTGGAAAATTGAAAAAAAAATTAAAATTAAATATTCTGCTTTTCTCTCTCTTTCTCTTCCTGTTCTTCCTTCCCCTCCCCTCCCCTCCCTGCTGCCTTAATTTAGAAGGATGGAGACCATCCAATCTAAATTATTATGGAAACAGTGGCACACACAAAACATTTGGTGATATTTGCAGAAAATGCCTGTGACATTTTCAGCTTGTTAAAATCAATGAAACAAGGAAAAACATTGCCAAACTGGGAGAAAATGAGTCCTTGAAGAACTGAACTCCTAAAATGTGATATAACATCTCTATCTGTCTGTGACAATATGCTAACAAGATAAAGCAATCTCCTTTGGGCTCTCACAAACAAGATGTGTGTTACAAGAAATTTACTGAGCTGAAGATCAAGAAAGACCTACAGTTCATCCAATCTCCCACCCGATGTTTCAGAGACTTTCAATTTCCCTCAGTTACCCCTCTACTGACTCCATCACATTTTGTCTGAAGTATAATTCTGTAAGAGGTTCCAGTTTGACCTGAATTTGCAAGAAACGGAGTTCAATATTTCTTTTGATATTTTGTTTGCCAAGTTAATTACCATTGCTTTAAAAAAGTTGTTCTTCAAGTCTAATTTGAAAGGGTTACCTTTGAAGCATTGCTTTTCTGGTTGATCAAGGGTTCTTACAAGCCCTGTATATTCTTATTATGAGGACAGTTATTCTTTTTCTAACACTTACCAACAAGTTTCATTTTAATTCAAATGGACATATAAAAGTGTTTCAGCATACTGAGAGCTTTCAAGGCTTTTGCATCCCTTCTCTTTTTTAGTTTCTGCTAACATGCAGCTACCTGAACAACATTTCATTACACAGAATGCCTTACTTGGCAGCAAGGTCTGTTCCTAAACTGTAGTGTTCTGCTGCTTGTGACACTTTTTGTCACATGAGTTCATCTGGAGAACCTGCTGTGCTGCATATGAAGTAGACCCTTGGACCATTTTCAGACTCACCATTTTCTGTATATGGTCTCTGCTTCTACAGATATTGCATACTGCACACTCAAACAAAAGAAATTTTGCACATATGTAAATATTTTTTTTCACTGTTTATTAGCCAGACTTAACCTTCTCCTTGAAAACCAGAACTTTCTTGTTTATAATTCTGAAAAACATTTCTGCCATACCAATTTTTTTCCTTCTGCAAATTTATATTATCTTTTGAACAATTGATGAAAATTATTCAGGTAGTATCAAGTTTTACAAAAAATCATATTTGGTCACCACCAGTCCTTGCTGATTTCCCCCATAACACCTGTCTACCCTTCACACTATGGAAAAGGCTTGCTTTACTGTGACTAGTTTCATGGCAATTAAGTATGTATCACAGTATTCTGGCTATCCACATATCTGAAAAAGACCTTGATGCAGGAAACACCCTTAAGAGATATCTAAAAAACCTTGTTGCAATAGCATTTTGAAAAGCAAAGTGATAAAAGCAAGAATAATGAAATCCTATCAAAAGCAGGGAAAAACGAAATTAAACAACTCCAATAGAGGTATTTCACATGTTTCCAGAGGCATCTTCTCATAGTGTATTCATTAAAGCTATGAACATTTTGTGAATGTCAGTATTTCAATTACTCCTTTCAGGGGTGTTCTAAATCCAGTCTGAAAATGATGCCATTCATATTTTGCATCATGACCATATATTCAGTCAGTTGTGTGGCCTGCAAATGCATATTGGAAGTCAGATACTTCTTTTCTTTTTCCACATGAATTTGATTACAGTTTCCAATGTAACACACCTTATTTGATACATATTCTTAAATTTTGTCAATTTTTCAAACATTTTTGGGAAATGTATTAAGTGTTCCTCAACAACTGTAGTTTTTTTTTTTTTATTTTTCACTAATTAACATGATGGGACAGCATATGGATTTTAAATTATCTTTGAAGGAATAAGTTTACATTTCACCCCATGTCCAGGTGTCAGGTTCCCCAGTAACGTAGATGGAGAATTTCTGAGCTGTCCAATGAAGTTTGTCTTAATAGGGCAGTCTGTGACATTGATAACAAAAGCAATATTTCTTAATGCTGTATCAGAGCCTACATATACAAAATAATGGTTACCAAGTGTTAAAAGAAAGTTATTTTAACCTGACACCTTTTCTCTCTTAGACCTTTACTTTCCCATTATTTGATTTGTCAGAGTTTTGCTGCAAGCATTCTTTTTCAGCTTCTGAACCATTTTCCCATCAGTCTTTCTGTTAGTACTACCAGAGACCCTAGTTGGTTTATTATACTCTGGATGCTGGAATCACTGTCATCTTTATCTTTCAAAATTTTTGCTATTTAATCCAAATGCTTTTCATTGCATCTCTTTTTTACACTATTTTGCCATTATTTTTTAAAATCTTTATTGTGGTGATAGTCTGGAAGATTGGAGCTCAGTTGAATGCCTGGTGCGTAAGAAGCTGTAGATTCCATCTGTTACTCCATCTTCAAAAGTGTTGTTTTCTCTACTTGTATTCTGGCTAAACCAGAACTGACAAAAATACTGCTATGATTTTGATACACCATGAACAATATCTGTTGTGGGGTCTTTTTATTAATACTAGTTAGCTTCTCCCCCAGCCCTCAAGTATCATGTATTTCCATACAAATCAGGTTTGAGAAGGAAAACAAGTCTGCAATGAGGACATATGTTCACAGAATCATGTGCTCACAAACATTAGTAAAATATCTCTCAGAAACAGGGTAGGCTTAAACAAATTGTTCACTTAAGAATGGGACTCAATTTGGATGATGTCCAAGTTTCTAACAGTGAAACAGACTAAAAAATCAGCCTGAATTCTCAAACTAGAGGTAGACATCCAGACATCTGTGAGTCCTGACTGCCTGTGAGCTGTGGCCTAAGACTGCAGTCACCTTTGTGCGTTAATTACATCAATAAAATACCTGTACCTCTCAGGGCTTTGTTTTCAACTTCACAGCAGATTTGCAGTCATGGGTGCATCACAGCAGGAGCAGAGCTGATCTTCACCTCCTGCAAAACAACACTGTCTGATACAGGAGTAAGCTCTGTCCAGTCCGTATCTCTTGGGGGTTCCATATACTGGTAGGGGGTTTTGGGCCTTGCTTGTTTTTCAGTTTCAAAATCACTTCCATTAGTTTCATCATTTTTCCTCCATATATTCCAGTCAATTAATTTTTAAACCTTGGAAAAATTTCTAGCATGTTTAGCAAGGTAGCTGCATGTTACACTAGTTGTAAGAACTTTTATCACACTCCATTACACAGCTGACACAAACCATCGTTACAAATTTGGAAAGCCCACCCAAAGTGTCTCTCTCGGTTTTTAGGAATAGAAATGTATCCAGAAGTCCAGTTTATAACCTCTATGCCTTTCCCAAGCTTTGGGAAACACTGAGAGAGAATAACACTACTACTACTTCTACTAAAATTGCTACAAAAATATAAGGATGCAGAAAAAAATGGAGCTATTAATATTTTAAAGCTTGGTCAATGAAATTTTGAGACACTTTTACCTTGTTGTTTCCTTTCCTTACTCTCCTTGCACCCTTGTTATCCAAGGAGAAATCAGGAAGATGCAAGTTTATCATCAAGGTAACAGCAAACACAGAATTCCCACTCTGTTCTCTTGCATGCTCAACACCTCTTCCATTCATAAAGCACTGTGTACTTGCACTTGCACCAGAACAGAACTGGTTATCTTTTGCCCTAATTGTATCATCCTTCAGCAGACATCAATTTACAAACACATACTTTCTTTTAATGAGAAACAGATACTCTGAAGCAGAGCAGCCAATATATGCTCATTCTAAAACAATCTGTAACAATATGTAGGGGTTTATTTGATGCTTTTGTGAATGGTAATTAAATTTTTAATTAACATTAATGCGGAGAGGAACCAATCAGACCGTATCTTTATATTTTCTTATATAATAATTTGCTGCTCTTTTGGAACAATTATGCTGTCACTCAAGGCTCAGGGCTCCCTGGTTTAAGTAGTAATCTTAATCACCACACCACGGCTAATAATTCCAGAACAGAATTCGCAGAACTTGAAGGTAGGAGAAACGGATATGTTGCTTTTGGTACTTTTAATGATTTACTGCAAAATGTCCAGTTTTACATGATGCATGCTGCCCCAGAAAATTTAGATCACTGTGCAGATAACTTTTACTTACAGTAAAAAGAAAGTCTTGAAAATGGGGAGAAAAGGGAATTGTGAGAGGTTGTTGTCAGACAGGGTTACTGTACTGGTTTTTGTGCATGTGGTACATATTCAACTTCTACATTATGTGTTTCTGAACAAAGCCCTTCACGTTTGAAAAAGAGACTAGTACCATCACAGTATTGGATGGCTCAGGTGAAACTGACAATGGAGAGATTACAGATTTATCTACATTTGTCCAGTGGCCAGTGACATAAAAAAGGTTTTGTATAAAGAATTAGATGTTTTGTACTACGCAGTCGCTTGAATAAAACACTAAAAATATCGCTATTTTTGCAGACTTAATAATGGATTTTTGCTTCAAGTATAGTGACTGAAGATGAATTGAAACACATTAAGTCAATGCGGGTTTAACAATGAGGATCATCGGATAAAGCTCATTTTTCCAATATCAGCAAAATGTGCTGGTCTTTTACCAGGTTGCAGTCAGTATTAGTCTGTCAGCTTGCCTTTTATGAAACAGGCAGATGGTATAAGGATTTTTTTAAGAAGGTTTAAGCCATAGGAAATTCAAATCCATTGATATATTTTGCAGAGGTGGTATACACATCTTATCAAAATTGAAGCATTTATGATAGATAGACTGGGAAAACTGTCACTGGCAAGGCGAGGGCAAGATCTTAGTGTTTTCTTCTGAGGTGATCCAAAGGGATTCCATCTAACTGCATTTAAGTGGATGTTTTAGTTACACTATAAGGTCCAGAAGGTCAACAGTCAGTATTGATGTTTTCTCACTGTTATTAGTTTCTACTAGGAAGAAGCACATCTGAGGTAGCTTCAATAAAGTCAAGACAAAAATTAGCCTCTAAAATATGTCACAGGTCAGATTAATGCTACTCCAATCTTCTTTTACATATGGCAATCAAGTGTAACTCCTCGTTTGCAACCAGAAGCAGAAAAATCAGTATCGATATAATTCAGCTATGAAATTCTTCAAGAACAATCTTCTAATGTTTCAATTCAAAATAAATTGTGTTATACATGTGATTTCCCTGTTAATTCTGGGCACTCCTTTGGTTATTTCACCATGGAAAGAAACAGCAAATTCCAAAAAACCTGTTCATTTCTTGGACCTTCTATCACTCCCACCCTTTTATAATAGATGTTTACCTAAGTCCCTTGCACAAAACAATTGAGAATGTATTCATCAGACAACAGTTTTTCAGATGACATCATCTTATTCCACTCCTAAACGTTGAACTTCTTCAGTTTTACTAAATGCAGCATTCTTCCAAGTGTCTTTCCTTCCCTGTCTTCAATGAGAAGTGAATTACCTTTTTCCACACCTCCCTCCTAATCCCAGTCCTTTCAGTTCTTCTCTGTGTTTTCAACTTTCTAGATTTAGGCAAATTTTTTTGGGTTTTTTTTTTTTTTTTTTCAGAATTCAGATTTCTCACTGCCTCAGTAGTTTGGAAAGATCTACCTGTCAAAACTTAGTTTTAATTTGCTAACTCAATTTATACTGTTTAAATAACAGTCAAACAGATAATGTTGAATTGAATTCACTTTACTTACTCACCTGTGGGCTGGGCTGTCTAAATAGCCTTCATCCCCTGCCCACTGTGCATCAAGCCTCACAACTTAGAAAGAATGTTGATACACAAATGAGTCTGATTTATATGCTATGGAAATCTAGGAAAGTCCTAAGATTAGCTATTAATAATGTTGATAACTCGATTTCCTGATGACAAGAGGACAAATGTCACATCAATTTACAAGAAGCACAAAAAAGGCACTCAGGAAATTACAGACTCATTGGTTTTATGGCAGTCCCTGGGAAAGTAATGAAACGTGTCCTTCTAAAAACTATTATAAACAAAACCAAAGGCCTTGATGGAGAAACACCAGCATGTATTTACATATAGGTGTTGTAGATCACCTTCTACAACAAAATATCTTGCATGGACACAGGGACAGTACTGGATGCAGTTTATCTGGACCCCAGCAAAGTGTTTGATGCACGTTCCCACAGTCTTCACTGGACAAGCTGTCAAATTACAGATCAGATGCTTGGCCTAGGAGATGGGGCTAAATTCATACTAAATTCATACATGATCTGGATGATGGAAATAAAAGCATCTTCAGCAAGTTTACTGATGATGCTAAAATGACTGGTGGGGTAGACATTTCTGAAGGATGGATTATGTTACAGATAGACCTGGACAAGTTGGAAGAGGTGGCTAGCAAAGACAAGTGAAGAATCTTGAGGCTGGGAAAAAGAAGATAAAGAGCCCAGTTCAAACTAGGAGCTGTGTGGCTGGAAGCAGTATTCCTGAGTGGGACATGGGCATCCTGAAGACATAGACAGACTGTGGGTCCAAGGGGAGGCCATAAAGATAATCAAAAGTCTATAAAATATATTCTATAAGGAAAGACTGGAGGAAGTTGATCTCTTCTTCTTAGAGCCTAATAGACTCAGTAGAAGCTCAGCATAGTAATCCAGTATATAAGAGGCAGCTACAAAGAGATCAAAGGCTCCCTCTTCACAAGGAACCATGTGGAGAAGACAAGACGTGACACGGCTTGTCCCAGGAGACACTTCAATTCATCAGAAAGAAGAAATTTTTTACAGTAAGAACAATAATTTGCTGAAAGAACCTTCCAAGGCGTGTGGTAGATTCCCTACTACTGGAGGTTTGCAAGATGCAAATGGAAAATGTACTAGAAAATGTTATCCATCCTTTCTTTGCCACAATCAGATGACCTTTTGAGCTCTCTTCCAATTTTGGCCTGTTCTGTGATTCTATAATTGTATGAATTTTACCTATTCCCTGAGCTAGAACCTACATATTAGATCTGCTTAAGGAGCATAAATAAGTGAATGCAGCAGAAGCACATTTAAATTTAAGCACAGATACATTTTAAGAACAGGAACTGCAAAGTTGAAAGTAGTGATGATGGGCTCTGTCTTGAAATTATGCTCTTTAATATTTTTATGAATAACATAGTGAGATTGGGTCCACCCGCACCAAACTTGCAGAGGACGTGAACCTGAGGGGTACAGTTAATACAAGAAAAGGAAGGGATGACATCAAGGGGGACCTGGACAACTGTGAGAAGTGGGTCAACAAGAGCCTCATGGACTTTAACAATGCCAGGTGCAACTTGCTCATTCTGGGTTGGAACAACGCCAAATATGAGTGCAAGACTGGGAAAAGTCACTGAGAGCAGCCTTGTGGCAAAGGACTTGAAAGTTCTCAGGAATGAAAAGCTGGACATGACCCAGCCATGGGCACACCCAGCCCAGAAAGCCAAAGGTGTCCTGGGCTGCATCCAAAGCAGCGTGGGCAGCAGGGGAGGGAGGGGATTCTGCCCCTCTGCTCTGCTCTGGTGAGAGCCCACCTGGAACCCTGCATCCAGCTCTGGGGGCCCAGCACAGGAAGGTCATGGACCTGTTCAAGAGGATCCTGAGGAGGGCCACAAAGATGAACAGAGGGATGGAGCACTTCTCCTATGAAGACAGCCTGAGAAAGTTGGGTTGTTCTGCCTGGAGACGGTCCAGGGATGCACCACTGTGGCCTGTCAGCATTTAAAGGGGGGCCATAAAAAAGATGGAGAGTGACTTTTTACATGGGCAAATAGTGAAAGGACTGAGGGAAACAATTTGAAACTAAAAGAAGTAAGGTTTAGATGAGATGTTAGAAAGAAATTTATTGCTGTGAGGGTGGAGAGGCACTGGAACCTGTTGCCCAAAGAAGCTGTGTGGGCCCCATTCCTGGAAGTGTTCAAGGCCAGGCTGGATGGGGCAATTGCAGGGATACTCAGACTAGATGATCTTTAAGGTCCTTTCCAACTCATGCCGTTCTATGATTTCATGACACTGTGCAAATCACAGACAAAAAAAGAGTATACCAGAATTAGAGCTATGATCACTCTGGTACTATTTCTATCCAGGAATTTAGAGAAGTTGATATTGATTTCTTGAAGCAATCAGTCCTGGAGCCTTGGTGTTATACTTCAATATTTAAGTGGTAAAAAATACCCCAAACAAACAGGCAAATAAACATGGCAAAATGAATACCACCACCACCCCCTAAACTCAAAACAATGAAAAAACCAAAATCAACATAGTATAGGTTTGAAATTAATTCATTTCTATCCTATATGCACAAGGCAGCTGGTTGCAGTAAGTGTAACTTCTTACAAAACTACTATTAAAAAAAAAAGAAAAAATAAAACTGAAGGTCAGGCCTTCTATCTTACTTTGAAAATAGACTTTCCAATCAAATTCATTTTTGAGGGTTAGGTTTCTTTCCTTTTGTCCTTTTATTCTCTTTTACTTAATGAATATTTTCCCCATAAATTGCTAAGTAACACTAACAACTGGGTACTTAAGAAAAACAAAAGAAGTGGCCAAGCTCGGGGGAAGGAGGGCATCTGACTGCACTTCTCTGATGTTGGTGAGTTTTTCTCCGAGGGGCAGAGATACCGCGGGAATTGGGCAGGTAAAGGATGGGCTGGGGCAACTGTTGGCTCTGTCACTCTCTCTATCTCTCCCTCTCTCTGTCTCTCTCAGCTTTGGAGGAGGATGGTTGGAGCTGCTGCGTGAGGAAGGGAATTCGCTGCTGCTCCTGGAGCCCCGCTCAGTACTGCTTCTTTTGCTGTGGGGTGAGCCTCTGCTCATGAGAGCAGCCACTGGACTGGGACCTCGTTAACACCCACCTCACTAAAAGAGGGACCTGTCCCCATCTGCTCAGGTGCCCGGAATCCTGAGCTCACCTCTCCCTGCCCTGCTGGGAGCTGGGCGGCCGCTGCCCCACCTCCGCCGCTTCTTCGGCACTGCTCCGAGCTTTCACTGCACTGTAGCCCCCCATCCCCTGTCTGCCGAGATTGGGATGGCATCCTGCCATCCCAGCTTGGTGCTCCCAAGAGTCCTGCCGGGGCACCGGGGTCGGCTGCCATGGGGTTTGTGAAGCAAGGCCTCTCCCCGTCCCTCCCCGCCCGGGCCCAGCCGCCATTGCCGCGCGCTCCCCGAGCCCGCGCCACAGCCCCCCCCGCAGCCCGGGGGAGTCCCCGCGCCTGCCCCGCCCCGGAGCGGCAG
>VZRH01001838.1:819344-832523 GCA_013397555.1 Urocynchramus pylzowi
TCCTCTCCCCTCTTCCTTCAAGAAATCTCTCTAAGAAATTTCATGTAAGCTTTTGGCCAAGTTACTTTATTTGACCTAATCTTGAGGTACCAAGAGAACAAGTTACAGTGACACAAGGTGCCCTTATAGGAATGGATAGGGTTCACCCATCACTTAAAGTATTTGTAGAGCATTCACTCTTTCATAATTATCTTTCTTTTTCAGCTAATGCCTTGTCAAAATGACTTCTCAAATTAAACCCTTTTTGACTATCATAGGTGAAATAAGTGTCTCTTCTGTATCTACTTTTCAAATATTTTGGAAACAATAAAATTTGATAATATTGTTTTCCTTTCCTTTAAAAACATGAATGGCAAATGCTTTCTTTCCAAGAAGTGTTAAAACAGACATGTTTTGATGAAACAAACTTTATTACAGTAGCCCTTTGAAAGGCAGAAATGGAATGAAAATCACAATATAATACTCTGAGCGTGAAACCTGGAGCCATTAAGTACATAAAACAAGGAAGAAATTGTGTTAATCACAATAGTGAACACCAATTTTACAAAATACAAACAGGATCATCTTATTTTAATAATTTGTGATAGTGATGAAGCTTGGAGTTTTAGAAGCATGTTTTCTGTGTGTTGCTGGTAGATTATAGCACCACTTTAAAAGAAAATTAACTAATTGCTCATGCATCTGTTTGAAATACAGTCCTCTTTATGAAGTACCACCTAGCCACATGAAGATGTAGCTGAGAAGCAGATTGCTTTGTGCTACCTCTTTATAATCACCCCTTTAGGGAGATAAGCTGTGAATCAAGTAGTCTAAATGTTTTACTTTTCTCATTTGCTGAGAGCTCTAAGTGCCATTGTTGAAAACAAGGAGAGAAGATAAAAGCCAGATGGATGTCTTTGTAGCACATCTGTAAGTAATACTCATTCACATTGTATATATTACATTATATAAAATTTATTATGTATAGAGACAATATTCACACCCAAGTCCACAGTGATACATGACAGACGCAGAAATAAACCCAATACATATGTTTCCTAAGAAGAAGTTCAGACCATCAGGACATTTTGATTCCTTCAATAAAAAAGCTGACCAAACCAGTCTTGATTTGGAAAAGAAATATTTTACCAGTCTATGTGTGTAAATGTGAAGGTTTTTAAATAACTTATGTATTAGTTTAAATATACAGACAACTAACACAATTTTTTGGGGTCTCATAAATACACCTGGCATGCAAAGAACCAGTACTAGTAAGGCTTTTCCATATTGTATATCTATATCTATATCTATATCTATATCTATATCTATATCTATATCTATATATCTATATCTATTTCTATATCTATATCTATATCTATATCTAAAATGTATCTATATCTATAGATATATCTATGTAGATACAAGGAAATATGAATAGGAGAGACAATATGTAAGAGGACAAGCTGTTCTGAATGCTCACATGCTTTTGATTTTATAGCCAGATGAAAATAAATCTGGCATGGTTTGTTGCAAAACAGTGATGAAACTGCATTTGAGGGAGCAGGAAAATCTTTCACTTGCTGTTATGCTGTTACAGCTAAGCACTATTAGAAAAATTAGTAAAATGGAAGTTAAAGTCACCTTTCCCAAAACTATTAGTATGAAGAAGTGTAACTTATGTATTCTGCAATGATGAAGAAGATTCATTAACAACAAATTTTCTTGCATCTAACTCCTCAAGTAAATGACATTGTAATGGCAATAGTATATTTCCAAGGTTGGTATTTTACCAACACAGAACTGAAAACTCAGAAAAAAATTGCACCAAACTTGGTTTAAAATGTGCAAGTGTTCCAAGTCTTATGTTCATTAAAAATACCTTGTATGTGCAAGGGCTTTTAAAATTTCTTGTAGAAATTTTTTTTTTTAATCTATTTAAACAATGGGAGTTTTGGCTCTGTGGTAATACTGGAATCAAATAGGTGTTGTGCCTCATGACTTGTGCCTCATAGTCCATTATGAGTTTATTTAAGGAATATTTTAGGATATGGAAACTGTAGCCCTTGCTCTCTGTAACCCCTAGTATAGTGTCACTGTGGATTTAGCTGTTGTGTGCTAAGCATTGAAGTTTCAGTTTCACTACAGTGCAAAGAGTGGGTGGAACAGATGCAGGAAAAGTATTACAACATACTGTCAAAAGACACTGTACACCAAACAACAGATGTGGTCAGAAGGTAGAGACGTATATGTGGGTTCTGATTGTATAATATCACACAATATTGGCTTTGCAGAAAAGAGGTCTTGGTTACTTCTGATTTATATTTTATATAAAAATAAATAGATGCAAAAAACCTGCTCTAAATGCAATAGTGATTTCCTGTATGCAAACAAATAGGCAACAACAACAACAAAAAGACAAAATAGGAAATAGTTTCTCTATGTGACAGCCCTGAAACTGTAGAGAAAATTAAAGCAATAAATTAAAGCCTTAATAAGAATTTCACATTTTATTAATTTTTCAAGTGTTGTCTAGATCCTTAAGGACTGCAGCAATGAAAACAAGTCTATCTCTGGATAAAGAGTGATGGATTTTTTATGTACAGATTTTATATATACATGAGCTAAACCATTAATTGCCTCAAGTACTGTGGTTGGGAACCTTCAGTTTTTCAACTGGCAAGAAAGACATGCCCAAGGAAAGAAGTTTCTTTCAAAATCACTGTCTAGTGTTTTTGGTTTACCTGTTTCATTACAAACTCTAATTTTGTATGAGTTCAAATAGATTTTTGCAGTTGCAACTCATAAATGTTTCCCACAGTGTGGAAACCTTACTGAGATGTGTTTACTCCTGGCTGCTTTCCTGCTTCTTTGTCAGACTTCACCTCAGTGCTCTGCTACATCTGTTTGAGGTACCAAGCTGTGCTTTTTTAGGTATATGGAATTGTCATCTTCAAGAGTAGATCTTCCTGGCAATAGAAGTAGTACCATGGAGTTTGTGAGCAGAAGTACCTTACAGTTTTCAAAGTAAGGCTAAAAGGAAGGCTCCAGTTTAGCTCTTCTCCCCACTTCAAATGGCAAGAAAATAGTAGAGAAAGAAGGGCTGGAGCATGAAAGAGTCATATAAACGTAATTGACTGTATTGGTCTGCAGGTCAGCTTTGATTAATAGTATCCTCCATATGAAAATGCATGAATCTGTGTTAAAGAATGAAATCCTTCACCAGAAAACTAGCCACTTATATTTTACCTCTTTGTTGAATATTAAACCCCATAGAATGCTGGCTTTCTTATGCTCTGTATTGGGCTCTTATACTTAGACGTAATGGTGGAGAAAGATTGATCATAAGAAATGAAAAAAAATTGGCAGTCAAGGATAAGTTTCAGTTGGTTCTGGTTGTAGTTAGCACTCATGCATCCATAAGTGCTAAGAGTAATTGAGAGTTTAACTTTCAACTGAAAAGAGAGATGACAGTAGAAAATATATTTCTAGATATCTGTCAATCCACTAAACTCTGTACCTCATCACATTTAATTTTGTCTTGAAAATGTATTCAGAAGAAGAGGCTTTGGTTTTTTTGAAAGAAATGTTTTCATAAAAGTTTAGTCAAATATGTCTTTTAGTTTGCTATATTGTTTCTGTCTTCCTGATGTGTTTTACATTATAAAGACAAAGATTTTCTTCTGAAAACACTAGTCCTGAAATTAAATAAGTTATCACATAGCTTCATGTTGTGTTCAGACCACAAATAATAAAACACAGAGGATAGGAGTCTTTATGATATAGAATAAAATGGAAGACAATAGACAAGTCTTTTTCTCTAGTGGTCTTGAAAATTCTCTCACTGCACCAGGGTCTGCACTGTATAACTATTTATATGGTTACTTTATAAGTAATTAATTTCTAAACACATAGCTGTGAAACTATCATGGAAAGATACATTGATTTACACTGGGGAAAATATTTTCAACCTCTTTTTTATTTCTTTCTTTAGCTGTAACTGTAGACACATCTTTGAGTAAACATTCATGGCTGAGGTCCAGTTTGCCTGCCTCTAAGCAGCCTACAAAAGGAGAACAAAGGATGCGAAGATTCTACACAGAATAAAAGTGAACAACAATCAGGGACATTCTCACACATATTCAAGCTTAACTTGCTCTGTCACTCAATATACATGAGGAAATAAAGGGATTATTATGGGAGACCTTTTAATTTGTATGTCCTTTTTAAAATATTAATAAATAGCAGATCTTTCAGAGAAAAGTACAGCAGCTCAGTGATGAGTAGATAAAAATTCATTTGCTCACCAGGAAAGATAATACTACATCCCTTTCAAGAATTAGAAGTGAAGCTTGGGATAAAATTAAAAAATTTTACATTCTTTGTTTAAAATTTGAAAAGCTGGCTGAAATTTCAGATTTCATATTTTAAAAAATATCAGCAGTCTTTGAATGTTTTCAGGGTAAACACTTCCATAGCTTAGACTGACAATCTTGTTTTGCTGGCAAAAAGTCATATTAGTTTGAAGGACCTCAGGTACCTTGGATGTAGTTATACAGTGTTTCAAGTACTTATCTATGGAAAAGCTGCTATAAGATTTCTCATATCTTTTTAATCGACAAGAATAGTTCTTGGATTGACTGTGAAGCAGCTTCAGTTATGTTGTACATTTGAAATCTGTCAAAATCTCTTGTGCAGCTTAATCAAAACTAATTATGCTCTAATAGCACTAGAGCAGCAGGGATGTTTTCTACTAAAAATATTAAGCAATTGTTATTATTTGTTTCACCAGAACTGAGGTATTAGCAGAAAATACAATCAGGTCTGTATGAGAAGATTCATAAAAAAACTGCTATAGCATCACACACACAAAAACAAATTTGCCATCCAAAAGTTGTGCATCTAATTTCAAAACTGACAGCTTGTGTTGAACAGATTTTATCATATTAAGTGTTAGATAAACACTGTGAAAAAGACCCATACAAGAACTGCTAATATTTTCTTCAAACTTTTGTAAACCTCTATCCAGAAATCTTCATAGAGGTAGTCGTTTTACAAAGACTTCCATGTGAGCTTTCCTCTTTAATATATTCATAGAATTTTCACCATGACTGAACATTAGTTCTTTTGTATCATTTTGTCATTGCACTTCACCTGACTTGTCACAGTCACTCTATATGCACTTGTGAGGGTGATGAAAGACAGTTGGGTCTTTATGTTTGTGTCTCATCCCTCTCCCCACTCCCACAGTCTCTGATGGGCAATGTGGTTTGTCCTAGGACAGAAGCACCAGGCTGGTATTGCAGGAGGAACCATCCAGATGCTTACACAATCACTGCATTCCACAAGTAGAGAAGCTGAGAAGTTTTCAATTAACTTTTGTGCACATAAACCTGCAAAGGGGTATAAAATGCTGGTGGAGATCAAGTCAACCATGAAAACCCATCTCTCAGAGGATGCAGATGCTTTCTAGTGAATCTCCACCCTGATGAGGACACCTGCAGTGTACATCCAGTCCAAATACAGAACTTTGGTCACATCTGCATAGGTGAATAAAAAGTGTTAAGACCCAGTCAAATATGGAGATAAAATGCTTAAGTAGCTCCATGGGTGCTTTTTTTCTTCCTTTGTAATTATAAAGTCTGCAGGGCCAAATAATGTAAACTTGTATGCTTCCAGATGAACCTGCTTGTATTATAATCCTTTAGACACAGATTGTTGATAAATCTTAGAATAAGTGAACCTTAGGCTCAGTTAGGCTTCTCAGAAGTTTAGAGAACAAGAGGGTCTTATTGAAGTTTGTGACTCAACAGGAGAGACCATGACCTGATGGTACTATAACACATTGTAACAATAGACATAATAGTTAGATACTGAATTGACAATATTTTGTCTGTTTTAGCAGTAAATCTAATAATAATCATCCACATAGTCACTGTGTCCTACTTTCTGCACCTATCTGAACCTTACCTATACGTAAGGTTCAGCATGACAGCTCACTATGCTTCAATATTTGGCGAGGCAAACAAATACTTGAAGAGCTAAAGAACAATAAAAACTTCTCTGCAAATTATCCAAGAGCTTTCTAAAGTATTTAGGCTAGGAAGAGAGGAATGACAGAATAATTTCCAAGAACAAAAAGAAAATGAGTCAAGATATGTTATTTTGTTTTGGCTAAAAAAATAAAATTACTTATTTTGTAGCTGCTTTCATTTCCAGGTTAAACAGCTGAATAAATGAACTAACACTGAAAGCTTTATTCTTGTCTTTTAGCAGGAAAAAAGTCAGTGAGTTTTCAGGGTTTTCTAAATGAGTTTAGGCATGTTATTCATGGGTGTCTGAATTGATTTCCCACTCAATTCAAATATTATCTCTGTTTCCAGAATTCTCTCATATGATGAGAGAAAAATTATAATCCTATGAAATGGAATAATATGGATATATGAAAAAAAAATAGAGTAGGGTTGTTTTTTAGAAAATACCTTGTAAGGAGCAAATATGTGGGCAATATGGCCAGTTATAAGTCTCAGGTATGTTCACATGCAGATTTATATTAGTAGTAGATGGCATCTACCAATGGGCTTTACTCTTTGCAAAGAGTGGAAGCAGAAGAACTCTTCAGTGTCAGCTTCTCTAGTTTTTGATTTTTCACTTTTAAAAATTGGTCTTACTACTCATATCCTCCGAATAAAAGATAGGATTTGCAATCTAAGAGAAAGAAAATAGATAAGAGAAAACAATGTGAAATAATACATGGTAAAAGTCTAAATGAGCTCATAAACCTTTAGATAAAAATGTGTGTAAGGATATTTAGTTCATGATAGTTAACATTTTGTCTTATATAGCTGACACTATACCTATTAATCTCAGCTGGAGAACCTCTCCATAAATTATATTCAGAACACTAAATTGCACTCCTCTGACTATTAGGAGAAGGAGCTTTTACCTGTTTATTCAATAGACCTTTTAAAAGATATATTTGTTTATATTTACAGGCTACACATGCAAGCATAAATATTTTATTAGGTCACATCAAAAGCAAACTAAATTAGGAATCTCTGGGTGTCAAACAACATTTAGCTCTCCCCATATCTTTGAAGAAGAGAACACATCTGTGGTGGATTCTCCTTGAACATGTCTTGACTGGATACCAGGTGCCCACCAAAGCCACTCTTATCATTCTGAGTTAGATGCAAAGGAGAAATATCAAGAAGATATTCTGAAGAGGTCAAAATGGCAAAAAGAACTTTATTGGCAACTTTACAAAATTAGAGAATTCTGGCAAAAATTTAGTGCCACATTCAATCAACGAAAAACACTTCTCAAGACATTAACTTGGCCCATTTAACTTAGCAAACTGTAAGGCCATTCAAATTTAAGTTAAAAATTACAAGAGGGAGTTAGAAGAAGAAGAAAGAGAGACAGACAGAAAATATGTGGAAAAGCGCACATAGAGCTACTAACTCCTGGATTCCAGCAGTGTTCAGATAGAGATTCCGAGAGGAGATAGGTTAAAAACATCTAATTGCCTTGTGTTTGGCCTTAAATAACCCTCGACTTTCCTGGGCCCTTCCTTCAGGTAGGATTTCTGGTCATTTGGCCACTCAGGATCTGGACTGGGGTTCCAGGGGTGGGGTGTGAATAATTGATCTGGTGTGCCAGATGGGATTGGCAGCTGCTGGCTCTGGAGATGGGGGATGTACCAGAGCACATCCCCACACATGTGCGTCCCAAAATGTCTCAAAACATCTTTGCAGTCTCTCACAGCTCCTCAGTTGGGTAGGGGAGCGAAAAGATAAGGAAAGATGAGTTAAGATAAGAGCAGGGAAAGATCACTCATCAATTACTGCCATGGGCAAAAAAAGAGTTGACTCAGGAGAAATTACTTTAGGTTTTTATCAATCAAATCAGAACAGCATCAAGAGAGATAAACCCAAATCTTAAAAGTCCCTTCTCTCCCCCTCCATTCTTCTCAGACTGAACTTCACAATTTTCTCTTCCTCCTTCCCTGCAATTGTGCAGGGAGATGAGAAATGGGGGCCCCATCAGTTCATCAGAAATTGTCTCTACCACTCCTTCCTCCACTAGGCAGGGACCCCTCACACACTTCACTTTCAGCATAGGGTCCTTCCCACAGGATGCAAATCTTCATTAACTTCTTCATCATGGGTACCCCATGGGCTCACAAGTCCTGCCAGCAAACCTGCTCCTCACTCCACAATGCCACAGGTCCTCCCAGAAGCCTCCTCCAGCATGTGATTCTCACATAGAGACAGTCCCCTCCAGGTGCATCCACCTGCTGCAGCATGGAGACATCTATAGGCTGCAGGTGGATCTCTACTCCATCATAGACCTCCATGGGCTGCAGACCACAGCCTGTCTCATCATGATCTGCACCACAGGCTGCAGGGGAATCTCTGTTTCAGTGCCTGAAGCACCTCTTCCTCCTCTTTCTCCGGTGGTCTTTGTGCCTACAGGACATGGTACGCACACATTTTCTCACTCCTCCTTTTCCTGGTTAAAATAGTAATTTGACAGTAATTGTTCCCCTTAAACTTGTTATCCCAGAGGTGCTACCACTGTATGTGATGGATTCAGTCTTGGCCAGGGGCAAGTCATGACACTGGATCTTTTGGACATGGAAGAAGCTTCTAGCAGCTTCTTGCAAAAACCACCCCTGTAGCCTCCCCATTGCCAAAATCTTGCAATGCAAATTCAATACACTATAATTTCTCCACTAGTGAAGTATTAAGATTCAGGCTACAACACAAAAGCTTTCTTTTGTTAGAAACCAGCTTTTCCCTTCACATTTGCCCAAAGTGGTCTCCAGTTCTCTGAATGAGGCTTTTGCATGATTAGTAGAAAAAGCTGATGCAGCTTCTTTTAAGTGAGCCTTTAAGACAAAAGAGGATAGTAGAGATCAAACCAAACCACAGACTTATGGTTCAGCTAGATGTTTGCTTATTTACATACCTGTAACTTCTTAAGCAGGTTGACACTCCATTATTGTATTATATGACTGAAAATAAGCTGAATATTTAGCTGAATAATCTAACCCAGCTCCAAGAATACTTCACGTTACCACCTGAGACTCATTCTTCATGCAGAATGTGCAGTGCTGAAGAAGAAATAAAGTTAACAAATGCAGTTTGTATCTCTTCTTGCTCAGAAGATGCCCCTAAGGCAAAATGCTGGTCCTTTTATACTTGACAGGGATTTCACTATTGACTTCAATGAGTCCCATGTTTACATGTAATTTAGCCAGCTTTATTATATATATTTCCCTGAAGGCACCATTGACATTTTTGAAAGTCCTGTGCATCAATTTAATTTATATACCTATAGCAATTGTTTACAGAATAAAAAAAAAAAAAAAAAAAGAGGAAACCTAATCCACAAACCTAGTCTACTCTGTCCTTCTAAATGCAGTCTTCTGCTACACTAAAATTTTGGTTAAATTACTAGTACAGTGTATTATTGCACTTGACAATAGTGAGACTTTTCATGCTCTCAAAACAGTGACTGTTTACACACTGAATTTATGTACTTAAAAGGAAACTTGATGGTAGGTGTTAATTTGTTTCTCTTAAAATTACTAATGTGAAGTAAACAGCTGCAAACTGTTAATGAGATATTTGCTGCTGACCATCTTGCGCTTCCCTAGGATTTCAAATTTTTTTTTTTTCATGGACATCTCCTTCACTACAACCTTCTTTCAGGGAATTGTAGATACATGAGGCTCCTTTTACTCTAGGCTAAACAACTGCAGTTCCCTCAGCCAATCCTCATAGGTCTTAGTCTCCAGAACCTTCACCTGTCTTGTTGCTCTTCTCTGGATGTTCTCTGGCACCTCAATGTATTTCTTATAGTAAGTGACCCAAAACTCAGCACTGAACAAGGCTCTGACTCACCTGTGCCAAGTGAGAGAGATAATCACTCCCTGGTCCTACAAACCACACTATTGCTGATACAATCCAGAATGCCCTGGGTCTTCTTGTCCACCTGGGTACCCTCAGCCAGCTCATGTTCAGCTGCTGTCAACCAGCACTCCCAGGTCATTTCTCAAGAGCTAACTTTCCAGTCACTCTTCCCTCAGCCTGCAATGCTATGGGGGGCTGTTGTGACCCAGCTGCAAGGAACTAATTTCATCTTGTTGAACCTCATGGAACTGGCCTGTAGTCATCAATGCAGCCTGTCTAGATTCATTTAAAGAACCTTCCCAACCCCCAACAGATCAACATTCACACCCAAATTGGTGTAAAGACATTAAACAGGACTGGGGAGCAGTACTTGTGACCAGCCATCAGTGGGGCCTGGCCATCCAACCAGACTTCTACCCAGGACAGCACCCTTTCAAGCTATGACAAACCAGTTCCTCCAGCAGAATGCTGTGGGAAATGGTATCAAAGGCTTTACTAAAGACAACTTTCTCACATCCATGAAGTGGGTCACCTTGCCATAAAAAGAGATCAGGTTGGATGGGCAGGACATGCCTTTTCTAAACCTGTGTTGGCTGGGCTCGATCCCCTGGTTGTCCAGCATGTACTGAGTGATCACACTCAAGATGATCTGTTCCATAGCCTTTGCCAGCATTGAGGCTAGGCTGACAGATCTGTAGTTCTCTGGATACTCCTTCCAACACTTTTTGTGGGTGGGTGTCACATTGTCGAGCCTACAGTTATCGTCCCAGCTTATGCAGGACGGCTGATAAATGCTGCAAAGTGGCTCGATGAGCGCTTCACACAGGTCCCTCAGTACCCTTGGGTGAATGCCAGTCAGCCCTGTAGACCTGGGTCTGTCTAACTGGTGTAGCAGGGTGTTAAATAGTCCCCTTCTGGTTTTGATAACAGGCCATAAGCTGACAGCCTCAGCAACACTTCCAAGCTAGATGAAACATCATCCTCATTATTTTTGAGCTACACATGCAGATTCTCACAGAAATTTTGCAAGGGCCCCTGGGAAGGTGGAATAGTAACAGAGGAGATGCACCTGCTCCAACAGGTGGAAACTTTTTGCTGTTGACTCCTATCCCTTAAGTCGGTCCCTATCCCAGGGAAACAAGGGTGCAATTCCAGTAGTCTCTCTACAGAACTCCCATCATCTGCATGTTGATTTATAATCATACAATATCCTTATGGATGTTGGAAAGTACCCATGAAGATCATTGAATTGAATACCTGACTCCAAGATGGGCAATCCAAAATTTAATTGTATATCTAAGACCCTTGCTTATTTGCATCTTGAATACCCACAGAATTGGGACAATAATAGTTTCTTTGGGGGAGCTTGTTCCACTGCTGGATCATCCTCTCAGGGATAAACTTATTAATTGCCTTAAGCCATTTCTTCATGTCCTATCACTGACCCAAGAGATAAATGATCAGCACACTCCTGCCAAATTTTGTTAATCAACAATAAGGTTAGTTTATATCTTGCATTAAATTATTGAAAATGCACAGTCAATAGAAAGTTCCTTAGTCATCCACAAAGTAATTTTAAATCTAGAAAAAACCCAGCAAACAAATGAGAGGTTTTTCTGAAAATTTGCATCACTGTAGCTGAATATAGAAAAAGTAGAGATGGGGATTTAAAACTGAAGGGAAGATGTATCATCATCTATCTTGGGAAGATATGGATCAACAAAATTAAAAAAAAATAACTTTCTGCTTCTGGAGACCTGGTTTAAAAATGCATAATAAGTAAAAAAATGTGTTCTGTGGCTTCCCCATTTAGCTAGCATTTACACCATTAAATGCAAAATAAAAATTAAAAAAAAAAAATCAACAACAAACAAACAAACAAAAAGAAACAGCAACAACAATAAAAGACATAATTACTTAACATGGTTTCCAGGAAGAAGAGAGTTATCAATAGCAGGGTG
Source organism: Urocynchramus pylzowi (assembly GCA_013397555.1). NCBI lineage: Eukaryota > Metazoa > Chordata > Aves > Passeriformes > Fringillidae > Urocynchramus > Urocynchramus pylzowi. The sequence goes on from VZRH01001838.1 coordinate 831,202, forward strand.
GCAGAATAGGAAAACTATGGCAGGGCAAAATTGAAGTATATTGGCACCTGTCTGCAGTGATTTGAGCTCTAATTAGTGCTATTAGATTCTCATTTTTAGAAGTCAGACATCCAGTACACAATCGTGTACTACAAAACCTGTAAAGCTGTTGCACAGGAATAAGAGAGGACCTGTGGTGGCTCCTGCTGAGAATGGCCTGTGTCCTGCAGGGAGAGTGGGTAGACATCAGGCAGCTTGCCTGTGAAACAAAAGCTGCTGAGTTGGATTACTGTGGCTGTTCACTATATTGCTGTTCACAGATTGCTGTGGCACCACCTTGAAGTTAGAAAGACAGAGACTTTCTTATGGTGGCCCCTGGGTGGCTTTTGCTGAGCCCTGCAACCTTAGACAGCGGATGGCAGTACCAATTTCCACTGCTATGCAAAGAGAATAGGTTAAAATTCTTTTGCACTGGATTCTTCAGACCACAAATTATGGTAAAAAGAGTTATACTATTTTTAAAGATATTATAGCAATATGCCTCACCATAAAATTTCATTACAGAAACTCCATACCGGACAGCATTTTGGTTTTTACATTCTAGCATTAGAAATGGCACTGAAAGTGAAGGAAATCTTTTGTTATATTTTCACCATATGACCATTGTCACTTGGTCCAAAGGAGAGCTAGCACCTGCTTAAATATTCTTACCTTCAAGCAAAAGGTTGGGGTGTGGATGCATCTATTGCTATGGCAAACTACAGGTCAGGGGAAAGTACTTGAGTAGTAATTGACGTTGGAGAGTTGAAAAGGAATTGCTAAGTACCTACTTGTCTGTTAGAAGACAGTATCTATAATGATTCAGGGTCTGAGGGGGTCAGCTGATAAAGAGCAGGATTTGGCGCACTATAATTAGAGAAATAGACTGAAATACAATTACAGATTTTTTTTAAAAAAAATGCAAGTGTGCATAATCATAAAAGAAGCTTCTAACAATATTTAAGGGTCAAGCCAAGAAACAAGGAGAGGTGTATTATAATCTGAAAATGGGTAGAGTGGGGCATCTCCAAAGTGACACATCGAGAACTTCTCTGGCCTGGAACTTTATAGCAATAACTGGTTCAAGAAAATACTCATCCTGCAGGGAAGCTAGAAATTATAATTGGAATGAGATGTATTGTTTCTGGTGAATGCACTGCATGTACAGAAAAAGAAGGCTAACTCAGCTGACCTGAAGATTGAAAACAATTCAGTTGCCCTACAGCTGTCCAGTATGTCACATAACCAATGAGTGGCAGGGTTTTTTTGTTTTACTGGGGGGGGGGGGGGGGGGGGGGGGGGGG
>VZRH01001838.1:832827-844041 GCA_013397555.1 Urocynchramus pylzowi
TTAAATAGTTTTGATCTTTTCATGCACAGGAAGCTGGATCATCTGGGGAAGTGAAGGTTTCAATAACCAAATTATATTTTCATTTCTACAGAATATGTCTCTTCAAATGGTTCAATGCTCTCCTCGAGGCACTGCTTCTGGATCCACTAGGAATTCCACAAATAAGTATGTCTTTGACACAATTCCTCTTCTTCCCTGCTATCTTCCACTTCTGGACCCACTAGGAATTCCACACTGGGCAATTCTTCTCTGACACAATCTCCTTCTCTTCCAGCTGTCTCACTCATTTTCATCCTCTTGCCATAAGATTTGAGATGGAAAAGACATGGGTAGAAAAATCAGACTGTAAAAGCTTCTGAATTGGTTCACCTCAAAAACACACAAAGAAATAACTTCCAGCTAGCATTAGTCAATAACTATAATTTTCCATGTATTTCCAAGGTACAATGAACACAAGAAAAATCCTTCAACAGGCACTCTCAGGCAATTAGCTATACAGGAAATACCAAAAAATACTGCTATAGCAATTATGCTAAGTCAATTAAATCAAAAGACAAAACCAGAATAATTCTAAAGCTTATGCTTAAAAGAAAAAAGCTGGTCATTAAACCAAGAGTGAAACCCATGTAAGACAGGAGGTACATATGGGGTAGCTTTTATTTTATGAGGTTTGATACAGCAATGATGGAGGCATGATGGTGTGGATTTAGTAGTTATTTACTGCACCTATTTTTTGTCAGATTTGTGTTATCATATTGCCATACAATATTGCCTTATTCTGTGTTTTTGTGGGGAAATGAGTCTTGCTGTCAGTGGTGTAGACATGCTATGAACCATTTTCTAACCAAAATAATGGATTTTGAGATTTCTCACTTGTCCCTTTAAAACACTGCTAATTGCTGCAATTAATAGTTTGCATTTCAGAATGAATCGTTCAACACAAGCATAATTTGGAATCCTGTGTTCTTGCTCTGATAGGAGTATTTTCTACTTACTCTGATGGCATATTTTCTTGCATAGTCTGTCAGACAGTGCTTACTGGTTGAGGGAACTGCATTTGCAATGTGCAAGTGGAGCTCTGCACAAGCAAGGATCGACCTACATCAGAAAATCTAGTAAAATAACTTGTGGATCTCATTATTTCTTTTTGTAATTAGGAGACACACAAATGTAACAGGGTGAACTAAATAGCTCCTTCCTTAAATAACCAGTTTAATGATAAAAATGTAGAATTAAATTAGGAAATTAATTCTATATCTAGCAGTAGTTTAACTATTCCTCTGTCAAAAGTAGATGACAACCTTCTCTACAAAGGTATTTAAAAAGAGATTAATCTTTCTTTTAAGATTAATCAACGGTAAATATTCTATTTAAGAATTACATCACAAAGGACTTATGAGATCAGAAGAGCTTTGCAAACACTGCAAGAAAAAAAAAAAAACAAAAAAACAAACAAGATACATTTGAGGTTTCAAATCCTAGTAAATGTATTCTGGAATATCTTGTCACAATGTCAAAAGAAGAAAACTTTCAAGTTGTGGAAAAATACTTATAAAGATGGAAACATAGCACCCTTTCTTAAGCTAAAACAAGCCAAGCAATTTCATGAAGGCGATGAGAAAATGAAAGAATGACAGTCATAGATACTTTAAATTGGGCAAGCCATGACAAAAATATGTTTTCCTCTTTCCAGAAGAAAAGAAAATAAAATGTTCAGCAACGAACAAGCAGCAGCATGCTTTGATCCCATCACTCAACCTACAGTACAGCTCTTTCCTGCTCATCTCTGCCAGCAAGCCACTAACAACAGCAATCAGACTGAACAAACAGAAGCTGAGAGGAACATCAAGAAAAAGCAGCCTTCCATTTCAGTCACACAGAGATGAATTTTTCAATATTGGTGATAGCAAATGAGATTAATGTTTTCATTATCATCACTTTTATTTGATACTGAATTGTTTATAGTATACTGATGGCTTATCCTGTTAGTAAACTGCCTTTGATTTACTTTTGTGAATGGGAAGGCTTATGCTAAACTTGGCAAACAGAAAAATTACAAGATTCATTTCAATTCAATATTCTTGATGTTTATTTCTGTCTCAAGGACTGTGCTTTAAATATTCCTTCTGAGAAAGTGGGATGGATCATGTCCCTCAGCCTTAAAGACTTAAACATTATGCTGCTAATTCTGAGTCTCTATTGATTCTGGGAATATGGTTCTTGAATTTTTCCAAAAGCCAGTGCATTAAAATGGTGCAGGCTCTACTGAAGGCTTCCAGACAGGAAGACATTAGAAACATTATAACTAAATTATTCTGTGCCCAGGATAATATTTTTTTTTTATTTTTATTTTATTTTCTTCTTTAATAAACATAAAGTCATTATTAAGATTAAAGACCACTTTTTTTCTAATTCTTTTCTTTTAGCTGCATTGTCTGCTAAAGTGTGATAGAGGTCTTGTTGTACAAGTCACTCCCTAAATCATTAAAATGCAGCTTTCAATGTTTTTCTTCCTTTACATTATGAATTGTGTTTGGTCTTTTAAGATAAAAACACTTTCTTGCCAGACTGCCACGTTTCATAGATCATGCTGATGTCACATTAACTTTGTTTTAGTAATAAACTGATGTAAGTCAATGGAAAGAACATAATCAGCTGTCTCGTATCTACAACAATACTCTTAGCATAATAACAATAAAAACCAGCAACACTTAATTACAATTTAATAGTTCTAGGTACTGCATCTGACCTGTGATCTTTTGCAGGTTACCAATAAAAAGCAATGCTTTTGCATTGTATGCTTTAGGCTAGATTCTACAGATGATTACATCTGAGTAAGAATAATATGTTGATAAATTATCAGGCTCAATTCTAGTATAGCTGAAAGCAAGAACATTAAAATAACACTGGTGACTTCATGTTCTTTGGCAGGCACAGTGTCTTCTGCTACCAATAGTATGCATTTAAGTTACTATCTAGTATTGATGTAAAAAGACATTTGTGACTTGCTCCCTGCTTTAAGTTTTTTTTAGGCATCCATGTAAAATTTAATATTCATGCCATTCATTTTCTCAATTCTTTTGTAGGCTACATACAGCTTACTGAATCCTTAAATGTCATAAAGGAAAAGAAACAATTATTTGCTCTACCATTAAAACTGACTGACCAGTAAGATTTGTGCATGTTATTGCACTCACGTCCAAGGAAGCCCTTCTCATAATTTTCTAAAGCACACAAAGATAAAGGAAAACTAGAATGCAACCAATTAAACATACCTGATAATAATACATTTGCTTTTGAATATCTATAAGTAGCTTTGATTTCTCTGCCCCCATTATTAAATAAAATAGTTTATTTTCTGATCAGGTGCACTATTGATTGTTCTTCACTGGAACTATATTTTCCTCATTAGCTTTCCAAACTTTCTTGCCTCAATTTTTGTCAGATACAAAAGCTGAGCAAGATTATGTGAGACTTGTTGCTTAGCAACAGTCCTATTCCTAAAACGATAGTGGCAGAGCACTCCATGTCATCTTCTCATGAAAGAAGTCAGATATTTGTCCATTTGCGCCACAGTGTTTCAAGGCTTCTCTCTCTTTTTCCCTCCCCTCCTCAATTAAGAAATAAATTCTAATTATTCATGAACTCACAGTTTATGTAATGCACTTGCAACTTACATGCTCTTTATATTTGGTGCATCTGTGTTTTTCCATGGGAAAACAAGTGCTTATATTTAATCTCCCTACAGTTCAGGAAGAACATAAAAGTACTGACAGGTAGCAAAATTAATGGAAAGATGGGAGAAGGGAGAAGGCAAAAGAAGAGGAAGGTTTTGGAGGAGAGCAAACCCCATCCTTTTTTACACTCAGAAATAGTTTTACTCTTCAAAGAATATTTTTGGCTCTTCTAGGATGCCTGGCCCCTTAAGTCCTACAGAATTAAGACTACGGAGGCCTGCAGAAAAAGAAATGCACTCTCTAGCTGAGAAAAGTTGACTTTTTTTGTTTGTTTGTTTGTTTGTTTGTTTGTTGGGGTTTTTTAAGAGCCAGTAATTCATTCCTAGTGAATCTTCATCTCTTTACAAAACCAGTCCATTTACATTCCTGCTATAATTGCCCACAAAAATTAAATCTTTCTACATTAATAAAAGTAACATGCTGCTTCGGGGATGAATGTACAGACTGTATAGAACAGATGACAGGTCCTACAGGAGAACCATTTGAACACTGAGAGAATATGAACAAGGAATCTAAATAGGAACAGAAGAGTGATGTGTTTTAACCACACAGCCTGTTGCTCACTTCTGTGGGATCAGGGAGAAGAAAACTCACAGGCTGAAATAAAGACAAGCAAAATAAGAATTCAGTCACTTCTTCCCATGGGCAGGCAGGAATTTAGTCATCTTAAGGAAATCCAGGATCTATTGCATTTAATGTTTACTTAGGAAGACATACACCATCACTTGTTCCCTTTTCTCTCTGCCTTCTCCAACTTTATATGCTGAGCATGATGACATGGTGTCACCACAGGATGTGGGATATTTGCATCAGCTGGGGTCACCTGCCCCAGCTCTAGAGCTTCACCAGCTTCTCAACAATATAAAGCTGGGGAAAGAAGGAGGGGGTGGATATTCAGGGCAATGGTGCTTTTCTGCCCAAGTTAACACTAGGCATGATGGAATCTTGCTTTCCTAAGGATGCCCACAGGAAGCAGGGAATTAAATCCTCATTTTTCTTTTCTTGTATCCAAGACTTTTACTTTTCATATTGAACTGTCTGTATCTCAACCCATGGCATTTTACCCTTAGGATTCTCTCACCCATTGTGCTGGGCAGAGTGAGCAAGTGTCTTTATGGGGCTTAGTTGCTAGCTGGGGTTAAACCATGATGGAACTGCAGACAAAGGGACATTTCTGAAAAATAGAAGCAGCTTTTCTGCAGATGAACCTCCACCAGAAGGAACCTCCACCAAAAACCTTCTGGTTTAAAGAGAGGAAATATTGGCTCCAATGTTTCCAGCAGAATCCTGTAGAATCCAGTAGAATCCAGGGTTTGTAAAATACTTTTCAATTAGTGTTTGTCTAGTGGATTGATGAGAAGCTCTTTTTATGGAGGGTTTGGTTTACTGAAAAGGAGGAAGGAATTACCAGTGTGACACAGATGTTGCACTTGTGATTGTGCTGGGGTTTGTATTGTAACTCAGAAGGCACAGGTGATATTCTTGATAGTTATTCCACCTCAGATCCTTGCTCTCTGCTATTCACGGAGATGCCAGATGAGAGATGGCTGGAGGCAAGATCTGCTCATCAGCCTCAGTGCTTCTACAAAAGGTTTAAGGTCACAGTAATCTGTCCCTCATGCTGGCTTTTCATGCATATGCCTGGGTGCATTCCATCTTGCAATCACATTATGCACAGCTGTCTCAGGCAAGTTATATATGAAGTGGAAGGAGTTCAATGTTCACTTGAACTCTTCAGTCTTCAAAAGCTGAGCTGTGATTTTTCAGGCAGGGCATTTGACCCAAGAGACCGGAGAATATACAAATTCACCATGACATCAGACAGCTATCTTCAAGCCAGGTAAGGTGGGAGCAATGCAAGTACCAAATATTCAAGACAGAGGTTTGGGTGCTTACTGGATATGCTGAGGCCTTTATAGTATTCTTGCTTACAAGCAAAGGTATCCTGGTGACATAAGAACAATTTGCTATCATGGTAGTATTTTGCTGGGTATTCCCCCCTTTTCTACCTGATATAAATATTTATTAATCTTCTCAGCTGCTATTTTTTCTTCTTTTCTCTATGGATATAGAAAAGTGAGGTCCTGCCTGACCAACCCGACCTCCTTTTATGACCACATGTCTTGCCTGGTGGAGGGAAAAGCCGTGGATGTTGTCTGCCTGGACGCCAGTAAAGCCTTTGGCACCATCTCCCTGGGAAAAGCTGTCAGGCCAATGGCTTGGACAGGTGCACTCTCTGCTGGGTTAAGAATTGTCTGCATGGCTGGAGATGGAGAATAGAAGTGAATGATGCTGCACTCAGGAGGTGTACAGGGACTAGTGCTGTCCCCCAAGGATCGGTGGTGGGTCCTGTCCTGTTTAATATATTTTTGGGTGAGGGGATTGGATGAGGGGATTGAGTCTACCATTAGCAAATTCAGGGATGACATCAAGCTGGGTGGAGTGTTGATCAAGCTGGGTGGAGGGCAGAAAGGCTCTGCAGAGGGACATGGACAGGCAAGACAGATGTGCTTAGGCAGACCCTCAGCAAGATATTCAACAAGCCCAAGTACCAGGTCCCACACCTGGGTGACACCAAGCCTGTACAGTAATGCTGGGAGCAGAGTGACTGGAAAGCTGTACAGTGGAAAAGGACCTGAGGATGCTGATTTACAGCTGGCTGAGAGTGTGCCCAGGTGACCAAGAAGGCTTTCCCTTTGTCAGTTTTCTAGCCAGTAGGTCTAGGGAAGCGAACATCTGCCTGTAGTCGCCACTGGTGCAATCACATCAGAGCTCAGTTCTGGGCCCCCAACTTTGAAAAGGACATGAAGAAACTGGATTATGTCCAGTGAAGGGCAACAAGTGAAAACATGCCTTGTGAGGGAGACTAAATGGTTGTTTAGTCTCAAGAAAAGGAGGGTCAAAGAGGAACTTCGTCTCTCTCTACAGCTGTGACCCTGAGCATGATGCTCTATCAGTTTAACATCAAGGACGTGGGTTCAATTCTCATGTAGACCATTCTCTTGAAAGTTGGACCTACTGAGTTGGACCTGTTGAGTTGCACATTTTCCAACTATAAATATTATGTGACTTACCTGAAATGAGGTTGTAGTGAGGTGGGGACTGGTCATTCACTGTGCTTGCAGTAAGAGGACAAGGGGAAATGGCCTTAAGCTAAGACAGGGGAGATTCAGATTAGATATTAGAAAAACTTTTTCTATGTCAAGTTAGTCAGGCATTGAAGAAGGTTGCCCAGGGAGGTGGTGAAGTCTCCATCCCTGGAGGTGTTTAAAAGGCATCTGGATCTGGCCCTAAGTGATGTGGTTGAGTGGTTTAGGCGTTACAGTGGCAGTGCTGCGTGGAAACTTGGACTGGATTATGCCAAAGGTCTTTCCCAGTCTTGCTGGTTCTGTGATTTCAGGATTCTTACAGAAAAGCTGTTCTCTGTTTTACATCTGTGCCTTCATACAGAACCTAGTTTGTATTCCTCACTATCAAAATAATGAATATATCTGTGTGATACACAGTTATAACTGTGATAATTGTGTCAATATAGATGTGTGATACATCTCTTAGAGTCTCAAGTAGCCCCAAAATTATCTATTTAGACAAGCTTACAGGAAAAAAAAAAGCCTTTAAAAATGTCTTCCACCTTTCTGAAAGACAGAAACATGTACATTTCATGGCTTGGTCTCCCAATTTATTACAGTCAGTCCAAGCTGAACGCTCTTTTCCAGAGAGAATATCTGTTGTAGCACACACCAGGAAAGAGGACTTAACAAGAGTGATGTGATGCCTGTATGCCATGTTAAACAAAGAATGTCACTCTAATATTAAAGTTGCTGATTGTATGAGAAACTTTGTATTCTGACAGAATTTGTAATGTACAAAGTAAAACAAGAATACGTAATTTTACAAATGTTTTTTAGCTGCTCAAATGAGCAGCTGAAAAATACAAAGCAGTTTGCAATTCAGAGGCAGTAGGAGAAAAAACCTTTCCCTTTACTTGTCCATCTCTTCCTCTTGTTGTTCTTTGTATTTCATTTTCTTGTTATTATTCCCATGGCCTTTCCTGCAGAGCTTTCACAGGTATTGATTTCATTTTGGCTATCTGCACTCACAACTTGTCATTACCTGTACATACTCAGTCTCCTGTTCCTAAAATTAACATCATCTGCTATATTTGAAATGAGGTTGTCGATTTACAATATAACTGACAGTATCATTAGCAGTTAAGATCACACCATCTCCCTTCTTCCACTGGCCTCTTCCTCGCTGTCACCTTTGTTTTAATACTATTACCTCAACATTCAGTTGAGGCAGTTAATCATTCAGCTGTACCAATAAGTTGCATATCATCTTGCACAAAAAAACAAAAAACAAACAAACAAACAAAAAAAAACAAAAACAAAAACAAAAACAAAAACAAAAAAAAAAAAAAAAAAAAAAAAAAAAAAAAAAAAAAAGGGGGTTCTTCCAGTGGGTAAAGAATTGGAAGCAAACAGAGAAATCAGGGTTTCTGCTGTCTGTGTATTGCTCCCTGAGTCTGCAGTTTGTTTATATGCATGATGTAAATAGGTTTAAGAAGTCATAGATCATCCCTCTCTGTTACTTCCCCAGAGTCAGTACATATTGAATTGAGTATTGAATAAAGTCATCATGACAGTGCCAAAACTCTTGTGTGAGAACAGAACATGAATTAGTGCAGTGGTCCAATAAGTTAGAAGGGAGAAGCAAGGACAGACCATACTTGCTGTCAAAAGGTTATTTGTAAATAACACTTAAAGAACTTAAAGAACTAAACTTTCTAATTTTGAAGTTAGTATAAGTCTGGCAGAAATAGAAAGGTATTCAGTCCACTGGGTAGAAATTCTCCTGTATTCAAAAGAATTGCAAATTAAGAAAACACTTGGGGTTCACCTGAACTCGCATCAACTTTTGAACCAAAGTCCATCTGTATTAAAATCATAAACTTTTTCCTATGAAACTTTTGCTATTGCCTTGCAACACTAATGTTTTTTGTCTTCTGGACAGCAAAAGGATTGGAGGGGAAAAGTCACTCCACAGTATGCGTATGCAGGCTTTACTCCACCTTCCCAACACTTACTGCCAGATTGCAAGAACAAGATTTGATTGTTACAGCAAATCGGCACCCACACTCTCTTTAGACACATATAAAACCAACAAGAACGCTACTTTTGCCAAAAGCTACCAAAACTGTTTGGCTGATCTTGCTCCTGCATATGAAACCATGGAAAAATTATGGTGTTGATTTTGAGATGGTGTTTTCTGCCTCTCTGTTTCTCCCCTTTATCCATTTATACCTGTGAAAATGAAGCTGAACAAGATGTTCTTGGTGTAAAAAGAGGAGGTGACCATGTTGATAATACACTTCAGAATTTTTGGTTCAGCCTTAATAATTTAATTTCTTTTCATTTTAAATCAATTATTTTGGTCTTGGTGGTATCATGTTAGTATCACTGCAATCATTATAACACATTATTATAACACATTATTTTAACACATTTTATATAGCTTCCAGTAAATTTCAGGAAATATCTTGTTAGTTTTCTTTTGTTCTCTCAAAATTTTATTTAGCTATTAAAAGTTCAACCTATTTTTTTAATTTTTAAATTTTTTTTTCTTCCTTCAGATTTGTTTTACTAGAAGTTTTGCTTTATCTTTTCCTTTATTATATTTTTTTCCTTCACCTTTTATAATGATAATTTTAGCTTCATGCTTTCAAGGTTATTTGATTCATTGTTTTCCTGAGAGTATTTTTGCATGGTTCATTCATCAGGATATCTTCCATATACATTCTTTGCTTTTAATATTCCCTGTCAGTTCTTGTTCTGTTAATATTTCTCTCTTTCTTATCAGTCAAAATGCTAATACTTTCCCCACTGGGATGGTCCTGCTGGTATCTCATTAAACCATGAAACACACTTATTGCAGAAATACAAACAGTTGCCTATTAACTCTCCTATTCAGAAACATATCCCCTTCCCCTTCCACTTCCCCTTCCCCTTCTCCTTCCCTTCACTTTCCTTCATCCATACCCCTCTTCCTAGCACAGCTCTCTTTGTAAGCAAAATTTATCATGTGCTGAAAGATGCCATCCTTCTCCTTCTCCCAGGTTAGCTATTAAACCAGCATTTGGATTTTCTGGAGAAAAGCAGATTCTGCTTTGAATTGTGGCTCAGACCTTTTTGTTCTGGGAGCACAAAAGTACTGCATACATTGGAATGATTTACCAAGAAATGCTGTTCACTAGAGCAAGGCAGACAGAAAAACACAATCCTACACTTTTGCTGTCATGTTTCCTGCACCTGAACATCACAATAGTCCCTACCTGTGGTTTTCATGATGTTCTTTGTCTTTCTCTAATCTCTGGACCAGAAATTGACTCAAGCGACATGCCAAGGCCTTATGAGATTGGACCCTTGTTTGAAATACCCTATTGAAGTCTCTTGTTGACTGTCAACTGATCATGTTGAATACTCTGCCTTTCCACTACCATGTGGCTGAAGAAGGTAGACACTCCAAGAAGTAATGAGTCTGACTTCTCTGATGAGCTCTGGAAAACACTAATTGCTAATTGCCGTGGTTGTGAGTCTCAGTTTGACTGATAGATCTAGGAGCCAAAGCACCATCTCTGAAAATCACCATGATTTACAAAGGAGCCCTCTGTCTTTCTTAATGAGTCACCTTGCCAACCACATGTAGCATTTCTCACTAAATGGGTAATATGGTCTATTTACTTTTCATCCTTCAGTGCATGTGGCTATAAATGGTTTACAATGCATTAATTTTAGTTTGCTATAGAATACAGTTCTTCTCCTCCTATTGCTCAGACCAGGCACATGTGTATGAATTAGATGTGTACATAGCAATCACACTGTAGAACAATGTCACATGTACACTGCAGCTCTTCACGTGATTTTCTGTTATTTTTTGTTGCTTTACCAATACACAGCCATTTCATTAAATCATGTATTTAAACTGTATAAATTTTACTTATACCTGGTCATGTTTTGTTTTCAGAATGTACACCATATGGCACTCAGGTGTATTTTTTTAAGGCTCCCAAGACTGGAACTGTTTCTTTAACACAAAATACCAAGAGAGTGTCAAATTATAAGAAAGGAAAGTATTAGTATGGAAAAGATGTGTGTCTGTAACAATGGTAACACTTAGGGATAAATAACCGTTTACAGTTTTGAGATGCTTATGGGATTCTTCTATTAACATTTTTTGTCAGAAAATTAGTGTGAAGTTCTAGCACTCATGCAAATGCATATATACTGTGTCAGTGTGCTTGGTCTTTCCATAAAATACAGACTTACAGTACAGACATTACTGAACAGAAATTTTTATCTCTGAAAAGCCTCATGTTTTTGCCTTCTTGAAAATAGGGACTTAATAAAAAAAAAAAAAAAAAAAAAAAAACCAATCTTAATCTGCAGTGTATTCAGTAGAAAGTAGTGCTATTGAACAG
>VZRH01001838.1:853749-867140 GCA_013397555.1 Urocynchramus pylzowi
TTTTGCCAAGTTTGTATGACAGTAGTGAATATAATTAGTTTTCCCCTGGATGAAAATATTGTGGCTTTTTTTCCTTTTTCTTAGCAGAAGTTGTCTATGTTGTATATCAAAAACAGGCTGGGAAGCAGATGATAGGCACTGAATAGGCTGGTGAACACATCCATTCTTTAAAGTCTTTTGACTGAAAACACAGTCCAAGTGCCAAAAAAGAGTGTATTGGGAAATTATGTACATTAGTTGTGTTAAGTATTTTATTCCAGGATAGGCAAGCATGATAGTAAACCCAGTCAAAATTATCTAATTTACTCTCTTTTTCCTTTTTCTCTTTCTCTCTCTCTTTTTTTGTTTTTTAATAAGAATACTGCTGATCAAAGTGAAAAACTGAAAAGTACAGAAGCACAGCATTATGTGACACCTACAAGACATGAATGGAAGCACAGATTGGTTAAATGATAGCCTCGTTTGAATTAAAATCTAAGTACTATATATAACTAAAGTAATGCTGGTGGGTGGTTGTGTAGAGTGGACGCAGTAAGTCTGACATGACTGCACTGAAATATCCTTTCAGTAACATGAAAATTAATAGACTGAAAGTCTATTTCCCATTATAATGTACTCAGTGACCTCTGTTGCTTCAAGATATATGGTGCTTGAGTAATTGCAAAATCCCCAATAGTGATAACTAACTTTAACAAGCAGAAATCTTCTCATTAAACTACTGAGAACAGTTCTGTGGCTGTAACAGAGAAGCTTATATAATATCAAGACAGGCTGGTGTTCACACACCCTTGTAGCCTGTGGCACCCTTGAGCCTTGTAGCCTCTGCTTTCTCCCCACTCTTTTTCCACAGAAGCACACTTCTGTATCTTTCTGACTGGCAGGGAATTGCATGTCTGGAAAGCCTTTCTCTAGTGCCGGTAATGATAAGCATTGCATTAAAGAACGGCGAACACCTTCCCCTCGGGGCTGAACCCTTATCCTAACTCTGCCCAGGGTAATTTCCACCTGGGAAAGTTTAGTGCCTAGCAGGGCTAAAGGGGGGTTTTGCATAGGCTGAGGTGAGACGGTTTGACTGGAAACAGATGGCAGTTTGGTGGTAGTGCCAGGGCAAAGAATCAGTAGGTGAGTGCTGCTCAGCAGGCACTTGGCTCAACCTTTGCAAAATGTAGAACTTTCATACTGACAAAATGGCTGAGAACTCACTCTTTTTATTTATATGTATGCACAAACAATTATTTAGAGAAAACATGAGTTCAGAAAACATATCTGTTTCTATAACTTTTGATTAAATAAATCTATTTCTAGATTCCTTGGAGGATACTGTAACTGCTGTTTCTTCCAGGGTCCATTGCAGGGTAAACTGCAAAAGCTGCATTTCAATCTAATCTCACCTGCAGATGAATTCTCCCCTGAAAAAAATTTAAAAGTTCCTTATGCTTAGAGATTTCTTTCTCTGTAGAAGAACTACAGCACCTAGCACTTCTTTCTTACTTGTAATTTTATGCCTGAAACCCAAAAGTCTCTAGCAGTATTAAATTCTGTGTATGACTATTTGTTTACTATCTGTATATTTTATGTGTATACTTACATGTGTGTATGACATACAATGGCTTAAAAAAAATTAAATTCTCATGTAGCAATATATTTTTCTCCCTAAAGAAATTAAGTTGTGCTATAAATTTGACAGCATACTCAATTGATACTGAGATCTTTTTTAAGGCCGGAACTTTGTGCATTGCTCCTATAGAATCAATCTTCTTTCCAAATTGTTGAAAAAGTTAACAGCAGAAGTGTCAACATAGCATATAAACAGCATAAAGGCTATATAGTCACTATATATATATTTTAGAATGCTTCATTGCATAACAAAGGAAAAGAAAATAGTCTTCTGTTGGGAGAGAAACACAGGGGGTTTTTTACAGGGAGTTTTTTTATTATTATTTATAAGATATTAGAAAACATTTAGCCTGGTGTAACCTACTAATTTTAAGGCTTCAGGGGTATCTTAAGCTCAAGGAATCTTATTTTAAAAAACATAACTTATGTTGTTCAGGGTTTAGTTGGTTTTTTGGTTTTTTTGCTTTTTGTAATGTAAATTGAGGAAGTTTCTGCCTTTTGTTTCCTGTGTAAACATCTGAGACTGGGCTCAAGTATTTATAAAAACATAGATTCAAATTATGACAATGATTATATTTTATTAATTTGTTTTTGCTATTGTATGTGTTCTAAATGCAGACAGACATGGCTTTGCTATATAAATAATTTGGGAATAGAACTAGGAATAAAGTTTAAACTTCTGCTCTGTGTTTCTTTGCAAATTCTGATGACAGAAATTTTTTTATTGCAAAAAAAAACCCCAAGCCAAAAACCTGGCACCATCCTGCCATATCTCTCACTGATGAAAATCAATCAAATAAACCATGTTATCAACCATGAAGATGGCACCAACTCTGCAGTTCTCAATGGATAAAGAGATCCAACCCACATCCTGTCAATTCCTACCTCTTTCCCACCTTGATGGGTTTCTACATTCCAGGGTAGACTTGTGTATTACTGTATATACAATATTTATAATATGATAATATATGATTAGTATTATTTATATATTTACCAGAATTAGTGTAATCAATACAAATATGTTTTAGATTATACAGAAGCCTTCCTGTTTTTGTACTGAGTGTAACCAGCCCAGCGAAGGATCTGTCATTTTGTGGGTCTGCACTGGCAGAAGGCATGTTCTGCAGTGGTAGTCTCGTGGGAACAGAGGGGATATTTTTAATGATGTTTAGCTTGTTTTCTTTCAGCGCAGTACTTGGCTGCAAGGTGAATCCTGCCTACAAGCTGGTGTTTTCTGCAGACTGGAAGTTCAAATTATTTACTCAAATACTTGAGCATATACCTGGAAATATCCCAAAAATACATGGCTTTACTGAAGTTCAACACAGGTTATTCAAGGTTCAAAATTTAGTTTTATGTCCTTGTTTCTTCTTGTGGATTCAAAAATTGCCAGGGGAATTTCCTTGATACTTCCCAAGGTTTCTGGAGAAAAATTATTGCATCAGTTACAAAAAACTGTAGATGAACAGTTAAAATCCTCCAAAATAAAACCAATGTAAATTTCTGTTGCAACTTTTTTTCCTTAAGAGAAAATATCACCTAAGACATGACTGTTTGAAGATTGTATGTATAATAGAAAGCAGTCATACCACTTTATTTTCTTTCAGATTCCTGCATGTTTGCACTTTTTGATTAGGTTTAACAGTGAAAGTATAGTGTGAGTTTTAAATGTCTTGTGTTTATTTTTCTTGCAAAAAGCATTTTACCTTCATGGATTCCATCTCTGTTTCTTTACCTCACTCTAAATTAAAATTTAGTTATTTTGCTTATTGCTCTTCTGCAATGGTGGGGAGAGTGGTTTTAAGATTGCGTCTTCCCCACTTGGTTTTCCTGATTCTATGTTTGAAGCTTGCTATTATGTCTGGTATTGAAGCAGGATTGCACCACAGAATCAAACATCAAACCCTTTCTGTTGGATGGGACCTTTAAAGATTATATAGTTCCAATCTTACAGTGAGCAGAAACTTCTTCAACCAGATCAAGTTCTGTCCAGTCTGGTCTGGAATGTTTCCTTATCCACCACATCTCTAGGCAAGGTTTCCCCACAACCACCTTTATTGTAAAAAAAAAAGGTCTACCTTATAGTTAGTCTAAATAACCCACTTTTTAGTTTAAAACCATAAACCCTTTGAACCCATTCATCCTATCACAATAGGCCCTGATAAAAAATCTGTCCCCATCTTTCTTTCAAGCCCCCTTATAGCACTGGAAGGCCACCATAAGGTCTCCCCAAAGCCTGACTTACTCCACACTGAACAATCTCAACTCTCTCATCCCATCTTCGTAGGAGAGGTAATCCAGACCTCTGGTTATTTTTGTGGCCCTCCTTTGGACCTGCTCCAACAGGTCCATGTGTCCCTTGTACTGAGGACTACAGAACTGGACACAATATTCCAGGTCGAGATACAGGATCAGTGTATCCCAGGTTGCCTCCAATCCTGATGTTGCCTGACTAGGCAACATGCATCGGAAACTGACATCCCCTTTTACAGAGCTGTCTATTACCTGTCTTTAGAAGTTACCTTCAGTGCAGTCCCAGAGTCTCCTGGATTGTCTGCTGTGGCTACTCTGAGTGAATGTTCTTGCTGACAGGTTTGTTTGAGGCAGCATATATTAAGTACATATTAAGTACAGCTCATGTTTGAAGACTATGGTTAGTGCAGAGAGGGCAGAGGAAGAAAAGATCAGAAGTAAATGCAGTGACATTTTAGTATGGTCAAATCTAAATAAGGTAACATCAAATTCTGCTAATTTTAAAAATTGTTTGATTTGAAACCAGACACCTCGGGTGTTTTTATAAATCATGATAGCTTAAACTGCCTCAGCATGCTTTTGTATAGTTTAGGCTGAATTACCGACTGCTTGCTTTCTGATAATTAAAAGATGTCATGCTTAGAGAGTCAAATTCTGAAAACTTACCTATTCTCAATGACAACAATTAAGATTGTCCCAAAAACTCTTTTTGCTTAGAAACAGATTTTTCCTCATTTTTCCATTCAGCATGAGGAACTAGTTGTTTTCTAAAATACTTTGTAAAAATGTTTTGTAGCACAGAAGAATTGTTTGCATTGTTTCATAAATCAGTATATTTCAGTTTACTAAAATATACATGTAGTCAAGAACTTGGGGATGTTCTGATACTGATGCATCTCTGTTTTCTCTTAATTTGGTAAGGAAGACACTGGTTTATACATTTCTTAAAGGTTAAAAAGATGCTTGGTCCTCCAGTGGCCATCTCAGAAATAAAAGCCTGTTATACACTAGCTGAAAATGCACAAAGAACCTCAAGCATTAAAGGAGAAGGTGCCCGTCCTTCCAAAAGACACAATGCTCTATGAGAAGGGTGCTCACCAGTTAAAAACTTCAAAGAGAAGCTTTACCCATAATACACAAAACTGATGGCCTTTTCCTTTTTAACACCTTTGAGTTTGATCTGAATTGGATCCCAAGTAATTTGAAGTTATCAAATAACTGCAATGAGGACAGACTGAAGGATCAGGGAAATATTTTGAGGACAAAAGAAAGATCAGATGCAAGCCCTTCAGAAATCAATAAGCCTTGAGAATAGTAGTGAGTTCTTCCACATATCTGACTTAGGGGATGAACATAATATTTCTAGATCAGAGAAACAAAGCAGATGAACTAAACTGCAAGGACTGATAACAAGCAAAATATTGATACTTTGATATAGAACCAAAAAAGTACTCACTTCTTTATAATAATTGTATCCCCTCCTGTTCTATTTATGAACAGGAAATGATGGGTGATAAGAGATACTATATGCAGTGAAGTAATTAGGTAATCCTTAATTTTCTACTGATGGCAGAGACCATCAAGACCCCAAACTATGTTAACAAGCAATTTTCTCATCTAGAAAACCAGCAGACTTTCATAGGGTCAGTCAAGTGAAAAGCCATTTGTAGCTAAATTAATGACCTAAGCATAGACTTAACAATTCCATTACTAGCTCTCTGGAATGTTTTGGGTAACAAGTTTCTTAAAACTTAAACCTTCATCTTCAAGTTCACTTGATTTACATCATGATCAATTGTTAGATGTGACATCACTGTTACTGTTGTACAATGGTCAAGACTTGGGGGTGGGGGTTACTCTGTTCAAAGAATGATTAGTGTGCAAAAGCCCAAAATGTCTTATCTATAGCATGTAAATGTGGTCCATAAGCAAAGAAAGGTTCATGAAATAATGGATGGCAAGGTTAGAGAAATTACTTGTCAATGCTGGGCTTTGAATACAAATTAGCTTCTGGCCATGAGAGCTGAGAAATGGATTAAGGAGAGCAGAGTTTGTGTTGTAGTCCTCCCCACTGTCCTCTGGATAAGTCTGGCATTCTATCAGGAACAACTAAGAAAATAAATAAACCATCTGCTGATAGACCTTGTAGCTGTGCTCATCTGATGTGAGTTTGTGCAAGCATTTGAAAGAAATTGGACATGATGCTTTAGTGAGAAAATAGAGCAATATGGCAATGAAGGCTATGGCTGTCATTCTGAACCATACTGCTAATAATCCAGGAATCCTGGACAAATCTAAAGAATTCACAACCTACCAACAGAGTTTTTGAATGAAACCACAGTTGTTGTTTTTGTTTATCTGTGCCAAAGTTCAACAGTATTATCCATTCAAAAACTGCTTTACAATGTAGACAGTTAAAAATCCTAAATATCTGTCTCTTGCCTTATAGAAGCACAAAAGCATATGAATATATATGGAACTATGAATTTGAGGAAATAATGAGACAAGGTAACATTTAGAATACTTCTATTGGTTGTAGTGAAATATCTGAATTTACAGCAGGATATTGAAGGACATTCTCAAAGGAATGTCTTTGATCCAAATCATCAGGGAAAAGGCAGATATCCAGCTCTTGTTTATTTATATTTATATGAAGTATCTAAATATTATTATTAATCTTCCCGGCTTCTACAAGGTACTAAGCAATTTAATATTCTTCTGAACTTAATAGCAGAGGTTTTCAGTCTTATCTTCTCAACATTGCCCCTAAACTATTTTAGAAACTCTAAAGAATGATACCTGTTTTATTAATTGCATAGCCCTTCAAGTATGTAAGTATTTAAATTTCAAGTGACTTTTTTCTCAGGCTCCTCGTGGCAGTCCATGACTGTTAGAATTTGCTAATAATCTGACTTTAAACATTTTCCATGGATATACAGCAAGTTTGAGAAATGCACTGCTCAGACCAGCTCTGCTCCTGTATCTGACTGTAGAGTGCCTCTAGGAGGGTTTGTGAGAGTATTGAATCAGGGGACTATAATAGGAAAATCAACAGCTGCAGTGACTCATATATCCAAAATGAGTACTTTTGTCACAGAATCTGCAGTATCAACTACATGACCTTTAGGAAAGTGTAGCTGTGAAGGTTGTGGTTTCTTTAACAAACAAATAAACAATCCCATAGACAGCCTAAGATAAAATGAAGGAAATCTGTTCAGTTAAACAAAAACATGACTCTTCTAATGGATGTCTATAGAATAGATTGGTGTCTCTCCCTGTTGTTATTGACCCAAGTTACTTCCCCATAGCAAAATGAATCCTGCTACTATTTGTTTCCCAGAATTTTTTCTTTATCTTGCAGCTGAAGTTACGAGAAATCAGTTTCATGGTACTTCATCAAAGCCTGCTAGTGGAAAAAGTTTTCTGGAAATTTGACCATAACTTAGAAGCAACCTGCAGTTTGAAGATTTGATGTATTCTAAGATGCCTATACCTATGTACATTATTCAGCAATCAAATAATTAAATATTATATTGCAATTAACAAATTGCAAAGTAAAGACACAGTAGAGTAATTAATAAGGCAGCAGTAGTTGTGTCTTCTAGTCTTCAGCCACTGTTTAATCCTGGTGTAACTCTCAAGAAAACTTCCTGCAAAAAAACCATACATATTTATTTGAACATGTTGAAAGAATTAATTACATACTACGTTTCAAAAAGACCATGTAGAGTCCTTTCATATTCTTTCCATATTCGTAGTTTCTCTGCCTTGTCATAAATGCAAAAAGCAGAAAATGAAAAATGAGAAATTGACTTCTGAATTTCTTATCGTAATGAAATGGACCAACTCGCTCCTGTGAAGAAGGTATTATACAGTGACAATGAGTGTGAGTCTATCAGGTTTATAACCTTTAGAAAGAAATAAAAATGTATAAATAATAAAAAATGATTAAGG
Organism: Urocynchramus pylzowi; assembly: GCA_013397555.1. Classification (NCBI taxonomy): domain Eukaryota; kingdom Metazoa; phylum Chordata; class Aves; order Passeriformes; family Fringillidae; genus Urocynchramus; species Urocynchramus pylzowi. The sequence goes on from VZRH01001838.1 coordinate 861,574, forward strand.
TTAGAATGAGTCTTTAAATACTTGAAAGTCTATAGTGTATTTTTTTTTTTTCTTGTCCTATATGCTCCTAGCCTTGGATTAGATAGAGTACGTTTAAGGCGAAGAGTAGTTGTCACCAAATATAATGACTGTCTCTTAAAGATGATTTCATGGTTGTGGGAAGTAAAATGGATTCCCTGTTTCTGATAATTTTGTATTATAGTATACAGACACTTTCTTTGCTTTTCAAACCTATAGTATTGGGTCTCCTATGAAAATCTATTATGAGGGGAAAATTTAAATGTTGGAAAAAGACATTTTAAATTGTGAAAAACAGTGACCTGCATGTCACAAGAGATAGAAAAGATAGAAATCTTCCTTGATAAGTGACTCAAATGCTGATATCTGTGTAATTTTTACAAATACAGTTACAAATCAAAACATAATTTCCACCCTCCAAGAAGACCTTTGACTCTTTGCATCTCAGAATGCAAATCTAAACACAGAAAAAAAATTGTAAATATGACAAATGCCATTTTCTGTTCAAGGAAAACTTTAAGGGAAGAAACTAAATCACAGTTTTAAGCACAGCCTTTGAAGTAAGGATTGAATTTATAAGATATTGTTCTCTTTCTTTTAACAAAGTGGGTATGCACAGTAGAAAAAATTAAAATGAATAATTGAAACCGAAAATATTGCGTTGTCATTAGCTGTTAACAAACATTCATTACCTCTGATAAGGGAAGTTGAGACATTATTCAATTAACCTACAAGTAGAGAATGAGAAATTTCACCTGCCTATGCTGAGAATGACCATTACATATTTCCTTGTTCTGTCAAGAACTTTTTGATCTCATGAGGGAACAAAGGCTATTTTTTAAGTCATTCCTGTGCTGCCAGACAGCACACGAATAACCTCATCTTCACATTTCTTTTCATTTTGTATAAAAATGATATTTCATCAGAAATACTGCCAAAGCAGACAAAAGGCAAGTCCTGGCTTTGCCTCATTTCCAGACAGGTCTTTGATAAATATTTCAGGTTTGTGAGCACAGTATCTTGCTGAAAAACTGTCTTTTTGCCAAGTACCTTTAGCATTGCATTAATTTCAAATACCTTTTTTAATTATGCATGTCTTTAAGTACATACATGTATTTGTGTACCTAGATAGCTGGATAGATTGCAGGCCACTGGGAATCCAGTTTTTCTGGGAAAAAGTGATCTTTCAAAATGATGGATGATTAGTAAATTTCTTGATGGCTCAGAACTATGTTGATTTTCTTAACAGGATATTAAATATACTGCGTAAGATCACATAGTGGTACCTCACAATAAGTGAGAACAGTTTTGTGTAATTTCAAGAGATAAAATAGAATCTCAGTTAAAACAAGGACAATGTTGCTGTTTGCAACAACTTTCTTTATCTTTTCTACAGGGTATATCCTGAGGACTCTTTTATTTAAATACTTGTAGAGGTTCTTATCTGAAGTATAATTTTTTTTTCCATGTTCAACAATTTAGGCTTGTGTTGATTGTATAACTATAAATAGAAAATACTGGACATGTAGTATTTTTCAGGTGTTCTCGTGTGTTTTACCTGTAGGTTTAATTTCTCTCTCTCTCTCTCTAATTGTGCATAGTTACTAAAACTGTCTGAGCATTTCAATGCATTTTCCTTGTGCTTTAGTGGTCTTGTTCTGTGTAAGAAAGAGCTGCTTTCTTACAGGTTCACCACTGCATGACAATATTTTTTTGTGCCTCAGCAGCCTGGGCTATTCTGAATTAAAATGTGATAAAGTTGAGACATATTCTCTGAGTATCCTGTGGCACAGGTTATGAGGTAAATTTCCTCATATCCTCAGGTAAATAATATCTGCTGTAAGTAAGAAATCAGTGAAAAGAAGCACGCTTCCTCAAATTCTGATTGTTTTGTTTGGAAACATTGAAAAATTTATCTTTATTGATGCCAAATCTATGTGAGTTTAAGCAGGTTCTTGGTAGCTCACCCCAACATCTTCAATAGTCTTTAATATATACTGAGGGTGGATCCATGCAGACTCCATTAGAAATTTTTGAAAAGCAGCAATAAACTATCTTGTATATTTTTAGTCCAGAGCAACTAAATCACAGTATCCCAGAACCACAGTATATTCTGAGTTGAAAGGGACCCTCAAGGATCATTGAGTCCAGCTCCTTGCCCTGCACAGGACATTTCCAAGAATCACACCATGTGCCTGAGAGTATTGTCAAAGAAATTCTTGAACTCTCTCAGGCTTGGTGCTGTGATCACTTCTCTGGGGACCCTGTTCTCTACTTCCCTCTGGGTGAGGAACCTTTCTCTAATAAACTCAAAAGTGTTTCACAGTTTTCCATGTCAGATATTTCCCATTGTAGAATACAATGCACTTTGAAAACATAATTTTATTACAATCTCTGGAACAATATCTGTTGGTAAACATCCATCCATATTTGTCTTGATGATATACTTTATAGAGTATATATTGTATTTTCAAAGTGGCTTGTAAGGACCTGCTCCAGCAAGCTGCACTATCGTGTTTGACCATAAGTCTAAATATTTCTGTTATTTCTTACATTCTGAGCACAAATTAATGAAGTATTTTGCTTAGCCTGGATAGAAGATGATTAATTATTAATCTGCTCACTGCACTGACCAGTTAACAACAGCCTTAATAACTTTCCTAGTTATATCTTTCAAAGCTTGTTCAAATATTTGCAGGTGGTTTTGCCAGTCTAATGACTACAGTAAAATGAGGACTCTGTTGTCTGTTGTCGCCTAAAGTATTTTTCCTGCATTGAAAATGTTCAAATAATGTATAATTTAGCAGTGTGTGAATGAATATTTCAAGTGCAAAAAACTTCCTATATTTCTTTGCCTAAAATTTTTCCGTAACCTTCTATATCAAAATGCTCCAGTACCTTTCTTTCAAATATTCTTACCAACACTTTAATACGTTTTGAGTGGGTTGTTTGTTTGTGGTTTGTGTGTTTGTTTGTTTGTTTGTTTTTATTGTTGTTTGGGTGGGGTTTTTTGGGTTTTTTTGTTCTGAAAATATTTAGAGAAAGAAGAATAAATTATTTTGGATTTTGGTTGTTCACCATTGTATAATCTAACCCTGGCTCAAAATAGCAGCCCACATTAGATATGCAGATAGAACAAAGGTTTAGACTGAAAGCAAAATGAGTTCAGTAACAGATTGGGCTGCTCAAACAAGAAAAAAAACAACCAGCCAAAATTTACAGATACTAGTAACTTCTGAATCCAACGGAAGGCAGCAAAAGAGCTGTCAAACTCCTTTAATTAAGAAAATCTGTCTCTGCTTAAAAAGGATATTTGAAAAGTTATTCTTAAGCTGTGTGGCATTGGAGCATTTTTGCAAGGAGAGCAAAGCAAAAGTACTCAGCTGTAGTCTGACTGGACATAGAAAAGATGATATGATGAAGGGTAAAACCAAAATCGCTTACACAGGCTGGGCAGGCATGGGGGTTGAGAGCAAGGAAAAGAAGGTAATGGTAGTTTTTCAGAGCAGACTTTTTCTATAGATGAACAATGAAAAAAAATATTTCTGAATATTGGGCACCCACTCAGACCAGTACGCTCACATTTTTTCATACTAGAAATACTAAAATTATGTTAATCTTTGTACATTCATTTCTTCCAGCTAAATACTTTGCAGAACAAGATAGATATTGAAACCACATATTCCACAGAGTACCTTCTAAGGTATAGTATTCATATTTTAAAAACTAATGCTGTTTCAAAAGTATGGTGTAAAGGAAACCTGTCACATTGCAAATTTAATTCAGAATCAGTTTTCCTATGGCAATGTATGTTTGTCATGAACTATAAATCAGACTTGAAACAAAAAGGAAATACTCAGGAACAAAATTTTATGGAGCATATTTACAGGCTGTTGCAATCATAAAAGTAATTGCATACCTTCAATAATGTAAACAGGTCATGAAACATTCCTGCTGTTAGGAAAGATTCTGGGGGATCGTCCAGTAAGAAACAATCATCTGTACATAAGTTTGTGTCTGTGTAACTGCTTTCTTCAAATTCTTCCTGCCTAGATAATGGTTTCTTTTTGTTTAAGTGTCAATCAAAATCATGAGTGCATCAGAAGTCTAAAAGTGTGTTGTGGGTTTGACATAATTGCAGACTGCACTGAGACCGCTTGCCTCTGGAGAGAGAACAAATCGCTGCAAAACTGCCCTGGATTCCTAGTCGTGCAAAGTCCACACAGTCAATGAGCACACCACTCCCTCTCCTGCCCTTCTGACAAGCAGGCAGATAGTGTGGGCTGAGTGGTCGTTCTGAATGTCATTACACCTCCCACAGATCCCCACAATGCCTGGATTTATTCTTTCTGTTGGTCTGTACAAATTCAATAAATTATAGATGATGTGGCAGTAAACGGACTGCATGAGTTCTTTCAATTATTTTGATTCAGTTAGTTTCTTTCCATGTCAGGCTCATCTTTGTGCTAGCATAGTAATATCTATGTGCTAGTACCAGTAAAACTAAGTAGCAGTTTGAAGTAAAATTTTAATAACTTTATGGATTTTAAAATCCTATCCACAAAACCCGGCATTTGTTTCACCCTGTTAAGTAACAGAGTAATTAAAGGATTTTCAGTAACACTTCACTGGTAGTTGGTTTTTAAAAGTGAAATTAATTAGATACCAAAAGCGTTCAAAATCTTTGTTTTCTTTGAAGATGGAGATCTATGCAAAAGGAAAATCTCAATAATGAGGCATTATGTGTACAAACAAAATGTTTATTTTTCTGAGCAAATTCACCTATGAAATAGTAACTTACAGCAAACCTCAATAACACTGTTATTAATATTACTAAAAATCTCATTCTTCTGAATACAATGTACAATATGTCAAAAAAATTTTTTAAAGGTTTCTAAGTTCAGGAAGTACCAGAAAGCGGCTGGTGTTTGCCATATTTCCCATTTCATACTCAGGACTTTAAAAATCTCATTGATTTATGTGCAGAAAGAATCATTATAAATGCTGCTGCATTTATCAGAAAGTGCATTAACAGATACCGGTTTCTAATGCACGAATAAAAGACCCTGGATTTATTTTCTTTTCGTATGGGAGGAGAAGAGGGAGAAGGAAAGATTACTTTTCATAGATCTCAAGAAAATGATAAAACACTTTTAGAAAGAAAATTTGTTTCTCAAACCTTTCAGTGAAAAAATAAGTGGATTATTATTATAATAAGAAGAAAAATAAGAGAAGTGGATCAGATTTTATGGGTGGAGAGAAGCATATTTCAGCTATAAAATATTGTGTTTTACAAGCACTGGATGCACTTGTGTTCCCCGAGCCTTGGGGAGCTTGATACACTTTTTGCAACATATATCATATCAGAAACCACTGCCTCACGGGCCATGCACCTGAAGTCACAGCAATCATTGCTGTGCTTTATGCTGCTACCACAGCCTATTCTAGGTATGACAGCTTTTTACCTTCATGAACAATCTGTCACCTCAGTGAAAGAAATCAAGCTTCTGAAGAAAATGTTTGAATTTTTTCTTCTGCTTTTTTTTTTT
>VZRH01001838.1:867221-904118 GCA_013397555.1 Urocynchramus pylzowi
TTTTTTTTTTTTTTTTTCCCTTATGACAGTAAGCAATCTGCCATCAGTGCAATTTCACCAGTACTATCCTTGTCACTCTGGGGGAAAGAGCTGCTGCCTCTAAGTATATCCTGTGCATTCTTAAGTTTTATCTCAACATCTGCATCATCTGTGCTAGAGAGGCTTTATTGCCTATGCAGAAAAGTATGTTTTCCTGAATTGAGGTTAAAAGTAACAAACCTGCAGTTTTTGAGCATACTGTACTTTGAACAAAATGAATTTTTTTAAATTATTAAAAATGCACAGGTTCTAGAGGGCAAGGACACATTAAGCAAATTACAGCTTAAAAAAAAAAAAAAAGAGAAAGGGAGGGGGCAAAAATGTATACCATTTCAACAGCAAAACCTATTCCCATACAAACTGCTGAAGTACCTTAATTTGAATTATAATTAATTAAATTGAATTATAATTATGTGCAAAAGAATTATCAAGGTTTCTTATTTTCTCTTGATCAATAAGTCTACAAAAAGGTTGTCAATTTTGTTTCCTAACTTTTGATCCCTGATTGTTGTTTTGCATAAACTGATTGGCATCTTGGAAATGATATCATTTATGCATGTATTGAATGGACAAATGTTGTGGAAATAAGGCAGACTGCTTTCATTTCACCTCTCCATTACTTTTGTTTCCAACAAAACAGAGAACAGTAAATTATAAAAATTTTTTCTGACTTTGATTGGTGCCAGTTATCATAGGATCACAAAATGTCATCAGGTTAAACTATTCTAATTAATCTAGAGTCACATTTGAGAAGACATATTGGTATGTATTACAGTTCTTTCTCAGGACGGACAAACATGTCTGAAAATTGGATCAGCATAGAAATTGTCATCTTCAGGGTAGAAGATGACAATGTCATCTTCTAAATATGTCTTTCTTCACGATAGCTGAACATTTCTTTCCTTCCTGATTCTCCTGATGGCCAATTTTGACTTTATGTTCTTTACAGTAGTGTAGGACTGTTACACTTGCCAAGAAAAGTAGTAGAGTTTTTAGCAGATGAAATAGTTTGTTGACCTTTGGAGAAATGCTTGCACCCTGGTCTTGTGAGGGTTTCCTTTTGCACAGGTGTGTGAGTGATTGTGCCTGTCACACTTCTGCTCTCTGTGGTCATACTTTGGTTACCTATCCATCTGTTTCTCCCAGTGTTGGTTTGGGTTTATTCTCCTGTGCACATATTTGGGCAGTTTGAGGAAATTTGAATATATGATAGGGGTGAGGAAGGTCCATTTACCTCCCTGTTGCTGTGTTCAGAGCAATACTAAGTTGCTACCAGAGGAATGATGATAGTGCATAAATTAGAAATATTATAAATGAGAAATACTTCTCCTTCCTGCATGAAACCATGTTTCAATTAAAGTCTTGACTGATACCCTTAATGAACAGAAAAAAAAAAAAATAGGGAGGAGGAAAAAAGGACTGAAGACACATATAGAGACAGCAGTGGTGACAGCCCTTCCTAGTACTTTAGAAATACAGCAAGATTTATTCTGGCTGTCATTAAGGCATGTTTAAGGTTTCCTTATGATGAGGATAGGGATTTGCATCCAGGCTAGACAGTCACATTTTTCATAGTGTTTACTCCATGTAAATGAGCTCTTGGGATGAAGTGGACAACTCTTGGAGTCCTGCAGCTTTAAGTAGCACAAGATCACTGTACAGATAGTTTAGGAGAAACCCAAGATGTCAGAAAGAGAGCTAAATCCAAGCTAAAAAGAAAAAAATAATACTGTTTTTCTGTTAATTGTACCATATTTTTGGCTTAAAAAAATTAAATTTTTGGGGGGGGGTTTGTTTCTTTGTTTCTTTTATTTTGTTTTGATGCTTTCCTTTGAATAAGAGATTTTTTGGGGGTTTATCATATTATTTACTTAAATGCAGAAACATTTCCAAAAAACAGGATAAGAAAACTTTATCAAAAGACATATTTTCAGCTTCTGTAATTAAATTGTAAATAAAATTCTGGATTATTCTGTTTTTCAGATAATCATATATTACAGTGGCATAATAAGTCTAATTTTATAGACTTTTTATAAATACAAGTATTTTATAAAATAAAATATTAACATTTTATAAACATTATATAAACATTTTATAAATACATTCAGTGATTTTTTTTTTTTTTCTGGAGCAGATAACTGATCAGAAAGGCAGTGTGTCTGTGCACAAAACTTGTGTATGAGCTGGAAAGACATAGGCAAGAAATTCTGCATTTGAATAGTGGTTCTCTAGATTAGTTATGAAAATCTCCCATGAGAGCCTGTCCCCACTAACTACAGACTCTTAGAGTTACCCTGGGTTTTTACTTTACTCAGGTGTGTGCAGTGATTCTGTTAATAGGAATCTTAAATGGCTTTCTACAACCTGGCTCTTCATATATTACTGAATGTCCCCATTATATTGTACATGTAGTTTGTTTTAATCCTTTCCAAAAATGAAACTGCAGAATTTTTGTGAGCACTTGCACTATTCTGTTACTGTAACATAACTGATGCATGAAGCAGATGTTAGCAGCACTGGCAGCAGTAGCAGATGTTGTGTGCTGGGAGGTGTGTGAGGCTTGTGAGGTCCACAGGGAGTATCTGAGGGGATTTCTGAGTTCCTATCTCCCTTAATTTGTGTGTGTGAAGGGACAAATTGGCAGCTGAAAGGTCTCACAAGAGAGGTGGGTGACAGATGGGCAGTGTCCCCATTACCAGTTTAAATGGTGGGAAGCTGCATATGACCTGCCCAGAGGGATCACCAGCAAACAGGGCAGGCACAGAAAATGGAAGTGGCACGGCACTGTTCATGGCAGTTCTCGTGTAAAGATGTGCAGAAAGGGCTGTGTGCTCTGACAGCTATTGGGTTGCTGTGTGCTCTGCTCACACACTGGTTTGGGCTGCAAACCCATCAGTCAACTCAGCAAACTGTGACTGTGCAAATCTATCCAGCAGCCTGAGGTCTTCAGAGAATAAAGAGCTTCTTAATCTGTGTTGTTATGTTAAAAGCATGGCGGTAGAGATGACCTGTTGGCATCTGCAGCTGACAGGAACCAGCTACCTAGCCAAGTTAGCTTGCAATGGGCAGAGGTGTACCTGGACAGACTTACTAGGAAAGCTGCTGTTTAGGTGCAGGGCCATAAAGCTGTATTGCTGCCCACTGAGTAGAAGAAGGTGGAAGATCCACAAGCAAAAAAGTGTTGTATGATGACGTCACTCAAGCAGTGGGACGAGGAGCTGCAGAAGGAAGTAATCAGGTTACACTGAACAAAGGAAAGAGGACCAAGATCAATGGACAAGATTCACAGGCAGAAACTGTACCTTCAGCTCATCATTCAAACTGCAAATGGAGGTGGTGAGTGCTGGTGCTGGTGACTTTTGACAGGCACAGAGACACCTGTCTGCAGACCTGATATACATTTAAGGGAAATCTGCAACTTGCCACGAGACAGGATACAACTTGCTGTACAGAGACTGCCACAACTGGTTAAAAGCCTCTCCTTTACATCTTTTCCATGTGGGCACAAATGCAAGCAAAACTTATGGAAAAATCACTAGGATGTTCGAGCCCTCAAGGTCCAAGTGAAGGGACAGATGTTTAAGTGATCTTGAGACCTATCTTGCCAGTCAAGAGCCAGGGTACAGTTGATGTATTATGCATATCAATACCTGGCTTTGTGGCTGATGTTGTTGTCAGATTTTTGGTTCTTTGAAGAATAAAGCCTATTGGATGGAGATGGGATCATATTTAGAAGAGGCATGATAATCTTTATTATCAGATTGCTGAGTGAATTGTATTTTAAACTAGGAAACTTGAGGTTATGGTCCACATCTGTGACACCTGTATATTCACTAACCATGAGGCAGTTGAATGCACCTACCAGTGCATTCTTCACTACCAGAGTATTGAGGAATGATAGCCAGCTTTCCAAAGGCAAGAGTATTGCACAAAGACAGCTTAAGTGCAGGTATACCAACACATAATCTGGGAAACAGACAGCAGGAACTGGATCCCTGTGCCCAGTCTGAGATTTTGGGTGTCATATGAATCACAGAAACATGACGGGAAAAGGCACATGATGGGATGTGTATGATGGATGGCTATAAAATCTTTTGGAAAGATAAGAAAGGAAGAAGACGAGTTGGAGTTGTGCTTCATGTAAAAGAGGTCGTCTAGAGGTGTGGAGGTATAGAGATCATGCAAGTTCTTGGGATCAAAACGGAAATGATTATCACTATGGGGGAATCTTTGGTTTCTGTTACTGACCTCCCAATCTGAGTGACAAGACCAATCTTGTCTTCAAGATCAATTGAAAAAATCTTTCTTCAATTGCTCAAAAAGTCTTGGGTCAACAGAAGCTTGTCCTCATGACTGATTTCAGTTACCTTGACATTGTTTGGTAAAAGCATATAGCTCTGCCAATCACAAGATGTTCACCAGATTAATGGAATTAATTGAACTGCTTTCTGATGTAGATACTGGAAATGAAGATTAGGAACAAGGCATTGCTGGATTTATTGTTCATAAACTGAGCAAATTTAACTTGACAACATAACTTCAAACAGTAACCCTGCATACAGCAACCACAACATTGCGGATTTCAAAATCCTACTGAGCACACTGAAAATCAGTAGTAAAGCAAACATTATTCTCTTTAGAAGAAAGAACTTCAGTATCCTAAGACACCAGCTGTGAAAGAGTCCATGGGAAGCAACCATGGAGGGCAAAGTAGCTTGTGCATGCTGAGAGTTATTCAACAGCAGCCTCCTGAAAGCACAAAGGGAAGCTGCAAGGAGGTTGAAGGTTCTCTCTTCACAGGGAGCCAGATGGAGAAACCAGGGGAATTTGGTATAAGTTGTACTCGAAGAGGTTTCATCTCAACATAAGAAAGAAATTTTTTACAGTAAGATCAGTCAAGTGGAACATCCTCCCCAAGGAACACAATCAAATCTTCATTGCTGGATATTTTTAATATGTGATGGGACAGAGATGATGGATGGAAGGATAGATAGATAGACAGATAGATAGATAGATAGATAGATAGATAGATAGATAGATAGATAGATAGATAGATAGATAATGTGATCCAAGCACTGTTTCTCATGAAAGATTGGACTAGATGATTATTTGAGGTCACTTCCAACCAGGTGTGTTATATATTTCTGTCTACTTACATCTCATTCCTCTATTTTCAAGGGAGAGAAATGTGGTACTGAACATCTTTTGTTTTACAGGATATGTTCAAAAATGTATAAAACTTATTATTCCAACATAGAGATCTCTATTTTTTATATCTTTAAATAACATATCAGTTTGTCAAATTAAATCTACTTTTGTGTTATATTTAAGTCTGATTTGGATACTTTCTTGGAACCTGAGCATGTGAGAAACTGAAAGCAATCACTGTAAACAAATATAATTTGTTTATTTAATCCTCTAATAGGGTTTCCTATGTCTCAAAGTCAGTTAAATAGATGTTTAATAGAATGAATATGGAGGAATCAATATAAGAATCCATATTAATGGAGCCCCTCTTCATTGGTTTGCTGAGATTTTTAGAAGGTAGAAACATTTGTGTTTGTCTCAATGATTAAACTTCTGAAGACTTTGGTCAAACAGAATTTAACACTTATCTTTATATGTGTTCTTTCATTAGCTGAAATAGTCATTCATGAAATAGTCATTCATGAAATAGTCATTCATGAAATAGTCATTCATGAACAGAAATAACCAGACTTATAACAGTATATCAAATAATTTTTCCCCCATTTTACAGAGAAAAAATTCTTGCTCATTGGGAAAAGGAGTAATCTATACTTATGTTTTGCATCTACAGCTCACCAATTCATAAATACACCTTAATTAAATTTATTAATAAATACACCTATTTCTGTCTAGGAAGCAGTACAAGTGTCTTTTAAGCATACATTCCTAACTATCTACTAATGATTCTAATATTTTTTTCTTCTGTTCAATATATTCTTGTTCAATATGCATTATAAATTTCTGAATATATATGAACATAACAATTTCTCATACACTGGAACATTTACAACATCATCTGGTAAAAAAGTATATACGCAACAAATCCAGAGTACTAAAAAATTTCACTTGGAAAATAAAAAGTTATATGCACATGAATCTGCTGTGGATATTGCTGCAATTAGCATTTTCCTGTAAAAGCTGTAACCCAGGGAAGTTAATTGGAAATTATGCATATTCACCCTTATAAATATTTAAAGAAAGAAAGATTACGGAACAGTTTCATTGCTTTTGGAAAAATTAATTTTTATATCTATAAACAACAAATGCGTATAGCAGCACTTTCAACGCCAGCAAAATTCTTATACTTAGTACTTTCCCAGTCATTTGCTGGATTTGTGATGATGGTCCCTTGCAAGACATGAGAAATTTTAAATTTCAGGCACATCTTTATCAAACCAGCAACATAAGATACTCCTGGTTCATTTCTTCATAAGCTCAATTATTATTTTTATGTTCAGACTTAGTAATTAAGGTTACAAATCAAAGCATTCAGAATTCTGAAAATGAAGGACTTGGAAGCTGAAAAACAGTACCATATATCTTGCTTGTGCAGTTTATCATGCAGTGTTTAAACACACAGTCCAGCCATGAATGGACCGTTTTAGTGTATCCAGACTGCCCTGGAATAAAAATATATCAGAGTTGCTGAATCCAGGAGGATATTGCCTATATGCTTCAGGTCAACTTGTTGAATAACCCAGAGTTTATGAATGAATGTGCCAAACACTGCTTCAGTCTGATGAGAGAAACAAGAAGAAAAAATGATGTTTCAACTGAAGCAGCTGAGCAATTTTTGGTGGCAGTTCTGCTACAGGGCTTCTATGGGATCCTTGACAAATGATTAAAACTGGGCTTTGCAGCATACATCACATGTAGTTTGTTCTGCTCCAGGAGATGATTTGTAGAAGTGTTTACTAAGGAAAACCACAAAGTGGCTAAAAATATAAGTAACCTGAAAAATCAAAGCAAAGATCTTCAAAAGATGAAAAGTACATTAAACCATACTGAGCTTTACACATACATACTGAGCTCAGCAGAGGCCCACCCTGACATTTTGACATACACACCCTGCAATTTGGATTTGCACCTATCTGTCAGCATTCTGTACATTTTTAGTTCAGAAGCCAAATGAATTTTTTTCACCCTGAGAACAAAAATTAAATGTAGATGCTCAACAGCTATCAGGAGACTTTCATTGCTTAGAGAGGTAGGCAAACCAAAGCAGAATAATTTTTGAAGCCTTGGTTCATAAAGTCATGGAAGCTGAAAACACCTACCAAATTCTTACTGGTATTAGTCTCAGTTGTATAGAGCCCCATACTTTTTTTTCATTTGCTCAAAGTTCAAGTGAGTCCAAATAATGAGTAACATCTTTAGGATTAAATCTGGATTTACCCTCATCAGATTTACAAATGGAAGTATTGTGCGAAGTTTCATGCCTGGGTACACTTAAACAGCAGCTTTATATCATCTTAAATCCACTCATGGATTTTTGTCTAAATTCCGTAGAATGTCCTATTCTGTTGCAAAGACAGCATTATGCATCTTTAATGTCTCAGAACAGCCAATTTGCTACACCTGAGTAGTAATTTGTGTGTTTATTTAAAACACTGAAAGCCAGAGAATACTGGTTCTATGGGGACATCTCAGCCTAATTTAAAAAGAAGTAAAATGACTGTGTCCCCTTGAAAGGACAGTCACTGTATAACTTCACAAGATCTCTGAGTTCAATCACCTCCCCATCCCAACTGTATTTCTTCACAGAGCTCAATTTCTCATTTCTCTGTGTGGAAAAAAACATTGATCTCACATTTCTGTAAGACCAATCCAATTTTGACCAATCCAATTTTAACCTCTCTTTACATTCAGCTTCAGTTGAAACCAAGATGTTCAACTGTGCCATAGCTCATGCATGACAAACCCTCATCTAACTGCATTAGTTCCAGTCATTTGTGATTTGAACATTATTCTTGATCTGTTCTGACGTTTCGTGCACAGCAGCCAGCAGGATAATGGGAAGGCCATTTCAGTGTTATTGCTCAGACTTTAGATAGCAGAGTTTATATTCAGTGTTACTTCAACACCAAGGAGTTCATTCCACTGTGATGCAACATGCTATTTCTAAATTCACCAAAGCTGTATATTGCAGTAGATGTTCCCTTAAGGGTAAAAAAAAAAACATAGTTAAGCTCTCAGGTAGGTGGGTCTATTCCCTTGATAGCAATACTAGCGTCTCAAATGTAACAGTAAGATCAATACTTAATATGGACAATCAGATATCAAATGATATAAAAATGAAGGGGAATTAAAGAAATATCACCATAGTGCTATCTCATACTTGTTAAAGTCTTGAAAAGAATGTGAAATGAATGTGCTTTGATCATGTACTACACCTTAAAAGTAGTTAGGTATCCATGAAATGCTTTATTTTGTTTACTCTCTGACAACCTGTGATATGGCCTCATCTATCAATGTTGCACCACAAAGCAATCATGAGGCTTAACTAATGAATGATAATGATTTTCTTATTGAAAAAAAAACAAAGCAATCATGAGGCTTAACTAATGAATGATAATGATTTTCTTATTGAAAAAAAATAGTAAATCTCTCATCAATTAAACTAAGGTAACTTAATCCACAATTATTTTAATTAACATTATCAATTAAGACAGAGTTGGAAATTACATAAGTTGAAAATCTCATGTTGTAAATATACGGTGCAATCATAATGAAAAATTAGTGTATGATAAGAGTTTGATTAGGGTGATTAAAATCAATCTATAGTCACAGCACAAAAGATTAATTGATGATGAAGGTAGTAGAAGACAGAATAATCAACACACAGCTAAGAAAGGCTTGCCAGCTATCTTTAAATCTCTCTGTACTAGAAAATATGTAATCATCAGTAAATGTGCAGCAGTCCTCATCTGCGAATTTCTTCATTCTAGGAATGTAGGGCATATTGAAAGCATTGAAGTGAAATCCTAAAAGCAATCCAGGTGTAATTTGTTGATTCAGTTTACACAAAATTAAAGTGTGAGTGGGAACAAATTATTTCTGCACATGCTTATGCATTTGGCTCATACAGATGTATGCTAGAGAAACTGAAAATTAACCTTTTTCAAGTAGACCAGGTAATTGACTCAGAAACTAAAATGGAAGATATTTTGCATCCTATATCACATCTGTGTTTTAATGTTTCTGTTATTTCTTAACAACAGAAAACACAACTCACATACCAATTTTTTTCCCATTGAAGCCTATCATCCTTATTACTAGATACATTTAGAAAGGAAAATCATTAATCATGAAATCTGTTGTTCAGTGCCATTCAAAACAGTGTATTTGATGGGTTGCAAAGGATAAAGGAACCAAACAAACTTACTACAATGGTGACGAAAAGGTAAACATGCAGGCCACAGTTAGAATACAACCATTGTAATATCTATCAAATATGCTCACTTCATGTCAATGAAATCTATTTTAACATCTTAAAACTCGGCCACGAGAATAATAAGAATTGCGCAGCCATCTTTGACTTTGGGATGTGCAAGTATCTAATTTTTCACCTTTCCCAAGATGGAAAGTATGACACTTTTAAATTCTGCTCAGCCAAGCACTTCAGCCTGTGCTTCTCCTCCAAGAAGATTAAACTGGAAGAGTAAGAGTTAGAGAATTCTACCTAAAGTTCTTTTTCTCAAGAACAGGTTCAAAGATTCAAAGTCCAGGTCCAGATTCAAAGTCCATTGATACTCAAAATGTTTCCTTCAGTCTCATGGTTTCAATGCTTTTTTACTGCTCTCTACTGTTTCAGCTTTCTACTTGAACCTAGCTGGTTTCCAACAATGTAGTTTACCATCTCCTTTCATCCACTCTCTTCATGTCTTATTTTCTTCTTTCATCATAGCACCCTGCCATTTATTATCAGAATTTAGGGTAGCAAAGGCTGGATTCAGGTTCACAGTCAAAGAATTTTAGTTTAAACCAAAAAGCTGCAGCTGCCAACTCCACATTTGAAAAATTGGGGCTCCAGAGTTTCCCAAAGCCATGTGGGAGGCAAGGCAAAACTGGAGCTATCCCAGTGACAATAACATTCGTGTAATGTTCTTACTGCAACTAGCCCTCCAGTACTATATAGCTATACTATGCTTTCCAGGCAGCAAAAGAGTTGGGAAAATGGGAATTAATTCAGACCTTTTTTCCTGTTTTCTTTGAGTAGTTTCTTGCCTTTTCCTGTTTATCCATCCTTTCCGGCCTCACAGATCACCTACGCAGGACTTCTACTGTGATGCCTGTGTTAAGAAGAAATAACTCTACTGTGGAAAGGGAGAGCTTCAGGAAAAAGTTTGGACTGAATCTAATAAATACTCATTAATATAAAAAAAAAAAAACCCAGGAAAAAAGTCTTTAGAAACACATCTTATTCATTATCTACTATAATAATAATAACAGTAGAAGTAGTAGTAATAGTAGCAGTAGTAGTAGTAGAAGTAGTAGTAGTAGTAGTAGTAGTAATACCATTGCCACTCCCTGAAAGAAATTTTTATTTAGTTATTTTCATTTCTTTACTGTTTCACAACTGATATTTTGCATGGTTTTTAATTCTCTTAAGTGGACCTAGGTAGTAAAAGGGAAACTCCCTTCTCCTTGTACTCTGCAGCAGCTTTGTGTTCATAAACACTAAAATGTGGCAGTCTTCAAAGTTAGTATGCTGCCTTGTTTTTGTAATAACTAGATGCACATGTGCTTTATGTCTTGACCTACATGCTGCTATATTTGTATAATATCAGTATTTGAGACACAAGAACATCTGCTAATTCACAGCCATATAAACTGAATTGTCACTTGCAATCCAGGTTTGCAGATCTGTCTAACCATGAAAAACATAATTCCAGGTTATTATACTTCAATCTGATATAGCCATCCTGACATATTAATGTATCATAAAATTAGTTTTAAGAATTGAGAGTGTGACAGCAGAAGTGTTTGTAAACCAGGTTTTTATGCTTTTCCTAGGATTATAGAAGCCACAATACATTAGAAAACTATTTTAGTGGAATCCTTCATTTTAAATGACATATGCTAATGATAAAATATTTGTGTATGCCATGGTATTTTGATAGATTAAAAGACCTTGAGATTTCACGGCTTGAAAGTTTATGCAAAGAAGAGCCATTAATTTTCATTTATTTTTCAAAGGTAGAAGTGATCAAACCATATGGTGAAGTCTTTTGCTAACACATCATACATAAAGATATAAATAAGAAAGAAGAAAGCAGCTCTGAAGTGGTTTTTTTTTAATTATCCTACAAAAATATCTGAAGTTCAGGGTCCTTTCAGATCCTGAGAGTGATTAAAATATGACCTTAAATTATCAAATTTTTGCTTTACTACCTAAATTTTGAAAATAAAATCTTCCACTTGGTAATCCACCATTAAAGAAGGCACCAGAGTTATGAGAATTTTTGCACCCTCTTACTTGCAGTAATAATTCCTATATTTTCATTTCAGAAAAAGCAGTAAATCTCAGAAATCAAGGTGACATTTAGAAAAGATTAGAGATTGCTAAAACTTGGATGTCATGTTAGCTGCTGTTAAAGATTAGTTATTTGATATTTAGAGATTTAATGATAAAAAGAAAATACTCTTCTTGTATTAGATCTAAGAACACAGACTTTCTCTTATTTTATGCTACAATTTTTTCCATGTCAACTTTTTAAATCATCCTTATCAATGTATACCGATTTACTAGAATTTGCAGAAGATAGAGTATTATTCGTAGTGTAACCCTTGGTCTGACGGCTAAATAAAACCTATATCAATGTTTATATATATTTTGGTGACAGCAAGCAATTCTGCAATGACTAAATACTTTTAATATGCTCTTCTTAATAGCAGGCTTTCAAAAGGTTTCTTTAATTGATTTAGTTCTCATGCTTCACTTTTTAAAAATTGTTTGTTATTATTATTTGAGTTCTAGTATTCCTTTAAAAGGTATCTTAAAAAAATCCTGAATAAAAAGAAATAATGAGTAATGCATTTATTAACAGGAGCAATTGTGCTCCATGTACATAAAAGATTTATCTACTTTAAATGTCTTATGTACATGGAGTACAATACAAAACAACTTTTTGCATTAAGAGCAATTCACTGAAATACGCTCCCCACAGGATGTGGGGATAAAGTCCCCATTACCAGAGGTTTTCAAGATGGAAATTGCCAGAATTCTAGATAAATTTCATCTAGGATCCCTTTCCCATGAAGGTCTGGACCAGATGTTTTTTCAAACTCCCTTCTAACCTGAACTATTTTACTGCACTATGATATGACTCTATGAATAATTATTTAAATGAAGCAAAGTTTTGCAGGTCTGGACCTCAAATATAGGTGAAGATGCATGCAACCAACTCCATCTATTTCCTAAATCTGAGTGAATAGTTTTGTACAGAATGTATATATCATGTTCTACTGTTACTTTATGTTGGATCTTTCACTCTTTCCCCATCCATCTTCATACATGTACCTAATCCAGCATACTTAACCTGTAAGATCTATTTATTTTTTTCTCTCAACACCTGGTGTAGTTTTATTTATAAGAATAATCTTCAGGAATATGGTGTAATGAAAAATTGTTATGATAATACTTCCTGAAAATATTCTCTGTAACAATTTTCAGAGGCAGAAGCAGCAGAGTACATTCCTCCTCTTAAAAGTATTTCTTTCTCCCAGCTTTTCAAGAAAAATAGCTTTTTTCTCATTATTTAAAGCGGCCCTTTGTCAAGTTCTATTCACAGCCCTTTTATTAATCTTTGTGATTAGATGCTTATAGTCTGAATTAACCACCATTGTTATGGACATTCTAATGCTTGAGTATATATGCATCCATCTCCTTGCATCAGCAAATGTATGATTATGCTGTCAGTTTAGCTACATTTTTGTGATAGAATGTCAGAAATTACCTGTGTTTTTATAGGGAAGCAAATCACAATGAACTCTCAAGCCTAATGTGACTGTTTTCAACTTTGACCCCTTCCCCCTGTTTTTGGGTAGGTTTTGTAAGTGGGCACAATGTAGCATGTCACCACATCACAATACCACACTTTTATCCAGCACAGAAGCAAGTGGTGGGTCAAAGCAGTACAGAAGTAGCCACTTCAGGCTCACAAGACTGTAGAGAATAAGTTTCTGTAGAAAGTTGCTTTGATCAACTCTGGTTGTGACAAAAAGATGAAGGATGGTTGTGAAAGGTCATTTGTGCTCCTTAGTTCAATCTACCTCCATTATCCAAGAGCAGAAAAATTAAATTAAATCTGTTTTTATTGATCATAGTTTCCAGTAAACTGTAAATATTATGCCATGATAAATTTAAAATAAGCATTTATACCTGTCTGCCATTTTTAGTCTTTAATTTAAACTCTTGAAAATTAACACAACAAAGTCTGAAATAAATATTTTTCAAAGATCTTGATTTTTTTTATTTAGAAAAAAAATTTAAACAGCATTAAAACCAGAGTGTTAAAAGAAATCCTAAAGAGTACAATTCAGTCTTTAAGTTAAAACCCTAGCATTTCAGTGCATGACTGCAAGTATGGAAGATGTGCTTTAGAAAGAGGCAAAATGTTGCCATAAGGTAGGAAAAAGGGATTGTGAAGGATTTTGTTAATTCAGTTACTAGTCATAGGCATCCAGAAATATGATAATTAAAAAATTCAGCCTTAAGTTCTGCCCATCTCACACCCCTTTTCCAAACTGAGTAATTCACAATAAAATAAGAGAGTCACAAGGAGTCTGCTTTACATTTAGTTGGATTTATAGATTTGACAAAATAAATATAAGTGAAGTAACACAAGGAAAAAGATTAGATTTTTCCCTTTTTTGGTTCAAGTACTATGGGGAAACAGTGATTCCCTACTACAGATTTTCACTCTGGGAACACTCACATGTGAATCCAATGCGCTGGATTCTTCTCTTCCAATCATATTCACATTATCCTTTCTGCAGACTCTAAATATTACCTGTAAACTAGGAGTAACCCTGAGTTCGAGTATTCAGCAAGCAAGCTCTATGCTCACAGCTTTGGAACTAATTATAGCTGGCAAGGATAAATCATTAGGAGTGCTTAACTTAATTTGCTTAAGAAATTTTAAGTGTTAGTGTAGACTCTTCTAAAATCTGGCTGGTTTGCATGACAAAGAGTTTGGAGAAGAAAGGAGAGGGAAGAAAGGGGAGAGGGGTACACAGTAATGGCAGCTTGCATTCCCGAAGTGGGCCCAAGTTGTTGACAAATACAAAGGCTCTCATTCCCAATTCTACCCCTAATCTCCTACCTGATTAGACTTCAGACACTCTTTGGAAGGTCTTTGCACTACCAACATTAGAAGAGACATTGCATTGCAGAATAAGTTACATTTCAAACAGGCATGTTACATTGCTCTTTCAGGGTGCTGTTGAACCCTGCATACCTTGAGCAAAACATGTGGTAATTGACTGGAGGAAGAACACATAAACAGAAGGAAAAAAGAAAATGAATAATTGGTAGCAGGAATTTATTTGTTAAACATGTTCCTTTAAAGATCTTTATGTGAGAAGGTTGAAATCTCACAAAATATGGGTGATAACTACCATCTTCATGTCAATATAAGACTTTTACCTTTCTGCTTTATTTGCCATACTGAAACTGGTCTACAACTGGTTTGAAGGTATGTTCCCCAAAACAGCAACCAAAGTAAGAGTCATGATCAACTATGAATGGTCTGTTCTTGGGAAGCAATTTTTCTGTAAGTGTCAGAACATCAATGACTTCCAGGGAATGTAACAGTTCTGACAATCTAGTCTGTAAGGACCAGAAGCTCACTTTTTTCCCCTCTTTTTCGTCCTTTCTCTATTCTTACAAGGAACTGAACATATGTCTAGCTAGCATCTCAATTTGGATGGTTATGAACCAGGTGATGGTTATGATGAGCCTTCATTTTAGTGCATGCACATCTTAATTTTCTGTTACAATTCTTGATTAGTAGAACATTGAGCTCCTAAGTTTTAGGAATGTGTTAATGAATATCATAACAAACTAATGTGAACTAAAGAGAAAGAGAAAACAATCAAGTCTTTGAAATGAAACAGAAATAAGCTATTTTCTCCTAAATAATGTATTTGCACAAACCACAGTCTGAGTATATGTGTAAATGATGAAAATCTAATAAACAATCATAGGACACTTTGATTTTCAATATAAAACTTTGTGCTGAATACAAACTAAATTAGAGTTGCAGCATAAATTATTTCTGTGAAATAAGCAGCACCTACACAGAAACCCTCCTTTTGTCCAACTATACAAGGTACACTGTATTTTTGCATGTAGCAATCAGGTGACATAAAGTGATTAAATTTGTAGGATGACTGTAAACTTCCGTAAAACCACCACTCCTTAGCCAGAGTCTGGGACTGGATTTGTCCTGGATACAGCACATATTATGTTCCTGAAATAGATCATACCTTACTTAGTAAGAATAGGACTTGTTCATAACACCTTTCTGCTAAAATACTCAATTTACCAGTATTTTGGATCTACAGACCAATGGCCTTTGTATTCATTTGCTAAAAGCATGTGTATAATTCTGCCACTAATGACCTCTGAGTTCCAGATGGTTCATACAAAAGAATGCTGTCACATCTGTTTACTACAACAATTGAAAAATGTTTGAATTTTTATTTTATTTTAATCACAAGTGTATCATTCTGATAGCAAGCCAGTGAATGAGATGATTTCCAGAGAATGAAAATGAATAAGATGATTTCATGTGAAATGATTTCCAGACCACTAGACTGCACATAAATTAATTCTGGTTCCATGTGTGCTGAGATTAAATTGAAAATTTTGAACTATTAAAACCTGTCTATATCACTGAAGATGGTAGATAAGGTGTGCAGGTTCATGTCTTATTTGCAAGTCAGCAAACACATGAGGTGAGGAGTGTCTGACCTCATTATCATCTGGCAGGTCCATTTCTTTCCTTTTTAACAGTAATACAGTAATGAAAAAAAAATAAAAGAAAAAAAAAAGGGGACATATTTGTCTTTTGACAGAGAATCATCTGGTTTTACACTAAAATATGCCATGATTTAAGACCTAGTTTCTGCCCTTGCCAAGAACCTTCACACTGTCACAGAAATTAACATGAAAGCTACAGCTCTCACTGAGTCATCAAATCTTTTTCATTTGTTCTCTAGTCTCTAGAGCCTCTCTATCTCATTCTACAACCTTCTGCTAAGTGATTTTACATCAGAAGAAAACATAAAATTGTACTGTGGAAGTGAAACATTGTTTTATTGCAGGCTGTCATTGCTTCAAGGTAGACTAAGACTTTATTGTAGTGGGTTCATGTGGCAGGACTGGGTTTTCTATTTTTGTTTTCTTCAATGTTGTTGACCAGAAATTCATAACCTTTGGCTCTTTGTGTTACCTTTTCTATTTGGGGATTTTTTTTCCTGATTCCTTGTCTGAACTACTTGCTCTCTGTATTTTTTTTTTCCTGGAGAATTTCTGCTTACTTGTAACTTGTGAATAATTGAGAAAATCTTTTCTCTAAACATTTTAAGAGTTATTTTGATTGTTAGACTAACTATTATTCAACAGTTTTGTTCACAAAGGCATTCCTGTATAAGGAAGTTGGTTTTACATGCTTGTAAACTTACAAAATAATACAATATATGTGACACATGAAAAATATAAATAAATATAAAACCAGATTATATTTAAACATATGTAAACACATCATGTTTTAAATCATATACTTGTATAAAAAGAATATAATAGTATATATTTCTTTCAATGTATACCGATATTTCATTACTACCTGGCAAATTTGGGACAATCTGAAGCACTTGAAGGATGAGTTAATGACACTGACCAAAGTCATATGTCACTCTGAAAAAAGTAAGTCACAACTAAAAGTAAACTCTGCTTCTGTGAATTAGAAAATGTAGTTAATCCATGAATAGAAATGGGTCATAGCTGTTTGCAGTTTCCAAGTAATTTGAAAAGCAATCTACAGTGATAACTATGCATATGGTCCTAGGGAAAGTACTCCAGTGTGAATAAATAATTCCCCATTAATTTCATGCATTTGGAAATTATGCTACAGCTTGACCTGAAACCATTGATGAACACTGGCAGTACTTACAGTAAGCTACAATTTGTATCTTACTGTAAAGATAAGAAAAGGGTAGCACATGAGAGGACAGTTAAATTGAATTAGTACCATCCACAACTTCTGAGCAAGTCACAAATCATAAAGGCAAACTAAATGTTACTGTGGTGCCCACTCTGTGGTACAAAGCTATCTGACTAGTGCTGTGCAGCAAGTAAGTCTCCGCAGGTCTTCTTGTCTTGAATCAAGAAACCTTTGTGAATATTTCTGCAAACTTCTGCATTGCACTGAATGTGGGGCCCCAGACAGAAAAAAATGGGGCTTTAGGTGCCTGTGTTAACAACAAGGTGTTTTACCATCAAAGATATTACTGAGGAGAGCAACTGAGACTGTGGCATCTGTTTCAGCAGTGCTCCCATATGGTCAGCTGCAGCCTGGCCTTCATATCAGTTTCCAAGTTTGGTAAGTCACTCCACCTACTTACTGCTGCTGAAAATGCCAACTCAGATGATAAAAACCAGCCATCTGGAACAATCAGATGCCTTCATTTTTTGTTATTTTACACTGAAAAAACCCAACAGACAATACAACAGCAATAAAGTACAAAGGATTAATGGATTATATTTTGAATCTTATGCAGACATTTGGGTTAGGGTAGATTTGTTTAGAAATCTCCATGTAGGGAATTTATCTTCAGAAACCTTCGTAACAATCTGACTTTCTGTTTTGAGAAATAAAATTTGTTCTGAGATTTGACACTAAGGAGTAATCTAGTCCTGTGAAGACTTGTGGGCAGTTAAACATACGAGGCTGACTGGGAACATATAGTTCCTCTGGATTGTAGAAGTCCACAATTCATACACACTGAAGAAATTACTACTAGTGAATGACATGAGGGTTGGATGAGTACTTTACAACCTTACAAAATAAGTTTATATACATTGATTGTTATTGCAACAATGTTAGTGATAGTGCCTTGTGCACTTCACTACGCATGGCAAATGATGAACAAAACCATCAGGACTGAACTTGCATTTTACATTTAATACATTGAAAATACTTCCCAACAAGTAGTACTCAGATACACAGAGTTACACGTAAACACACGTGCATGTATATAAACAATTATACACACACTTCCAAAATGGTAACATTCAGTTACAGGTGTGTTTAAAGACAGGATTTCCATAATTGTTTGCATTAAATTATTAATTAATTATTTATTAATTGTAATAAAGTGTTCTCTGTCCTCTGTGGCTCTCAGGAGAGAGCTTGAGGACAACCAACCAACACAACTAACTGAGAATTTTTAATTAAAGTCAAAAATTTTTTGATGGTCAGACATGACACACATAGGACCTTGTAAAGCTGTTGGAGTTGTGTCCACTGTAAATTTCTGACTATGTGCATATGGAGGAAATGCTCAATTTTAGACATCCTGTATAAAACACAAAGGAATTTATCCACAAAAATTTTATACTGATGGAATTGATTTAAGGAAATAGGAATGTTTGAAATGTAAATATACTTTTAAAAGAAACCTCAAATTGTATTATATTTTATTAAAAAAAGTACTTTTACAATATGATAGTGATGATAAACCACAAGATCTAAACTTTCTCTGATAAATTTTTTGCAAAATATTGATTACTGTAACATTCTGAAAAGAGAGAGAATAATACAAAAAGAAAGAGGTATCTAAGGGGAGGTGAAGGATTTTACAAAGAAGATAGTAAAACAAGACATGGTAAAACTCAATCTAGTTTTGAATTTTTAATGCAAAGTTCAAGCTTATGAAAGGCTAATCTACTTGCATTGAATATTGTCTACTTATCTGGAATACATGGAAGTTATGGCAATGAATTATTGTCATGTCTGTTTTAACTTCAACAAAATTAGTTGTTTAAACACTGAGATTCTTCTCCTGTTCTAAGGGTGTTTTAAAGAAATTTTCAACAGAAAAGTAGTTATTAATGATATTTTTGAAAGGCAGCAAGACATCTTAGTAAAAGTAAATAGTTTTTTATTTTTTGTCCACCTGAGAGTATAAGATAAAGCAGATCAGCTCTTAGAACAACATAAGTAATATTTCTTTAACTACAAAATAAATTTAACTGAGTTTATGAACTGATCTTTTGGCCAGACTCATGAAATGTCAAAATAACTAATGATTGGTAATTGCAGTTACCATTAGTGAAATTGTTCATTCTTTCCTGCTCTTAAGAGAAACAGAATGATAGCATTATACCTATTGTTTTCTTTGATTAATTTTGAGTCTACTTCCTCCCTTTGCACAGAAGTATTCCTCAGAAAAATTAGGATAAATTTTTAGATGCTATATGACATATTAGACTACAATTTGGGTGGTTATATGTTAGGCAAAAATCCTCAAATTTTTTTCACCTCTCGTTACATCTATTCTCGAAATATTTTGAGTTCTAAGGATGAATTAAATGGGTTAGGAAAATTATGGCCTGAATTTACCTGTATAAGTAAGAAGGATAATATAGTTATCAAATATGGAGTCTTTTAGGATCGGACAAAGGTCTGTATTTTCAAAACTTCCAACACACATTTTTATGAAGTATGGTAAAAAGGTTTGTTTGGTTGCACTATTCCATAAGTAATTTTGTCAAGCTCTTTGCTTGTTCTTTCTAGAGT
This sequence comes from Urocynchramus pylzowi, assembly GCA_013397555.1. Taxonomy (NCBI): domain Eukaryota; kingdom Metazoa; phylum Chordata; class Aves; order Passeriformes; family Fringillidae; genus Urocynchramus; species Urocynchramus pylzowi. The sequence continues at coordinate 887,096 of VZRH01001838.1, forward strand.
CCTTAAACAGTGTTCTGCTAGTGTCAATAAAGTAAGTCATCAGCCACTTTTCTTAGTGTGGATGAGTGCAGTGGAAAGGATTGTCCCTTTACTTCTTTTCACATGTGTTTTCAGTTTTTTCTCTAGGTGTCAAAACAGCTCTTCCTCCCAAGGGATCTGCCATACTAGAGATTAGGAAGAATAACCTTATGTGATATTAATAAATGTGATATTAATGTTGATTCAAATCAACATTAACTTACACCAGTGTGAGGCATTTTGGACATGTGGAGAAAAAAGAAGGGAAGAACACGCTGAAGGTTAAATGGCAAACACACATGAATTGGGGAACAGAGGTCAACAACTTAGTGAGAAAGGAAGGTGATTTTGAAAAAAGGAAATTGTTTCTGTCTTGCAACTAGGGCAGCAAAGAGGAGGAGTTGGAAGCCAGTGTGCTGCTGGACAGTTATGACCTTGTCGTCACTTCTGAAACTTGGTGGCATGGATCCCATGACTGGAGTGTGATTAACAATGGCCACAGGCTGTTCAGAAGGGACACAGGAATAAAGAGACACAGAGGGATTGCCCTCTACATCAAGAGCTGGACTGAGTGGGAAGAGTCTCTGAAGAGCAGCCATGAGCAGGTGTAAAGCTGCTGGGTAAGGATCCCAGGCGAGCAGCAAAGGGAGCCTTCGGCCGGGGTCTGTGCCCGGCTCCTGGCCAAGCAGAGCCCTCTGCTCCACTGCAGGAGGCACCACGGGCCCTGGTGCTGCTGGGGGACTTCAGCCACCCCTGCACTCGCTGGAAAGGTAGGTGGAGGCAATCCTTGAGATTCCTGGAATGCATGGAGGATAAATTCCTGACCCAGGAAACAGACAGCCCTACAAGAGGGCAGGTGTCACTGGATCTGTTGGTTACCAACACAAGAGGGCTAATGGGGAATGTCAAGCTAGGAGGCAGCCTGGGAGGCAGTGATCATGCCTTGGTGGAATTCACAGTCCTGAGGGATACAGGTCAGGAAAGGAGTCAAGAGAGGCCCCTGAATTTTAGGAAAGCAAACTTTCAGCTTTTCAGGAAGACTACCCTTAGAAGCAAAGGAAAGGAAAAGGGCTGGTAGATCTAAAAGAAAACCTTCCTTTGAGAAAAAACTATCAATTCTCCAGAGCAAAAAATTAGGCAAGGCCACAGTCAGGAGAAGGGCATGGCTGGTAGAAATAGAGAAAGAAACCAGTGCACAGACAGTGGTGGCAAGGACAGGTGACTGGGGAAGAGTATAGAGGTGGAAGTCTGTTTATGTAGGGATGGGGTGAAGAAGGCCAAGGTGAAGCTGAAACTGAAAGGGAAATTATTGGAAAGGGAATTACATGGCTTCTACAGAAGCTAACCAGAAAAGGAAGGTTAAAGAAGGTGAGTCTCCAATAAAGAAAGCTCGAATAGTGTGCCCATGGGGGTTTAACAAGAACAAGTGCAAGATGCTGCATCTGGGTTGGGACAACCCCTAGTATCAACAGTCTGGGGAATAAACTCGGAGAGCAGCCCGGCCATGAGTAGCTTAGGGTTGCTGGTGGATGAGAGGCTGAACATGACCCAGCCATGAGCACTTCCAGCCCAAAAAGTGAAACACATCCTGGGCTGCACCCAAAGCAGCGTGGGCAGCAGGGGAGGGAGGGGATTCTGCCCCTCTGCTCTGCTCTGGTGAGAGCCCACCTGGAACCCTGCATCCAGCTCTGGGGGCCCAGCACAGGAAGGACCTGTTGTATTCAGTCCAGAGGAGGGCGGTTAAGATGATTAGGGGGAGAGAGCACCTCTCCTTGAGCAAAGGCTGAGAGAGTTGAGTTTGTTCAGCCTGTAAAAGAGATGTCTTAGGAGTAATCTAGTTCTGGCCATCCAGGTGGCAAATGAAAACCTACAGGCCAGATGGAGAAGGAGCTTCTTGCCAGAACTTTTAGTGGCAAGACTTTAGTTTTCAAACTAAAAGAAAGCAGGCTTAGCTTTGATGTTAGGAAGAACTTCTACACTGTGAGGATGGTGAGACACTGAAACTGGATGCCCAAAGAAACTGTTGTAGGCCCTATTCCTGGAAGTGTAGAAGGCCAGGCTGAATGGGCTCTGAGCAACCTGCTCTAGTTGGAGGTGTCTCTTTCCATATCAGGGGATTAGAACTAGATGATCTTTAAGATCCTTTTCAGCCCAAACCATTCTATGATTCTGTAAGATTCCTAACGACTTCCCATTGAGTATGTCTCAGGATGGAAGGTACTTCAAAGCACAGTTGTATTGTTTAAACTGATGAGATTATTAGATTAATACAGCAATATCAGGCTGTCACTGCTGTTAATGTCACAACTGCTGTAATACACCTGAGCAAACACACCTGAGAACTACTAGGGACCTTTGACTTGGAAAGAGCCAAAGAGGTAGGGTAGGACTCCACAACTAATGGAAACTTTGGTGTTTTTTCCTGATTATTTAATTTTGAAAGATGTACATAGGGAAAACAGTAGTCCCTTGAAAGGAGACACAGATGGGGAACTACAGGTCTGTCAGTCTGACTTTGGTGCCAGGGAAAGTTATGGAAAAGGACAACTTGTGTGCCATCATTGGAAACCAAGGTAAACAGGATAACCAAGGGAACAGGTCCAGTCAGCATGGGTTTAGGAAAGACAGGTCCTGCTTGATTAAGTTGATCTCCTTTCATGGGCTGAATCTGCCTAGTGGATGAGGGAAAGCAACTGAGGGAGCTGGGGAGAGAAGGATGCTCAAGGGTGACCTTATCACTCTTTGCAACCACCTGAAAGAGGTTCTCCCAGGCAACTGCTGAACAGAACAAGAGGAAATGGCCTCAAGATGAACCAGGGGAATTTCAGGTTGGACATCAAGAAGAATTTCTTCACAGAAAGAGTGATCAATCATTGGAACTGGCTTCCCAGTGAAGGGGTGGAGTCACCAGCCCTGAAAGTTCAAGAAATAACTGCACATGGCATTTAGTGCTACAGTCTAATTGTCATGATGGTGATTTGCCAAAGGTCGGACTTGATGATCTTAGAGATGTTTTGCAACTTAATGATTCTATGATTCTATGTAGACCTTCAACAGCATGCAGAGGATTGAGCCTGAGAAGGAGTTGCTAGGGCCACAAGCCAGGAACTGGATTGGTGGGAGCAAGCATTCCTCTGAGGTTCAGGTTTGTGTGGGTACATAATATGGATGTTTTGCAGGATAGAAATTTCCTTTGACATGTTCATTCACACTCAAGGGGAAAGAAAGAAAGTTATATATTACTGCTTGTCCTAGTTGTGGCTTTGTGGCTCTGTACCTCCCAATTCCATTCTCACAAAAGTTAAGGATAGGAGAGTGGAGAAGAAAATAAAACCTGGGAAAAGGATGACCCCGAACTAACTGTGTCAAGAAGCAGTACTAGGTCCTGAAAAAAAGCAGGAGCCCAAACTTCTCTGCATACAAGGTCTGATTACTCTCTTTTAATTGCAGTGTTCTTAGTGTATAGTGTTTGTAAGCATATTTAGTGCATCCTATAATATTCAGTAATAAAGACACGCACACAGTAACAAAGTGATGTGATGTCTCACTTTGTTTTGCATTAAACATGAGCATCCATTTGCCATCAGCATGAGGCCTCCTTGCTTGCCACCTTCATGAGATGGTGGCAGCTCCATGATGATAGCTGATGGGTGGCAGCTGCCCTCACACAGGCCATCACATCACGTGCTGGAGCCCAGCACCTGTGCACAAGTGAAGGGCAGCCAGTGGTCTCATTTCTGCTGAAGCAGACAGCACATTGTTCTAACTAAATTAACTAATTACCATAAATAAATCACATTTCATTCTTATTGGAAAACTTATCTGACTGTACTGTTGTGGCCTTTCTGTTTGGGCTTGAGAACCTTATCTTCATAGACCATGTTTCTGAAGTATAATGTACATTTCTGGGTGGAAAGAAACTCATTCCAGGGTTTGAATGAGAATTAGATTCACAGGAGTAATACCAATATTGTGTTACTCTTGAATATGAAAAATGATTTCATTATTTCATTAATCATGTACAGAGAGTAAAAGAAAATACACATTCCAGTAAAAAAATCTCCATTACTCTACTTCAATATAAAATATTTGAAAATAAAAAGTATAACTCTGAAAGATGCCTGAAAATTTTCCATCATTAGGCTAGAATGCAAATACTCCTGTGCAGGCAGGAGTCTTAAATGAGAGTGCTCTTTCAGACAAAAGCATGAACATTATTGTTCATTAAGGATCTAAATATTAATCAGTAAAACATTGCCCTATGTTGCAAAAATAATGCATCACAGGATTCACAAAATGCTTAATCCTATTAATGTTTTATTATTATATTTATGATAATAATTTTATTTTTTCTGGGATATTTTCTGTGTAGATAATACAAAAATAATGATGATCTATACATGATTCATAAAAAGAACAAAATGTTGTTTCAAGAGGTTCACTTTCTCCTTGCTACTGATATGTTGGCCAAATGTTCTGCCTGTGCCAATGGGCACATTAAGAAGTAGGGAACAGTATAATATAATGCTACAAATTTAGCTCATTGCTTTCTGATTATGGTATCCATTACATTTAATTTTTTAGAAATAATGGGATTAGTATTAATTCACACAGAACTGTCTTGTTCTCTAGGATTTATTTCCTAGTTATCTGTAGACTGCAGCCTTTTACCAAACAATATTCTTTATGTAATAGAAGTGGTGCAGTAAAGGGAATTGTCCTCTTCATCATAAAATATGCAATGCCTTCCAATTAAACAACTTGCAATTTATAGAAGCCAGATGCTCAGTCCTTATAAATCAGCCTAACTTTACTTAAAATGGAGATACAGTAGTTTGTTTTCACTCAGGAATTTGCTAGCCACATATCTAAATAATCCATAAGGTCTTGATTACAGAAATATTGCCATTTAAATGATACTAGCAGAATCAATTTAAGAGTTTTGTTCTCCATATTCAAATAAAAATAAAGTAGGGCATTTCTGTTGCATATCTGAAGCTTATAAAATCTTTACCAAAGTAATCATGCTAGAAATATCTAAGTAGAAATATGTTCTATCCTGGTATTCCTCTAAATCTTTGCAATCTTGAAGGTGATTAATAGGCAGCTGGGTCATGAATAACCCAGTTTGTCTACTATGTGCATAATAATCTTGTTCATGCAAGTTCTGGGTATGCACCTGATACGAATCAATTTCAGTGGGTTCTCCTTATGGCTAAGAGTTGATGTACCTGTTGGCAGAATAATTCCAAGGACAAGTTGTGTTGTGTTATATTTGGACAAAAAGTTCAGAATGCTGAAGCAAGATTAGTCCAAGAACAATGAAAAGCCTCATTTTTTCTTTTATTCTGTCTTAAGAGAAACAATGAGGTCAGCTCTGCTTTTTAAGCTTCTTTTGAGTCCTGGTGATAAAGAAAGATAAAACCCCAAGGTGCACAATGCTGCCTTCACAGCAATTGTCACTCTGGTCCTTAGAAATACTAAGGCTACTATGAGAGCATATGAAAAATCTGAAGCAAGGAAGACTTACTGTTAGTGGAAAAGGATCAGATTGGAGGGCATTTAAACAAATTGGAGCTACACAAATCTGTGGGCTCTGTTGGGATGCACCCACAAGTGCTGAGGGAGTTGTCCCATGCCATTGTGAGGCATCTCTTGATTATAATTGAAAGGTAATGGTGGTGGAGGGAGGTCTCTAAGGACTGGAAGAGAACAAGTGATACTGCTATCTTGGAGTAGGGCAACAAGGAGAATCTAAAAAACTACAGGCCAACAAGCCTCACTAGTTATGAGGAGCTGATGGAGCCTCTTATTCTAAGAAAAAAAAAAAAAAATTCCAAATGCAATTAAGGACTACTCAGCCTAGATTTCCAAAGGATAATTTATGCTTGACCAAACTGATAAACCTTTACAATGACATGATTAACTTAGGGATGACAGGGGAGCTGTAGATGCTGTTTACTTTCACTTTAGAAAGACATTTGATCGTGTCCCACAAGATTCCCATGAACAAAGTATAGTTTAGATAAAGGACAGTGAGGTAGGTCAAAAACTTTCAGTTGCCAAGTGTGAAGGACTGTGACTAGGAGCAGCAAAGAAGACTAGTCAGTAATGTCTCAGGAGCACATATTGCAACCAATAATTTTTAAGTAATTACCTAGATGGGTAGGCTGGAGAGCACCCTGAGAAACTTGCAGATATTTGATTTACCAACCCAAAATTTGGTAGTCTCCAGAGGTACCTTCTAAACTCAGGGATTCCATGATTGTACCTTAAAGATATATTGTCAAAGGAAAAAGCTCTCTAAATAAAATAAAATAAAATAAAAATCTAACTAACACCACTGTCATAAAAAAAGTTAGTTCTAAAAGGTCTTGAATAGCTACAAATCAGAATTGAAAAAGGAGAATTTATGGCAACATTAGAGAAACTCTAAATTACCTTTTCATGAAAGAATTAGAATGATAACAAAATGGGCACAAAAAGTAAACTTCATATGGCTGTTACCTGTTAAATCAAGCCAATAGCACGATTACTACTGGCAGAGGCCAAGGTCACTAATAAAACTACAGAAATTCTTTTCACTTGAATATTTGTAGTAATACTATAGCAGTTCAGCTTTTTAAATACTATGGTTTGCAAATCTTATTTTCCTCATGGTTTTGTATTTTTCTATATATGCATCCATTAGTATTCAAAAGAGCAAGTAGTACCAATTCTGATGGTTTGTCAGGAGCAAATGTACAACATGTCTTAGGAAACTCCTTACTCTGTTACTCTGTTACTACTTACTCAGACCATGTTGCTTGAATACACAAATCTTCTCTGACTATAGACAAGTCAATTAATTGGTAGTCACATTTCCTATGCAGTTACTCTTATATCAACTCCCTCACTTTCAAAAATGACAAACCACACCTGAAAGGATTTTGTCCCTTTATATGCAGAGACTCAAGGGTGAGGAAAAAAAGTTACAATGCAAGATTATTTGAGATAAAAATAAATACCTATGATTTCAGATCAAGAAATTATCTTCTATTTCAGAATCTTACTACTCATTTTTAAATCTGAAATCAAGCATTCTTATCAGATCTTCCTTTTACAGTGTAATAATCTCTCCAGAAATGCCTGCAATTTTCATACCTATGAGTCCATCTTTAAATTGTATTATAAGTTAGCAAATGGGTGACTGATTTGGAGGTCAGCAAGTAATCAAATTTACAATGTTAATTAAAAATCTAACATGTTGCCATGAAAACAATCTTGTATGATTATCAACCAGAGGCTTGTGAAAGATGTACACAGTCGAATCTGGTATTTTCTTTTAATATGCTCTGAACTGTAGAACCTGTTCTACATGACAATATTAGATGGAAGGAGTTTAATTAAATCTAATGATCTGCCCAAAAGTCAATGCGTGTGGAAATGGAATTAATGAAATTCCTAGTACATTTTCTCTTATTATAATCAATTAATACATAGAAGTGAATATTAGAAATAACTTGCCTGAGAGCAAGAATATTTTGTATAGAAAACATTTACCTCTGTCTGGCACTGATTAATTTCTCATTTGGCTTCAAATTGCAAACAAAATAAAAATATCTGTAAATTACAAGACAAATTGTGATGTGCCATTTTTGTTGGGTTTCTTGCTATAATGTTTGTTTCCCATAATGATGCAGTATTTTAAAGCATAGTGACTTTTCTGGTAGTCTAAGCAGTAACTCTAGTAAACATGATATGGGTTTACATACAGTTTTATTATTTACAGACTTGTAAGGGTATATGTATCTGCTTTATATGTGATAAAATTAGATTTTTTTTTTGTCTTTCTCTCTCCTCTCACATCAGTCAAACCCTACTGCAGCTGTCCTGTATAGAGAAAGTAACTATTGCAGAGTAAACTGGTAGGATGTAATGGTGGCTTGGATGTTTTCTCTGCAGAGTGCTCCTTCAGCTGACAGGAACACACTTCGCTTCGACAGTGGTTTTTCTGCTCTTCCACTGTCCACACTTTTCCCCAGAACATCTCGTATTTTGGGAGGCCACACAATAAACTTACATTATACAAAAGCCACTCAGCAGCATCCCAATATGAAAGCTAGACTTTGTGTGCTTCTAAATAGGATGCTATCTGTGTTCATGCTTATTATTTATCAAGAAAGAATAAAAGAAAGGGTCTCAAGAATGTTAAATGAAGACTGAGACCTCAGACTATACCACAGGTCTAATCTGGATATGTTAGGAAAGCAAATGAACTCTTACAAAAAAGGCAGTTGTCCCTAAAGCAATGGTATACTTTGTTTTCCTTTACTCCATACACCTCTCACTTTTTTTTTTTTTTTGACTTGTTCTTTTCTTTTACTTGTTGATTTTAGTTCACAAAATATAATGATGTCCTAGATTTTTCCTTTTATCTCCTTCTGTTAGTTTGAAATCTGCCAGTGTAAAGCAGGTAACAAATCTTTTAGGGTATGATTTACCATCTGTGCATTTTTCCTGTTTTGTTAAACAGATCCATTTTGACTAATTCTTCCTCAACTGTGATTCTGATCACTTTTGAAAGATGTCCAACAGAAATTTAGAAAACTTCTACATTCAATTTTTTTCTTTTTCTGTCAAAAGCAGAGGTGACAGAAATTTTTCTGCATAATTTGTTGTCTTTGAGCTTGTGTTTACCTGCATATAAGCACAGTCTGGTACTTCTGGACAAATAGAAAGTCCATGTAACTTAAATTTTTTAGGTATTTTTGCTGATTAGAACCAACATGCTGTTTTGAGACAGATACACTTACAATGCTCACACAGTCTCTGGAGGTGAAAGTTTTGACCTTGTATTTACAGCATTATTCCTAACAAAGGGAAGCAGTGAATACTTGAAAATTTTGACGTGTTAAATATAAAACTTATAAAATGAGTGTTAAGATCCAATTAGTGAGAGATGCCTCTGATGGAATTAGGATGTAAATAAGACCATATGCTGAAATCAGAAGTAAAGATTTTATTTAACAATGGATGTGATGTGGAGAAACAGAAAGAAGTAGCAAAGAGATGAGACAGGGGAGAAAGGTAGAGAGAGAGAGAGAGATATCAAGCAGAAGATAGATTACCCATGGAATCACTGGTGTCCAGTTGGTCTTTCTTCACCCTGGGTTTCTCATTAATGGGGCTCTACAGGTTGTTCACAATTGTTCACTATTTATACATCTTAGAGAACAAAAGAATTAATGCTCATTGGCTACACAGTTGTAGGATTATATTGGTTAAGTGAGTCCCCTGTTTCTTATGCTGATTAGTCCTATGCCCAGTCTTTTTTGAGTCAGTGAGTTTCTTGGGTTGGTGGGCCGCAACCTCCCCCTGCCAGAATTTCCCAGTCAGAGCTGATTTCAACACAATTTATGAATTGTCTTTCCTTGTGGCCTGTAAATTCTGTATTCTTTGTGTCTATTATCAGTGATACATTCTTCTCCCCCAGCACCACTCACCTCCCCTTAGGTCTGAGATAACACCTGGACAATAATACCACTTCTATCTTCTCTCAAGTTCTCATCACTGTGCTTTATCTTACAGTTCAAGTTGCAGGTACCCATGGAGGAATATTCAGGGGGGCTCTGGTGGTCATTGGTGGTCACAGATGCTATTTCTACCCTAACTTGGGGTGATCTTTGTTTGATCAGTGACATGCCTATGAGCAGTTTCTTCTTCACACAATTTTTCACAGTGGCAATATTTGTCTGGATGCCTTACCGAAGATCTAGTAATCAGGTCTCACCTCTGATAGGCCTGGGGTTAGCACCATCCTTCCACTTCCTTCTGTTCTTATTTCGTGGTAGATTCTTTTTGTGTTTTTAACAGCGTTTGAGACACGCAACTATGCTATTTAAGTCCTTACAATGACCTGTTCTAGTCATAAGAGTCCAAATGGAATTTTTTTCAAGTAATTTTATGTGTTTGGGGAAGAGTTAATCCAAAAGATTTTGTCTGAAGAAGTTGAAAGGTGGGATTAATTTAACCTGTTTAAAATTACTGACTCCCTTCCTGATTAGCAACTGCCTGCCCTAAGCAGTCCTCTATCTTTCTGCAGTTTATGGATTTTTCAAGACACCACAGAGGCTTAAAATGGGCAGGACTCATTCTTTGTGAGGGATGCCTTTCTGTAGTGGAAATATTTATGATCTAAAGTGGTAATCATTTCTGAAAAGAAAATGATGATGTTTTTAGAGATAAAAATCCAAGAACTTCATAAAGAAATACCCCTGAGAAGGAACCAGAATAGGTAGGTTTTTTGTGACCCAAAGTCTTGAATAAAGTCATTTTTATCACAAGACAGAGCAAGCTATGTAGACCAAGATAAAAGGTAACACTCTCTATTTGTTATGTTTTGTATTTAAAAAATTGAAATAATTTGATGGTAATTTTTGGTATATTTTTACCATTAATTAACAATAAATTAACTCCTTATGACACAATTCTATTCTTCTTATGTAAAGCTATAAATAAATACCAATAAAATGGTGATTTTGGGAGCTACATAAACATGTTGGAAAATATGCCTTTCTGGAAATTTAGGGGATTTTTTAATCTTTTTGTAATTCTGTCTCCTTGATGTTAGAGAAAGCACTTATAATAGTCACAGACAGGGATTTGCTCACCAGAGATGGATGACAACCCTTCTGCAACAAATTAAGAGAGTTATCAACAAGTAAATAGACTGATTTCAAGGAGGCTATTGTTTACATAGAATAAATGTTCAGTATCCTTGAGATTGGTCTTTTTGGATTCATGTTTGACTGAACTGAAAAAGAATGTAATTTATGTAAGTGTAGAGTTCAATGTTGAACATTCTGTGGAAGTAATGAGATATTCTGGAAAGATTGTTATTTAATGTAGGGCTCTTGCTACAAAGGGACTCCTTGCCATAGAAGAATCAGAAGCTGTTAATTAAACTACATCAGATAGGTTAACTAATGATGTAAAGAAAGAAGAAAGGGGATGAAAGAATACTGCTTGCCTTCTTTTGAAGGAAAACCTGGAAATATGCAGAATTTGTCCAATATATTTATTTGTGGGAATGAAAGGAAAATCATTAAGCATAACCAATCTGTGCTAAATTTTCAACAGGTTACCAGTTTTTGGTTTGAGAGTAATTGACACATCACTTTTAGTGATGTGATATCTTTAGATGATGAAAGATAATTTGAGTAAAAATTCATTGTTTGCTTGTTAAAAATTTCAGGGTTACAAAAAAGCTTCTCCAATTTGTATTCTTCCTTTAAGAGTAGTTTAAAAAGATGGGGAGATGGATGGAAAAGGCCTTTCTACTTGAGATAATTTCCTATTGTCCTATCATGTTACGTGGGAGAAGATAGTGACCCCCCCTACCTTGCAAAAACCTTCTTTCAGGTAGCTGTAGAGCACATTAAGGTGTTTCCTTAGCCTCTTTTTCTCTGGGCTTAACAATCCCAGTTTCCTCAGTTGCTCCTTAAAAGACCTGTGCTCCAGGCTCTTTCCCAGCTCTGTTGCCCTTTTCATCAGCTTCTTTGGATGTACCATGCACTCTCCAAATGAGACTGCTGTACAAAGTTCCTTCCAGCTAGCACACCAAGTTTATCTTACCACTGAGAAATGCCACTTTTTTTTTTTTTTTTCTGTCATTCTTTTTCTTTCTTACTTTCCTAGCCTCTAAAGCCCTAAAAGCCCATCCAACCAATTCCTTAGTCACTAAACAGTCAACCCTTCAAATCTATGTTTCTGCAGACATAGATAAGGATGTCTTGTGGGACCATGTCAAAAGCCTGACAGAAATCTAGATATGATGTAGATGACATCGATTGGTCTTTTCTTGTTGACTTTTGCAGTTGCTCCATCATAGAGGGCCATAAGTATGGTCAGGCATAATTTGCCCTTTGTAAATCCATGATAGCTGTCTTGTATCAGCTCCTTGACTTGTGTGTGCCTTGTTTCCGTGAGGATCTGCTCCATGATCTTCTCAAGGCATAGAGGTGAGATTCATTGGTCTATACCTCCCCATGAATGACTTTGTCCTCTTTTCTAAAAATAGGGGTGATGTTTCCCTTTTCCAACTCACCAGGGGTTTTTCCTGACCTCCATGACTTTTCAAATGTGATGGAGATTGTCTCTTACCTTGGTCCCAGACAGGCAGTAGGCCTTCCTATAGGTTGTGTTGAGTCAGCATATAGGGCCCTCTATTCACACTGGAAAGGAGTCACTGATGACAACTACCCTTATTTCTTCTCTTTACTGCAGTGGTTGTGACTGTGGGGTGGTAGACTGACTCACTCTAGGCAATTCCTCCAACCTAGGTGTACCTTTATACACACTATCTCATGCCTGGTCTAAATGTTCTAAAGCCCCATACTTATTGTATAAGGTCACCTGGGAAGATGAGATAGGTCAGGAGAGGATTTGCCCATGACCAAAAGGACAAAATTATTTCTATTCTCTCTGCCTCCCCCTCACCCTTCTCCAAGATCATCTCTTTCTGCCTGTTGGTGAATATTATAGAAAACTATATATTATGTAGTACTTTATGTAGTCTATGTAAGATATGCCTGTTTATACTTAAAAGTAGGTGCATATAAAATCCCACTGAAAAAACATATTTTGCCTTCAGAATTGTTATCTGAGTGTAGTTCTCCTTTTCACTCCATTTGTAGTGTGATGAGTCATGTTGTCCTCCTGTTTTTCAAACATTCAATACAATCATACTTCCTTATGCTTTGTTAAGACATCCCAGATTTGACTATTGGTGTTAAATTAACTTTGCTGGAAGCTTTATTGAATCTAGAACAGTTTGGGGGTTGCCAGTTTTACAGTCGATCCCCAGATGAATCCTAGGGACAGAAGAAACACATGTATGGGAGAAAATGGGAAGATGCACAGATCTCCCCAATACAGAGAGAGGGTTGAAGCTGTTGGATGGATGCAAGGGTTACTTTGGGTCATAGCATAGAACACATCGGTCTGTCACCGACGTGACTCTGGGGAAATTGCTAATATTTTATCTACCCAATTCTGAGAATTGTGTCTATCCCCAGTAGCTGTAGACTTTTACTGTGTGCCGTGACAATTTAATATCTGTGAATTTTATTCCATCTCTCTATCTCAAGCTTCTTTGAGGGACCAGAAGGTTTTACAGCCATAAAAGCAGTAACTAAAAAGTGCCAGCATAGAACCAGAAAAATAGTCAATTTTTAGTATGATATTACAGTAGAATAAAAACCCATTATATACTGATTGTCCATTTATCTTTATCAGGGAAAGTCTACGTAAATAAAATCATTACATTCATATTATCACTCTCAATCATGATATTGGACACTACAGTAACAGGAAAATGACATTTTTCCCAGGAGAAAGTTAGATGTTTCAGAGTCTTAGAAGGGGGGAAAGATCTTTTTTTCTGCCTACACCACAAAGACTTAACATCTTTAATTTTGGCCATACTTCAAAGTGACTCAGGAAAATAAGTTACACAACCTCGGGTAAATAAGTAACAGTAATATTTTCTATTTAATTCTGCAATATTTCTAATATTACAATTTTGGATTTTTAATGGATGACATAGTGCATTGCACAATAACTATTAAATTCTTCTTCCCATCAAGGCAAAGACAAATCTTCACAGATGTATAATTAATCCACTTCACTCTTTCATAGCCACAGATGATGAAACTCAAAGCCACCCATCCAGTTCTGGGCCCCTCATGACAACAAAGATATTGAGGTGATGGAGTAACTCCTAAGAGCAGCTAAGCTGGGAAAACTTTGCTGAAAAAGGAGAGCAAATCCTGTAAGAAGCAGCTGAGGGAACTGGGTTTGCTTAGCCTGGAGAAGAGGAGGCTCAGGGGTGACCTTATCACTCTCTACACCTCCTGAAAGGAGGCTGTAGCCAGGTAGGGATTGGCCTCTTCTCCCAGGCAACCAGTGACAGGACAAGAGGACGTGGCCTGAAGCTGAACAAGGGAAATCTCAGATGTTGTCCAGGACACGGAAGGGGTTGTCAAGCATTGGAACAGGCTGCCCTGGGAGGTGGGCAGTATTGAAATGGAACTAAAGCAGACCTGGGGATGTTCAAGAAAGGACAGGATGTGGCACTTAGTGCTATGGGCTAGTCGCCGTGGTGTCAATGAGTCAAAGGTTTGACTCATTGACAAATGAGTCACTGGATGGAGGTCTTTTCCAACCTGAATGGTTTTATGATTCTGTGAAATAAGGTTTTTTCAGGCACAGGAAACTATATGAAATCAAATAAAATTGAATGTAAAATGTATTTACCAGAAAGAAGCAACACTTCAGTAAAATGTAAAGACAAATATTGAAGGATGAGTATTCAGTTATGATTATGATAAAATTAATTCTAACAGAGGCATCCTGTAAAGGCTGGAATGCATGTTTTCAGCACTTCTCCTTTCACTAGTTGCCTCTGATGTTGCTATCTTGCTTCAAGAAGATACTATGGAAAACAAGATGTCTAGAAGTGTGTCTGGTAGCCTAATGAAGACATGCTGTCATCATACTCTGTCTCCCATATACTTTTTTCTGGTTTTCTATTATATTAAAAAGTAAACATAACTATGAGCTCTAGCACAGATCTGCCCTCTACACCCTGATAGCTGACACACATTCTGGCTTCAGATTTATTTACAAGGCATTGTATTCAATCCTATTCTGCTTTCAGCATAATGCAGATTTGGTCTTCTACAAGGAAATGAGTTGACAAATGAAAGGAAAAGCTTTACTGTAGATTTTTTTTCCCTTGTATATGAAGTATGTTTAACCCTGGGGTGATACATTTTTCCTTCACTTCCCAATGAGATAATGTACTTAAACTCATGAAAAGAAAAAGTAAAGACAGTTTTTTCTACAAAGTTATTTCCTACTCATATCAATCAAGCAAAATAATGAACAAAAAAACCAACAAAACAAAGGAAACACAAATGAAAAACAACAAGAGAAAAAGTCACTATTTGGTATTACATTGAAATTTTAGTATCTAAACCCTGGTGACCATGTTAATCTGCATGTGAGCCTTCTTTGGCAGGCACTGGGTCTATTCAGAAAGCTCTGTGATATAAGCTACCTCAAAGCTTCATGACACAGCTAACAATTAGAGGAAATTTATTTAGAGATGTTGTTTTGCACTTCATTTTCAATAACTGGGTTTGGAAACCTAAATGTCTCAGGTTTGAGTTAAATGATCTCAAAATGTTACTAGAAGGCTGAAGGTTAAAGTAGAAATGTTCAGAAATCCCTCAAGTTGCTAAGGGACTATTTAAGAGTACCAGAGGCACAGATGGTCTGTACACCAGCTGAGGAAGAGAAAAAAGTAAACCATCATGAAGAATTAAACAGACCTAAACCAGTTTCTCTTCAAAAAGGTGAACTCTGGCCATGCCAAGTCTAATGAAAATATAGCATGCTGTAAATAAAATGCTGGCCAAGTAATCAGATGGGATATACAGTTACTCAGAAATTCTGATGCATGTTGTAATTATGACTTGATAGAGTACTGCAGACTTCCTATAGTACTGATTTCATAAAAAAGAAATCAAACAAAATAATGAATAATCTTCTAAGGTACACTTGCTCTCTCCTGCTTTAAGGACACAATATAGTAGCCCACCATGAGTTCCCTTACCTTGCCCTTAAGCTTAAAATCACATACTTCAAAAATGTTTTCCTTGCATAATGGTTCAGATAAGTCCTTCAGTAGATATAATTCAAATAAGTTTTCCTTTGATTTGCAGTCATAATTGCTTTCTATAACTGGAAACTATTTATCATAGCATTCTGTGTTACTGTTTGCAGACAATTTAAATTTCAAAAGAACCTGAAGCCGTTCGACTTTCATACCCCACTGTTACAGATTTATTGTACTAACGTACTTTTCTCAGCAGGTTACTACCACAGAATTACTGTATTTAGATGCTTGATATATTCTACAAATCATAGTTTTTAATTAAAATGGTGGCTACTTGGAATATTTTTACAATATATGAAATAAAAAATCTAAGTACTCTACAGCCTGATAAAGACTAATCAAGTGACCTTCAAACTGAATGTATCATCTGAGACTGCTTCAAATATTTTCTCTCAGAAAGACCTTTCAGGCTGTGTACATTACTGGTGTAATTCTTAGGATTTGGAAATTTGTGCCTGTTTAAATTACATGGAGGTACAAAGAGGTCTACATTAGTATTTTTTTTTCTAAAGGATTCAAAGTCATTAGAAACTGAGATATGTAAACACCAAATGTTTACAAGCAGGTTTTTATGTTAGGGATTTTTTGATTTTTTTTTTTTTTTTGGTTGATTGGTTAATTGGTTTGGTTTCATGGGGAGTTGTTTGTTTGTTTGTTTGTGGGGGTTCTTTTCTGCAGTCAAGTTTTCTCATGATAAAAAAACCTAAGGTCCAAAACATTGACATGGAAGTGTCTGTTATGATTTATCTGTTATGCCCACACTGATATCAGGCTCTATCATTTTGGTATGAATATTTTGGTGAGTAGCTAAGCTACATATTTACAGTTTTTAAACTCAGATTTAAAATTAGACAAAGAGTCTGGTATATGGATGGAAAAGCAAGTCTGAGGTTGGTTAATAAGGACACGATTATGTCATAATTCAAACATAGGTACAGTGAATGTTTTTTATATATATAATGCATTTATATATATTATAAATATTTTCACTTGTATTGTTTATGTTAAATATTATTGAATGTTTATACACAAAGACTAAAGCAAAGCTTGTAATCAGGCATCATAAGTCTAGAAGTAAATACTGTTGTAATGTAACTGGTAGATACTGAACATGGACAAGTGCTTTTCTAACATTGAATTACCTTATGCAACTTCATGTCTTCTTTCCATCAAGTCACTTATAGCTCAAACATCTGGATGTTTTGTCCTGTCTGTTGTCTACTGTAAGCCGTTGTTTCTCAAATGTGGTGTAATTCCCACCCCCCCCCCACACCCACCCAC
>VZRH01001838.1:907235-986165 GCA_013397555.1 Urocynchramus pylzowi
AAAAAACCAAAAAAAAAAACCCAAACCAAAAAAAACAAAAAAACTTGTTCTTTTCCTCTGGGAATTGAATTTAGATTTTCTTTTTTTTGCTGTGCACATAAACTGACCTCTTAAACTTATCCAGGTCAATGTCACAAAATTACATTTCCTAGATTTGTGCCTTTGATTTTGTAAAGAACTCTCTGTAGGGTATTTATATGTATTTGTCACTAATGCTATTAGACATCTTCAATGTTTATGTTTATGTTATTATAATTTTAGTTTTCTGGTTCTATCTGGTTTTAAGTTTTCTCTTCTGAACTAGACAAATATTTTCTGCCAAATATTTCATTTTTATTTAACAACATTGATGTTGAAACAGTGTACAAATTATAATTTTTTTTTTAATTTTGTCATAAAGAAAAGGAAGTCAGGTAGATGTGATTATTTTAGGTCACCTAGCCAGCCAATGTCAACGGTTCAGAATAGTAGTCAGCTGCCAGAGCATTATCTGTTTTTTATTGGATAAGTGTGTTAGGTAGTACTTAGAAACTTTATTTACATTTTCATTTCAAAATGTCCATTCTATCCTTTGAGTCAAAGTCATATCTTAGGTTCTGCAACAAGGTAAACACATTTCACTTTTAAGTATCTTTTCAGTTTCTCCAATGTATTTGCAGGATCTCAATAATGGGGATAATGCAATCAAGCACAAGAAAAGTAAACTAAAATTGGAGGACTGGAACTAGAGTAACTTAAAGCCAAGGATTACAAGTCTTAGGTCAAGTTTTTTCCTGCGTGGGTTTTTGTCTTCATACCTGTTAAGGTCTTGAAATTATAGTCAATTTCCTTTCAGATTAAGTGTTTGAATGCAGATTACTTTTGCTCAGTCAAGATGTGGGATACAGCAGAGTGAAGGGAAGTGCTGAAATTTTCTGTTTATACATGTTTTCACTAAAAATTCACAAAAAAATGATATCTGAAACAACGCCTGGACTTTAGAAGTCTGCTGTGGCCTAGACATGAAATAATAATTACAAACACAAAATTAAATTCTTTCTTTATTCTCTGTGCAGAAATACAGCTATAATTGCAGTCTTGGCTGGAATAAATTTCCCAAACAAATGTAATCCTCCAATATGATATGTACTCCATATTGTATAGACACAGGCTCAGATTTCCATTTTTTTTCTTCTGGATTGCATTTACTCATTATTTTATGTATTATGTCAGCATTAACTGTAATAAATAATAATATTCCACTCCCTCCATCTTTTTCAGTCAGCTACCCTTTCCAAAGCATTACCTTTGGGGCTGAAATATTCTTCTTGCATGTATAAAACTGCATTTCATAGACTTCTCTTAAAATTTTAGATGAAAATATAATTTGGAGGAGGAATAAAGAAGAAATAAATTTAAAATTATTTATTTTAAATAAATACAAAAGACAATACTGAAAGGATGAGCTGCCCTTCCAATCTACCTCTTCCTTAAAATGTATTGTGTTCTGACTTTCCTGTCTCTTGGAGTTTGTTTGATGGTAAGCACACATTCACCTTTTCAAAGTCAATTTGATTTTGTGGAAATATTGTTTCCCAGCTTAATAAGATAACTTCGAGCCGTGGCCACAGAAAGTAAACTGCTGAACCACTTGACAATTTTTTCCTAAAAAATCTTCATAGACATTCAAATGAAATTTGGGATAGTAAAATGAACTCAATACTTGCTGAACTGACAAGCAGAAAGGCTTGTAAAAAAGTGCCAAGTAGCCCAGTTGAAAACTGGCCAACAGTGATGAAACCATGGGGTGGATATTGGGGCCTGTTTCTTGAAACTCTACTGACCCACACAATAGATCAGAGTGCACCCAGGGCAGTTGGTACATGACAAAAAGCTAGGAGGAGAGTCTGATACTCCAGGTGGGTGTGTCACCATCCAGAGGAGCCCATGCAGGCCTGAGAAACAGGTTGATTGGAACAGCAAGATGTTCAATAAAGAGAAATGCAAACTCATACACCGTTCTGGTGCCTGTTGGAGGAGCAACCGCAGGCACCAGAATATGCTGAGGGATTTTCAGCAGCAAAGAAGCCTAGTGGAAAAGGATCTAGGCATCCTGTGCATGAGGAAAGGATTAATAAAAGCTGTTATTTATGGCATCACTAAGGGTGGCCAACCATGGGCTGTTACTTCAGTATCTTCCATCCATTTTATTCAATGCACCATTTTCCTAATCCTGTAGCTTTTGTTCCTACTCAGTTGTTTTGGTTGTACAGAATTTCTGATTTATAAGAAATTCACTATTTTCCCTCTAAGCTTTATCCATAATAGAACACAAGGCTGCAATAACAAAAGGGAAAAAATCCTATGTCTACATCATGATTGTGTCTTCCCTTGACCTTTTCTAGCCAACAAGGTCTGAGACCTAAATTGGTTGTTCATAAAGACTGTAGCATAGCAGAAACCTTAGGTAGTCGAAAAAATTATTTCTGAAAGAAACTACACTGTCATGAAAATTGCATTTTTTCCTCAAAATCTTAAAGCATTTCCTTGACTAGAAGTCATTCTGACCTTAATGTTGTCAGATATGAACATTTCAATGTGTTGAATTGGCCTGGTAAAAGTTGTTGCAAGGTCACACAATGAATAGGAAAACAAAAATCAGAGTAGATTTCTGTTTATGTTTATGCTATTACAGAAACCTGAATTTCTATAACCAAAGGTTATTGCAAAGGTTATAACCAAAAGGTTATTGAGTGTTGCAAGTTGTTGCTCAGGGAAGTGGCTGAATAACCATCTCTGGAAGTCCTTAAAGGACACACATATGGGTGGCATGCAGGGACATTATTTATTGGTAGACTTGGGACTGTTAGCTTTACAGCTGATTTGTGGATCCTAAAGGTCTTTTCCTTTAGGAAAATCATAAAGGAAATTAGGAAATCCTGATTCTAGGATTCTGTGAAAATCTAACTTAGGGGCTGGATTTATAATTTTATTTGAGATATTTGTTCAAAATAACCAAGATGTGAAACTGATGGATGAAGGCAAAATAACTGGCAAGAGCAAGAGTTTGAATGTCAAATAGTTGTAAAATATAGTGGCTGTAGTGACTATAGATTGATGCATTCTTACCACGTAAGTGGAAGCTACAAAATGTTCAATAATACCTTTCAATCCCTGATAAACCATTTTTTCCTTTTTTTCCCCCCAGATCTCAGAAGTTCAATGAAAAAGATGAATGGGAGAAGCTTGTAGACTGGAGTTAATAACAGATCATGTTCTTTTCTCAGAGATAAGGGACATCACACTTTGAAAAAATAGTAGTAAAGTTTTTTTCTGGGATAGCTGCGATTCGCTCATGAATTGAAAAATGTAACATTGTTTGGCTCAGGACAAAGTAGCTAGCTTTGGAAAAACATGTTTTAGAGACTGCAGAGTTTAGCTAAAAGCTTGAAGCAGTAATTGTCCCTTTATTTTCTCTGTTTTCTTTAATTATCTGGGGAAAAAATGCTAACCCAAACCCATTGTAGGCTGTTCTACAAGGAATATTTTCTTTCTTTGAAGCCTGCAAATAAAAAATAATTTATGCTATGCATTTGGATGCCAAACTCACATAGAAATAAAATCCTATACAGCTGTGTATTCCCATACAACATGACTCTAAAGGAAAGTTTTCAATGAATTTCAGAAAATTGCATCAAGATTATGGAAAAGCAATTTTTGCTACTAAAAAATGATACATTTTGGCATATGAGAGAATACAAAAAATGCATCTTAACAATAACACTCACAAGAAATGGCCTCTCTCACAACTTATAAAGCTCCTGGCTTACAGTTTTATCCTACGACCTGCTCCTTTCTGTTTTGCCTGTTTTGTGATAGAAGTCCAATACAGTCAATAGTTCCATTTAAAATGCCCCTCCAGTCTACAAAAAATGTGCATTTAATTTTGGTAGCTTGATGGAAGAATATAGATAGAAACCTGATTAATAATGTAGTAAATTTTGTCAGTAAAAAACTAATAAGTCTTTTTTGGCAAACCTTTCTGAAATAACTAATACTTTAAAGTTTTTTGGGTATTTTTTCTTCATCACTTCATGCACATGTGGAATATTTTATGGTGCCATCTAGGATGCAGTTCAGTTCACCAAAATATAGCTTAGTACAATTTTTATGTGTATCAGGATATTTGAGACAACTGTAGAGTAGTCAAGGTACATGATCTGTGGAAGATTAATAATGCAATTCTGGAAGATTCTTCTGATGCTGGATATCCTAGACCATTTAAATGCTATTAGACATCTACATTAGGGAGAAAACATTGTATCCATATTAACTAGTCCACACAATTTTAATATCTTTCAGTATAGAATTTTTCTGATAATGCAAATGACTACTGGATGTAGAAATGAACTGCCAATCTCTGGACTACCAAATGAAACATACTAAACTTTTGTCTAAAACTTGGTACCCACAACTCAGACATGAAAATGTGACTTATACCAAAAAGATGGCTATAGAGTACTAAAGTCCTGAACAAGTCCTGTAGTCAAATCTTGTTGATGTCCTATTATCATTGCTAAAATAAATACAGAAATATTTACTCTGTCACTACTCCATATAAGTACACCTAGTACATGTACTAGGCTTTTTGTTTGTTTGTTTGCTCTGTTTTATTGTCACAAGATGATGATATCTCAGAAAAAGATAGAGTAATTGAGTAATTGTAATATGTTTGATTTCACTAGGGGATTCTTACAGAGGACAAGCAGAGCTGTTGATTTAGCTATGCTTTAGAAAAATCTGATTGTCTCTTTGTTCTCTAACTGATAACATAAATCTGTAAATACTGTTCCTCTTTCACTTTTCAAATCAACATAGGAAGGATGTTGCTTTGATTCCTTCTGTCTAAATCATCAGAAAAAATAAAGAAAGAAAATATTCTCTCAGCTGTATTCTTCAGAGGAGCATTTTTGTCCCACAAAAGATTGTATTAGTGAAATCTGTCAGTAAATGCATCTTTTGTTTAGCTTGAGACTGTGCTGTGCAAAGCTAATAAGCAGTCAGCTGTTTGTTACTGCAAACAGCATGAGGGCAATGGTAAAGTTCTCTGCAGTGCACATTCTGTGCATAAGGTATATGAACTCATTATTTTATGATATCATGCAGATCACACGATGCTTAATTGCAATAGGATCATCTGAGCAGTATAATGTGTAATTTCAGCACCAGCAAATACAAGCAAACATTAAATTATTAAAATCTTTCTTCTTCCTCCCTTAGGAATAGTAACAATAATAATAATAATAATAATAATAATAATAATAATAATAATAATAATAATAATAATAATAATAATAATAATAATTAATAATAATAATAATGATAATAATAATAAAAATAAAGTCAGCTTAGAAAAATGCTCAGTGTAGCAGGATGAATTCAGTGTCAGAAAGATTTTGGAATGGATGATGTGTCATACCTTCTTTGTCTTAAGCCTGACTGCTAACTTGCAAGCTCTGTACAGAATCCTTCCATGCACAATTTTTACATGATTTTTTGAGTTCTCTGTATAAGTGCAGCAGCTCTAGATACTTATGAATGGAACAGAGGAAATGCTGGCAATATTCATTTACTTCAAGAGGCTATCCAGCTCATTTTTTAATTTTGATATCTCAAACACAATCAAGAATAAGATTTGCTTGCCCCTTGGTAAGGAAGTGTATTGCCAGGATGTGAAGTGATGTGAGTATTCCTTGAGAAACAAATTTGAGATTGAAAGCTTGTGTCATCAGGCTTTGTTTTCACACTAGACTCTGTGACTGAAGAAAGCTATTTTCAGAAAAGCTATTTACTATTCAGCAAGTCACTCAAAAGTAAAAAAAAAAATGTTTCCTCTAGACCACTGCATTTTTCAAAGCATTTTTTCACTCATAAAACTCAGTTATATTTTGTTTGAAATGACTGAAGAAATAAAAAGGATATCTTTAGTTCCAATGAAAAATAGATAATTCCCATTTAAAAATTAATTAATTATTTAATTAATAATTAAAATAATTTCCATTCAATTTTCATGTTTTGGATGAAAGAAAAACATGTTTCTTAACCTGTATACATGATGAAAATGGAGCATTTGAAAAAAAAAGAAACAAACAAACCCCCAAAACATTATCTTATATAGAAGAGTATCTTACCTTTCCTCCTCAAAAAAAAAATCTGTTAGTTCCACTAGTAGAAAACCTATTACAACAACAACAACAAAAAATTGGATTACATATGGAAAGTTACATAGAAAACCAAATGTAAGATTTTTTCCTGTTCTTGTTCTATTTTTGTTTGTTTGTTTGTTTTTGAAAAGACAATGTGATATGAATGTTCAAGATGACAAAAAGAGAAAGCAGAATAGAAAATACACTTCTAAAACTTCACTGTTTACACTCCAAGTAATAATTAAATACTTATTTAAAATAAATTAGATTTCATAATACAATATAGTGACATCTGACTTTTTCAATTTTATGAACAATACTTCAGTTGAAAATCTCCCAAGATATATTGGATAAGTTGAAACTTTCATATAAAAATTTCAAACACTGCATGTTGATACATCATATTTTGAAAATGAAGCACATTTTTTGCTGAAGAGTGTTATTATGTTGTTGACATTCTTATCAGACATTGAAAGCAAAAGCTTAAATACTATTTACAGAGGTACATTCATCCTACTGCAGCTGTGTTCATTCTTGCCTCTTAAACTTTCTTCTGAATAACTTGAAATATTCCTTTCAGTAGAATAACACTTCTATTTTTTTGGGGTTTTGTTTTTTTCAATAATAATTTTCTATTATCCTGAGAATAGTACCATGGAGATGCAGTGAATCTGCATTGCAGTTATAAAGAAATGCACACATTCCCCTAGATGGAATTTATTTTAAGATTTATTCCTTTTCAGCCTGGTAGAAATACTTAGCTCTGGGAAACAGAAGCTCTTAGAGACAATTGAAACAACACTGGCACTTCTGTAAATGCAATGACAGGAGTCTTTCTTTGCCAGCAAACTTAAAAAGCTGATCAAAAGAGAGGATTTTCCTACTTTTCTCTGTGCTGGTGCAGCCTTACTTTGAGTCCTGTGTGCAGTTTTGGCCACCACAATATAAGAGAGATATAAATCTATTAGAAAGTGTCCAAGGGAGGACTACAAAGATTATAAAGGGTTCTAGAAGGGAAGGCATATGAGGAATGGTGAGATCACTTGGCTTGGTCAGCCTGGAAAAGAGGAGACTGAGAAGAAGCTCATAGCAGACTACAACTTCCTATGAGTACTACAAATTCTATGAATTCTTAGGATAAGTAATGATAAATAGTACTGTCTTGTTTTAAAAATAATGATAAGGACAATGAACAGCAGCTCATTTGTCTTGGCCAAATCTATTAATAGATTAATAATAAATTATTCATAATTAAATAACATATTAATAATTAATATTTTTAAGTCCTTGATTTTCATAGAATCATAGAATGATTAAATATCCTAAGATGGAAGGCACCCACAAAGATCATTGAAGTCCCCCTCCTGGCCCGGCTCAGGACACATCAATAGTCACACCATGCCCCTGAGAGCTTTGTCCAAACACTTCTTGAATTCTGTCAGGCTTGGTGCAGTGACCACTTCCATGGGGAGCCTGGTGCAGTGCCCAATCATCCTCTGGGGGAAGAAAGTTTTCCTGATATCCAACTTAAACCTCCCCTTACACAACTTCAGGCCATTCCCTTGGGTTCTGTGACTGTCAGCAGGAAGAAGAGACCAGTGCCTGCCCCTCCTCTTCCCCTCAGGAGGAACAGCAGTGAGGTCTCCCCTCCATCTCCTCCAGGCTGAACTGACCAAGCAACCTCAGCTGCTCCTCGTACAGCTTCACCTCAAGGTCCTTCTCAATCATCTTCATTACTCTCCTTTGGACACTCTGTGTTAATTTTATATCCTTTTTGTATTGTGAAGAAAGAGGTAAAAATGACAAATGAGGGTATATATCAAATAGCATCATCATAAAGGTAGCTCTGCTTGCTTCAATTTATTTTTCCTAAACATCTCTGTTGGGAACACTGTTCAAAAGTAAGGCTTTGCTGAAAGGATATCAATTATGTAAAAGATAATTTATTTTTATTTGGAGTATAATTAAAAGAATTAAACTTTAAAAAGCATTTGAGTAGTGGCTGTATTTGAGTAAGAATTTGTTTACGTTTGCTAAAATTCTTCATGTTACAACAGGCACCTGACACCACAGAGTATTCAGTGCCATTGAAAATCTACAGATGGTTCTGTGAAGTAACAATTCTTCATTACCTGTTTAATTCAAAGATTTCATTCCAAAGTTATGTATTTTTAAAATTGGCTACAATATGTAAGGAATAAGGACATGAATGTGAGGTAATATAAATATATTTCTGTAATTTTTAATAGCAAAGCAAGGTGCTTTGTCTTTTACTTGAGTGTGTATCTGTCTGATAATTGCAACTAGAAGTATTGCTGCTATTTATAGGCATCCAATAGAGATTTATAGGAATCTTTGTTAAACAGCATCAAATGGAAGCAAGAGCAAGTTAGCTCCTTCTTAAAAGTCTGAATTAGTGTTTCTTTATTGCTTAGAAAATAATTTGATTCATACAGCTTTGTTAAAAGAATTTGATAGGTTTTGCAAATGTAATTTCATATTTGATCTGGTTTTACCAATGATATGTTCCTGTTGATAGCACAAAAATAATATTTTAGTCTGTTGCTAGATAAATTGACAGCTTTTCCTTTTAACAACCACATATCAGCATCTGAGCAGAGCTCTAGACCTCCAGCTTAGCAACCTGTGATAATGTTGTTTAACAGTGTTTTGTGTGACACACTGATTAGCAAACAGCATGCACCAAGGGCTTCTTAAGCTGGAAGCCTCTTTGGCCCTGTGATATAATTTTAAATTCTACAATGTTTGGGAAGGGGAATCCAGCATTTTTCTTCGGTTTGAATGCTTAGCATATGAAAAATACATTGTGGAGAAGAATATGGGTTATTTGAAGAATAGTTTCTGTTATACACTAGGGCAGAAAGATAAAATATATGTTACATTTTTAAGAGAGCATTTACATGGTCTCAGTGAGGGTAAGAGAGACAGTATTGACTACTTGCTGATTTTGATTGCCCCACCTGAAAACAGGACTGTTTGTTTCTCTTTATTAAGTGAAAATTTATGATACAGCTGGCTGCAAATATATTGACTTTAGTTCTGTTTTTAATCTTCATAGGGTATGCTTTTCAGATCCTTAAGTGTCTTTTAAAATGCTTTTTAATTTTGTCTTCACATTAAAGCAAACCTCAGTTTGATGGATATCTTCTAACCTACTAAGTTACTTCCAAATTAAGGTTAAAAAGAAAAGTTAATTACCTGCATAATACTATCATTGATGATCTACTTTAGCTGTTCTTGTTACAGTGTTTCTGTAACAACACCTACTGCAAGGTGATATTCCCAATTCTCTGTTGAGAAGAACTAAAGGTGGTGGCATATCAATATCAACCTGTTCAGTCCAACATGAAATTTAACACCCAGTAGTGAGGTGCAGCTCCAATTTGCGTTAACATTTCATTGGTACTAACAAGTTTACCCAGCCTTCCTTTTACACCAAAATAGGAAAAGGGACTTGCAGAACTTTCTGCTGGTAGAAGTTTTCTACTGTTTCTACTAGCAGAAAATATCTCGTGTCTGTAGGAATATCTTTATTGGCTATTTCTAGACTACTTGAACTGCAGTCTACAGAAACCAGATCAGTTATATTCCAAATATGCTGGTAATTTCCAGAAAAAATAAAGTTGACATTGGCAAGTTTTAAGCTAATGAAAATTTATGGAGTTTATTTGGACAATTTTATATTTCTTCGGGTTTTTGTGAAATGGAGACAAAACAAGTGACCCAACATTCATAGAACATATATATATGAAGGAGGGATAGCCTGTTGTAAACAGTCAAAGATTGTGCTAAGCTTTTTTTGTGTAGTAGCAATACAGTACAAGTTCTCCTCAGCTGTTATCTCCGATAACTTCAAGTGCTTTTTACAGCTGCTGTTTTTTGGACATTAGCTAGCACTATAGTTTGGAGGTCAGCTGTAATCTCCATTTCTTGATCATTTTTTGTGGGGTAGGACATTCTGCCAGAATGCCAGTTGTACCAAGCCCATTGTGCCAGAAATCTTGCCTGTCTTGCTGAAACAGTCATGGGATTTTTCTAAACAAATTATTTGACACAGAGAAGAGTAAACTGTGACTGTTGAGGTATAAGGGGGTCCATTACTCTATAGTTCTGAGAATATTCTTTTCCAAAGGGTGGCACAATTGTCAACAGACATGAAAATCAAAATTCCTGTACCATAGGTCTCTTTTGTCCAGCCACTACAACCTCTGATAAGCTGAGTCAGATTTCTTTTTTTAGGCTGTTTGGATAATAACTTCTTTTAATATATTATGGTAATTATCTTATTTCCAAGCTCAGCAAACTGTTTTCTGGAACCTTTTTTCTAAGTAGTGATCTATTGTGAATTGTTGCAATTTGTGTTACTGTTTGTGAAAGTTACTAATTTGACAGTGACGAGTAGCTGCAGATGAAGACCTCTAATCTCAGTGAAGACAAGGAATTGCTTCACACTATCTTTTGATACCAAAATCTGATTGTTCAATGTCATCATCAGTGTGCAAAACTGAAGATCAAATACATTCGACAGTAAAGAGAGACTATCAAGTCTATCTGGCAACTGTGCTTCAAAACACCACGAATATGTAATGAAAAATCCACAGAAGTAATTCTTTTGAAGAGAAAATAAGTTACATTGTTGTTGTGCAATTCTTATGTAATATGTTTTGAGAGACCAGATACAACAATTCATTACTCTAATTTTGTCTCATTCCAGCTCCATTGACATTAACAGAATTGAACTGGTGCCCACGTGGAATGTAAAAGTAAATCAGATGTTCTATTTTAATTTTTCCTCCTTGGATTTCACATTTAGTTAAATTCCTTTTAAGTCAATGTCAAAAGCCTGCTGGGAGCAGAAGCATATTAGATACTTGACTTCTTCTTTTCACCGAAACTGTCAGCTTCAGCACAAAGTTAATCTGCAGAGAAAAAGCAAATCTTAAGAAGTATTCCTCAGTCTTTTCCTCTTCTCCTGTAAAGCATTTTTTTTTCCTATGTGTAGCACATCCATTTGAATTTGAGTATAAAAATACACAAAATGTGATACTAAAATGTAAGCTTTTAAAGAAGAGGCTTGGGTATAATATCTAGCATTAAGGATAGACTTTCCATTTCTTGAAAACACTTTGTACTCTGCCTCCAATATGTTCCTTATACATTCCCCACAGCTATTTGTTTTCTGCATTTTGTCAGCAATTTACGTTTTGCTAGGTGTTATACTCTAGTTTCTATGGAAAGTTTGGACCCGTTCAGAAGAAATTGCAATATGTGATGGCCAATTCTCAAGCATATTGCTTTAGAACAGGTAGTGGGGAAATTTGGCTATAAATGTGAAGAAAAGGCTGTTGGAATTCTTTGGCATGAGAAATGAGAGTGTAAAAAACAAAGACAATTATTTTGAAACCTTACCAAAGTAAAGAGCTCTTTTTTTCCTATGTATTACAAAGGCAGAACTGAAACTGAAATCATTAGGTTGTTGCTCTTGCAGCTCTTAAAGGAAACAAATAAACATTTAATATAAACATGCACATTGGAAGTTATCTAGAACAAATATTTAATACTCTAGGTAAACCCATTGTTTATTCACTGCTTTGGTCTGTAAAAAAGAAAACTGAAAGAATAAGTAATGTGGTGACAATACAGGGGATAAAAACCAATATATATTTTACGAAATGTTGTACTCAAAAGTAGCATAAAGATTTAGTTCAGAGAAAAAGGAGTCTGAAAGCTTTTGAGTGCCTTAACCTGGGAAAAGTTGAGAATGTAGTTTAAAAGGAACTAGCAGTAAGACCAAGATCTTGTTTTCTCTGTTTTAAGGAAGTTCAGCCTTTTGCAAAGTTAAAGGCAGATGCAGCAACTGAATGAGACTTCACAACCTGCTGAACTTCAAGCACTGTGAAGCAGCAGCTGTGTGTGTTTTATCCCCTAGGGCACTTATTATTACAAGGTAAGACAGGGAGGTTGCATCTTTCTTTTTTATGCACATATTCTCAGAGGTGGAACCTTTGTTCAATGAACAGAAGCCAGGTGAGGACTTCACAAGACTGTCAGGATCATTAAGGGCTCCATTTGTTCACTGTACCTCTGACTGAGAATGGACTGCTGCATTGCACATATATCCTACTTGATGTCATACTTGTTTCATAAAATGTTATTTTCATGGATTCTGGATTACATATAATAAGGAAAATTATTAAGCCATCAGAGGCAACATGTTTCAAAAGAAGACAGTAAATCTGTTTAGACAGACAGCCTTTAATGGCTGAACTGTGTTGACATTTAGGCTCAAAAAAAAAAAAAGTAAAATAAATAAACAACTGGAAAACCTGTCATTCTAACCCTATCTGTATTCTTTCCCACACTAAGCACATCCAGCTGTCAAGGTATAGTTTGAAGTTAATGATTAATTTTTCTGTCTATCTCTCCTGATTTTTTTTGAAAAGCAGAAAAAACTAAACCAAAACTTTAAGCAAACTAAAAGTTCATAAATTCTCAGAAATAGATTGAAAAGATTTAGTATTTGAAATATTGCAGAATCCTAAAAGCATAGAACTGTTTGGGTTGGAAGGAACATGAAGGATCATCTGGTTCTAACTCCCCTGCTATGGGCAGGGACACCTTCCACTAGACCAGACTGCACAGAGCTCCATCCAGCCTGGCCTTAGCACTTTCAGGGAAGGGGCACTCACAGCTTCTCTGGGCAACTTGTCCCAATGTCTCAGCACTCTTACAGTGAACAGTTCCATCCTTATAACTAATCTGAATCTGCCTTCTTTCAAAGTAAAGCCATTTCCCCCTCATCCTATCACTACATGTCCTGCTTTTCTGTAGGCCCCATTTAGGTACTTGAAGGTGAAATAAGGTTTCCCCAAAGCCTTCTTCCCCTCAGGCTAAGCAGCTTCAATTCTCTCAGCCTGTCTTCAGAGAGATGTTCCACCCCTCTGATCAGCTTAGTGTCTTTTTTCCTGACTCGATCCTACAAGTCTACGTCTTGTGTTGAGGGCCCAGAATTAGAAACAATATGGGATCTCAAAAGAGTAGAATAGAGGAGCAGAATGAGCACCTTCTCCCTCCTTCCCATGCTGATTTTGTTGTGGCCCAGGACACTGCTGGCTTTTTGGACTGTGGGTGCAAAGGTTAATTTGTGATCACTATCCACCAGCATCCCAAGTACTTCTCCTTAGGGCTGCCCTCTTTTCATTCACTGCCCAGCCTGTAGTTGCACCTGGGATTGCCCTGATCCATGTGCTGGACCTTGCACTTGGTTTTGTTAAACCTCGTATGCTTTATAAAGGTCCATTTCTCAAGCCTGTCCAGGTCCCTCTGGATGGCATCCTCCTCCAGGGTGCAGGCTGCACCACACAGCTTGGTGTCTGTGGCAAACTTGCTGAGGGTGCCTTCAAACCCACTGCCCATGCCACTGACCCAGATGTTAAACAGCAGTGACAGTCCCAATCCCAAGCCTTGAGGGAAGCACTGGGGCAGTTGGAGTTGCTTGAAAGTGGACAAAACTTCATGTAAGGATATAGAGGAAATGGGAGTGAAAATCTGCAAAAGCAGCAAGCATGCATTATTGAACTGGTAGTAGAAAAAAAAATACATAGACAATGTTCTAATTAATATATTTCGTACAATATTTTTTCTGCCACTTCCTTCCTCCCGGCACTTCCTTCCTTCCACCACTTCCTTCCTTCCGCACTTCCTTCCTTCACTTCCTTCCTTCCTTCTGCCACTTCCTTCCTTCCCAACCTACCCAAACGAAGGTGAGAGTAACCCAGGTTCTTGTTAATCAGTTTCACAGTCCATAAAGAATTTTTAAAACAAGATTGTATCCTTCAAAGTTCTTTTTTCTCAGTGATTTTTTTCCAGACTGACATGGTTCCATTACTGCACTGAACTAAAAATAATTGAGCGGAACCAGTGTTTTAGTAGGTGCTAAGTATCAGTTGTCCCTTATAATTTTTTTCAAGCAAAATGAAACTGAAGTATTTTAAGGTCCAAATTCTGTCATAATATGTTGGAGTGACAATTGTGAAAAGTACTTGGAAATTCTGTGAATTACTGTGCAAATATGAACTTTCAAATTAATACTCTTTCTTGTAAACTTTTGAATTCTAATAGGAATTAAAATATTTAGTAGTAATTTAAATTCTATGAAAAGTGTAAATTCATCTATGGCTTTAAAAAGACATATGTTTTTTAATTCATAAAAAGTAGTCTCAATTAGGATTTTATTTTATTTTATATAGAATAGGCCAAATTAATTGAAATTGAAATATAATAGTGTAAATCACTAAAGCAGAAGTCAGACATCTAAAATTTTAATACATAAGGGAATTTCAGATACAGTATATTTTCTCTTAATTATTTTTCTATTTTACAGGAGGCATTGGTAGAGCTTTGCTTCAGTTGCTTTAATATTCTTGAACTACAGATGTAGTGGTGAAAAAAAATAAATTGCTCTGAAGTAAAAATAAAATGCTTTGAATAATTTCTCAGTTCAAAACCTCTTTTTATTTACTTTGTCTTTCCAAACAAAAAGCATATTTTCCAGATGTCCTGATACCTGAAGTGTATGTGAATTACTTTTAGAAAGACACTAATGTGGTTAATGTGGCATGGAACATAAAAAGCATCGTGAGAAAACATATAAAAAAAGAACAGCTAAAACTTTTTAATCTTTAAGCCATTGATGCAATGTCAGTGTCCCAAAACTTTTAACTTTCTTCATAAAGCCTCTTTTTACAGTGACATACATTTCAGAGTCATATTGTTTATAAAAGGTAGTGATCTCTCTCTGATTTACAATATTTTCAGCTGCAGAGTTCAGTCTTAATTGCGTCCTGCAGTGTTAGCATGGCGCCTGTAGGATAATAACAGGACTTTGTTTGTAAACCTTTCATTCAGGCATTGGGCATACACTTCAGCATCTTACAGAGGCTTTCTCACCTATTTTCTCTTGGTCTTGAATATGTAAAGATAAAGTAGAGCTGAAAGACAAATATATAGAACTTGCAAGTAAATGAGAATTTGCTTTTAGAGTTTATTTGTAATAGGCTTGAATATATGCATTTTCAGAAGCACTTTTTAAATGTAATTTTTTGAGAATTCTACATTCCCCAGTCACCTGATCTATTTTGGTTTCTAATTTTTATGGTGGATTCATCCTGGCTGGATACCTGGCTCCCACAAAAGCTGTTTTCTTATTCATTCCTCTTCCCAGTGGGCCAGGGGAAAAAATGTTATGAAAAGCTTGTATTGTGGGTGGAGATAGGGACAGGGAGAAATCACTCACCAGTTATTGTCATGGGCAAAACAGACTAAATTTGTGAAACCAATTCAATTTACTGTCATGCAAATCAGAGTAAGGTAATAAAATAAAGCCAAACCATAAAAACGCCTTCCCTCCACCCCTCCTTTCTTCTTGGCTTAAACTTCACTCCTTGTTTTTCTACCTAACCCTGCAGCAGTGCAGTGGATGGAGAATGGGCACCGTGGTCAGTTCATCACATGCTGCTTCTTTGTCCCTAGGGGAAGGACTCTTCAAACTCTCCCTCTATCCCCATGTACTTGTGTGTTCCTTCCACAGGAAACAGTCCTCTATGAACTTCTCCAATATGGGTCCTTCCCAACAGTTGAAGTTCTTCACAACTGCCTCAGTATGGGTCTATTTCATGGGGTGTAGTCTTTCAGGAACAGATTGCTTCAATGGAGGCTTTCCATGGAGTCTCAGACTTCTTTGGACATCCACTGGTTCTAATGGTGGTGTCATTCATCAGCTGCAGGTGGATTTCTGTTCTGCCATGGCTCAGCAGGAGCTGCAGAGGCACAACTTTACCCTGTGCTACAGGCTGCAGAGGAATCTCTGCCTCAGCTCCTGCAGCAGTTTCTGCCCCTCCTTCTCCACTAACCTTGGTGTCTGCAGAGCTGTCCCTCTCACATGTTCTTACTCTTTCGTCCAGCAGCTTTTGTAGAGAAGTTTTTTCTCCCTCTTAAATCTGTCATCCCACATGGGCTACTATCACTGCTGAGTGGTTTGGCCTTGCCCTGCGGCAAAGCTCTCTTGGAGTCAGCTGGCATTGGCTCCCTCAGACATGGGGGCAATTTCTGGCTTCCCCTTACAGAAGTCACTACTGCACCCACCCTGACACCAAAATCTTGCCATGAAAACCTAATATTAGCCATTTTAGATTAGTTTGAGTGTTATAAAAATTTACCAGCCCCTACTGTTTGCTGTTATCTTCTGCTTGAAAGGTTTTATCTCCGGATAAAGGTTTTCACCTTTATCCTGCGATCTTGCAATTATCAGTTAGTTTTAACAATCCAAGACAATTTTATCCTCAGATGCACCAATGTTTTTTTTGTTTTTTTAAATACTAGCATCACAGGTAGTATTTTCTCACTACAGACACATACACATAGCTCATTTCTGTGCTCAAAAGGTGCTATGATAATATATTTTTTCATCAATTTTATTTTTGCTTAACTGAGCACTGAGTTTTCAGTATTGCAGGAGCAGGACTCCATGATTTTCTTAGACTGTGTCTCATTATGAACTGTGGTTGCCAGAAGATTACAGCCTCTGTTGCTAGACATAATGAGCAACACCATCTGCATTTACCATCTGGTTTATGAAAACTTCTGATAAGTTCAGGAAATGTTTGAGACAAGGAGAGACCTTCTTCCATGTCTGATCTCACCAAAACAATGAATATAAAATGATTGATTAATAAATACCATGGATTATGGATAATAACACCCATGAAAACATAATGGCAGTGATGTTTACAGCCTCAGAGGATTAAAGCATTGCAATCCAGAGATTTCAGCTTTGTCTTTCAGGACACGAAGAAGAAAGCAAAAGAAGTAAGTGGTGAAATAAAAAAAAAAAAATTTTCTCTCATACATTTCCTCATAGAATTTCTTAATCTCAAGTTGACTTACAGGATTGATTGGTGAAGAGATCAGAAGGAGACAAAGACTAAAATAACAATTTTGTTAGTGAAACAAATCTGATAAGGAGATTGGCTAAAAACTAACTGCAGAGTGCTAAAATGACATTGTTACAGTTACTGCTCAGCACAAACTACTTCCTCCTTAAAATATATAAACCCCAAAATGTATTACACTAAAATGACAGATCCCTATATCTAGCTATTATTGATTTTAAGATTAAACAGTAGTAGTAAAAAAAGCCAGCAGTAAGTAAACTAAGCAGCATGTCTACATGTAGACATTACATGTAGACATTACAGTAGCTCTTAAAATCATCCAAACTGCAGAGGCAGCTACATGATGTTCAGAATCCATTAAGGTTATGTCATGGCATAGGGATGTTACTCCCCAATTTAGCTGTCCCACTGAGACCCTTCAAACCACATTGCTACTTATTCTGTCCCTCACTGACTTTCTTTGTGTGGAGGGATGGAGATGAGAAATGAAGGCACAAAAGGTAAAGATCGTGAGTCTAGATAAGAACAATTACTGGAAACAGCAATGAGATAAGAAAATGAACAGAAGCAACAACAATACTAATGACATAGGGTACAAGAAAGATGCAAACAATTCACACAGAAACAGTAATGCCTGATCTCTGCCTCTGTCACCCTATGTCCCCCTGAAAGAGAGTCCTTCCCGCATCACTGGATAGTGATGTGAGGTGGTATAGAATAACCTCCGTGTCCTGGTCATAACCCATCCTGGCCACTGCAAAAATTAACCCTGGCTTGAACCAGGACAAGCTAGAAATCAATAGTACATGTAGTTAGAGCTCATTAAAAATGTTTCCTATTTTTTATTTTGTCTTTTTTAGTCTGCTTCTGGTATTGCCTCCCTGTCATGAAAGATAGGGCAAAACTGATACAACATCACCAACAGAAAATTCCCAAAGTCACAAACAATTCCCTCCAAGACCAGGTGGAGGGAAGAAAATCCCACAGATCATCATCAATAAAACATGTGTGACAAAGAACAAAAAACTGGCAAAAACCCGACAAACTACCATGAAACAGAGGATAAAAGAGAAAAAAAACTCAAAGAAAACACTGGAAGTTGAATGGCAAAAGACACCTCCTAAACAAATATTGAGAAATTTGGGAGCTATCCAATAATTTGCCAAAAAATCTGTCATGATATAAAACTTCAGCCAGAAAAGAAAAAAAAAAAAAAAAAACCAAAAAAAAACAAGGGTGTGAAGAAGGAACATCATGAAACCAAACAGGTGTCCTTGCTAACCGCCAAAATCCCTGTAAGTTGCCTTTATTTCCTGCATTGCTGCCTATCAGCTGGGTAAATATGTGCTCCCAGAGTATCTGAGTGGTACCCATCTGTGAAACATCTGCAGTTACAAACATTTACAAGCTGAAGAAAAATAGCTTGTGTTTTCATATTTCTGTCACAAATATGGAACTAAAAGAGAAAATCTGATCTTAATTAAGAAGGTTAATGCTTCAAAGTCTACCATTTGCAAAAGAATGAGGAAATAAGCAACTTTTTCTCTTTTGTTGTTTTACTGCTAGTCTCAAGTCCAAATAGGATACTGAAATTGTACTGCAAATGTACTGAGCGGTATATTTTTCTTCAGTAGAGAATATTTTGAAAATCACAATTCTCCTGTGTCATATAGCTCTGATACAGAATCAGATAATGTGTTTCATTTCCCTGGGTGTCAGATTGCCTATTATCTGTACAGGAGTTTGACTCATATGTCAGCTAATTCACTGACACCAAATATCTGAAAAGGCCAGAGCAAACTGGATGGAAGACCTGAAGATACAAGGAAATTAAACTGTCTTAGAAAATATATATTTTGCCCTTGTACTCCACCTCAGAATCAATGGGCTTTCTCTTTGTGTTGGCTACCATCACTTCTGAATAATTACTTTTAAGCTTTACTGTAAGATGTGGGACAATCTTGACATTGCTCCTAATGGACAAACTTCTGTGACATCTCCTGTTTGGTGTTCATAGGAAAGTTCATTTGACACCAACTCTCCCCTGCTTTATGTATTACTTCTCAGAGACTGTAGATTCCTGTTGGTCAAGCTGCATGTCACAGTCTGTTCCCTCCTCTTTTGGAGAAAGGTTTTTGCCCTTATTTTTTCCATACAGACACTTGTGCTAACATAGGAAGGAAGGGGGCATCTTTGAGCTGCCCTAACACAAAAGAGTTGGAGAGCTGTCCCTTTTCCTCCTTTTTGTTTGTTTTCCTAACCTGTAAATCACGGTTCTGCTAACAAACTAAATTTAAGAAAATTTTGTCAGGGAAGAATTTGGGCTACAGTATTTTATAGATCAAAAATTTACCTAATCTTGGAGCATTCTGAATATGATATTAACAGCATTCCTTCTCTTCAATCTGGAGCATGGTATGAAATAAGGTTTATTAAATCAGTTATTTCATAGTGGGAAAACCTTTTTGTGCCTATGGGTGTTCCTACTAAAAGACATGCTAAAATGGTTCTTCAGATTTTCACACTATACTGACATTTTCACACCTTTTTTTTGCTTACAGAACAGATAATAACCCCAGTTTTAGCAGGTTTCAGAGACCACATATCAGAATTTTCATCAAGATCCCTATCTCTTCTTAATAGGCTTTCTTCAGTGTATTACATGCCTGTTTCTGTCTTAAAACAGAATAGACTGGTGCTTCAATGCTGTACAAGTCTTTCCATGGTCCATCTTTTATCAGCTACAGGTGCAGGACAGACATTTCCTGCAAATAGAATGGACAAAAAAGAATAACTTAAAATATTCTACTATTGCTGTTCTGCAGTATTGGTGCAGACAAATAAAATTATGTTTCTAATTGGCTTGGGCAGTCCTAGAGAAGATGGAAGATGCGAATAAATAGAGAGAAAAGATAGTCCCCTAGAAAGTAATTTTTCACTTGTTTTGTTATTGATTTATATTAACTGCAAGGAAAAATAATATATATATAGGTTTTTCTCCTATTTGAATAAAACTGCTTACTCAAATAGTCTGGCCTTTTTCAGACAGATTTTAATTTTAAGGCATCATCTTCAATGCCCTAAGAGGTTGTAAAAAACAGCTTGTAATGTTCACAGTAATTCTGAGTAATTGTATGTAATGAGTGATTAGAATATTTATGGGGAAAAAAAACTTTCTCAATTTAATTAAATTTCCAAATTAATTACTTGGGATCTTGTTGCTCTATTGTCCATAATTTTCTGCATGGGTATTATGGGGGAAATGAGCTGAACTTGTGGTGAAGAAAGAGAAGGATGCAGGCTAAATCTAAAATTGTTAGTTTTTTATTAAAAATATATCGTAATATTAGCTATGAATTGTAAATGATTTTTCAACTGGTGCAGTGTCATGAGTAAGTAAAATATTTTAGTCTCATTCAGTCTTTTTTCCTGCACTTATCAAGAAACTGAACTGAAAAATACTTGATACACAGATAGTATCAACAACAGAAGATGAAAGCTGAGTACTTATTGTTAAATGCAGTCTTTCCCATTTATTGCCTTGATATTATGATGCAATTCCATAACAAAACCCACTAAAATTTATATGACAAGATGATGCTGAAAGATCGTCTTAAGTTGATATTTATTGTATTTGTTTAAATTATGCTTGTCTATATGTACATGTGAAAACATGATGTGAAAGGCTCCATTAAGGCATAGGAGATGGGAGGTTCACCAGTTTTATGCAAAATAAATTTAATATGCCTATATAATTATTATATTAATAACATAACATATGCTATATATCACAAAAATATTAATACATCTACAACTGCAAATATATATTTCCTCAGCTCATGTATGTTATTTTCATTTTTATTCTCAGTGTATTTCCCTAGTGTAATTTTCCTATTAAAAGAGAAAAAAATACTGGGTTGTCTCCTCTGTTGGTAGATTTGCATTTTCTAATGTTACCCTAATCCAGAAGTACAATTTACAGGCTTTTAGCAGTCGAGTAGATAGGAAATTTTCATTGAAAAAAAAATCAACATTTTTGATATATCTAGACAATTCTAATAAATGTGGTTCAGTAACACTGTAATTATGGATATCTACTTCAAGCACAGAGTTGAATCAAAGTTATTTTAAATGCACAATTAATGAGTAAAACTAAGGTGCAGTTACCTTTAGTAAAAGAATTATTCCAACAGATAATTTAGCATTTGAATATTATTGACTATAACAGATCTAAGATTTAATAAGGGTCATATTTAAGATGTGTATGTGGGTCATATTTAAGATGTGTATTTCTTTTTTCTCAGAAAGCTTGTTTTACTCCACAGAAGGGGAAATTCTGTTATGCAGTTGTAAGAAAAAGTGATTAAAGTGTAAAATGATAAAGAAACAGGATGAAGGCTTCATTAGAATACTGAACAAAACTCAGTAACAGAAAACACCCTGTGAAAGCTGTAACAGATTCAGGAATAACAACCATCTGCAAATACTGAAAAGATAGATGGAGGAATAGAAAATCCTTGCTGACACCAAAAAATCCTAACTGATTTTTGCAGTTACTAGCTCAGCAGCGCACAGGAAATTGTCGCACACCTCCAAGACATCCTTACAAATATTCACACCTCCTATTGGAAAAGAAGTTATAAAAATATTTCCCATTAGATTTTTGAATGGCCTTTACCAGAAAAAGATGAGAGGCAAGAAGTACATAGGACTCATAGCAGAACATGCATATTCATGCTTACATAATGTTTCTATTATCTCTGTTGACCAGCAAGGATCACCTTTGGATCTTATTATCACTGCCAATTAATGAGCTGCAAAAGGCAAAAAATTTCTTAGTTTAGCCATTGCTACTGACTTTTTTTTCCTTAATTAATTCATGCAGTATCTACCAATCCCTTGTGATTTCCAAACTGTTCAATTCTATTTTTACTGTTGTGCATTAGAATGCCAAGATGGACCTGTCAAAACCAACATAATTACCAGTAACACTTTTGCTTTGGTGGGTTAATCTTTTTCCCAGTTTAATAATAAAAAATCCCACCTCACTATGAGAAGAGGAGAAAACTGGTCAATATAAACAGATGTTTATACGTGAGGTCTTAAATCTACTACCTCAAATGCTAAGCTTTCACTAAGTTTTTCTAGAATTTTAAGGAGAGTCTCTGCCCAGACCTGCAGGTGACAAATATGAGGAGAGCAGCAGAAATCTCCTGTTGTCCCTGAGGTACAGATGTGTAAAGCCAGGCACATAATTTTGCCTCATACATGCCAGCTTTCTGGAGGCTGCAGCATGTCTCAGCTCCCTCCCTCACTGCTAGCTTGCTCTGCAGGCTGCCACACGTGCCTGACAAGCCTCAGGTTCCAGTTCTCTATGGCTCATCTTCTTGCTAAACCTCTATTTATACAGTTTGTACACTGAAATAATACACTGAAAATACATTGACATAGTGCAAGAGTCCTCTAGAAGCACACTGAAAATGAGTGAGTTCACTCAACCAGGTACAGTTTTTTCCAGAAAACAGATTATATAACAGGCTGGGGGCAGGTTGTTAAAGAGGCTCATTGTGATTACAGTGCAGTACAGGCCCTTCCTGAAGGACCACAAAATTTCTGCTCTACCTTATATATGATTTTTAAAACTTACGGCAGAGCTCTACACCCATAGAACCAGAATATCCTGAGTTGAAAGAGACTCACAAGAGTTGAGTAGAACCCCTCATCATGCACAGGCCTTCCCCAAGAGTCACACCATGTACCTGAAAGTATTGTCCAAATGCTTTTCCAGGCTTGGTGCTGTGACCGCTGCCCTGTGGAACCTGTTCTAGTGCCCAATCACACTTTGGGTGAAGAACCTTCTCCCCATATCCAACTCTAATCTCCCATGACTCAGCTTTAGGCCATTCCCTTGAGTCCTACCATTGGTCACCACTGAGAAGAGATCATTGCCTGCTCCTCCTCTTTCCCTTCTTCTTCAAAGGAAGTTGTAACTGCAATGAGGTCTTCCCTCAGTCTCCTCTTCTCCAGGCTGAACAGACCAAGTGACCTCAGCCCTCCCCATACAGCTTCACCTCAATGCGCTTCACCATCTTCATGACCCCCTC
This sequence comes from Urocynchramus pylzowi, assembly GCA_013397555.1. Taxonomy (NCBI): domain Eukaryota; kingdom Metazoa; phylum Chordata; class Aves; order Passeriformes; family Fringillidae; genus Urocynchramus; species Urocynchramus pylzowi. Next base: position 930,498 of record VZRH01001838.1, read on the forward strand.
TTTGGACACCCTCTAATAGCTCTAAATCCTTTTTATACTGTGGCACCCAAAATTGCCCCCAGCACTCAAGGTGAGGCTGCCCCAGTGCAGAGCAGGACAAGCCCCTCCCTTGCCCGGCTGTGATGCTGTGCCTGATGCACCCCAGAACATGGGTGGCCCTCCTGGCTGTCAGGGCACTGCTGGCTCATGTTCAGCTTGCCACAGACCAGGACCCCCAGGTTCCTTCCTGTGGTGCTGCTGCTTTTTCCCCAGTCTGGATGTGCATCTGGGGTTGACCTGTCCCAAGCTACATAATCCAGCACTTCCCTTATTAAACTTCATATGGCCACTGAGTAACGTCCTATTTTCCTCTGTATTCATGGGATGAAGCAACAGTTTATCCTTAACTAGCAGTTTAGTCAGTATGACAAAATGGAAGCTGCATGATATGCATCAGAACATTCCCTCCCAATAGACAGTCACAGCTAATAATTGCTTCAAATCATGCAAAATTAGAACATCCTTTTCCTTATAAATGAATTGTATTTTCTACACTCTTTCTATTATTAAATAAAACCAAATTTCATCCCATGTCATACAAATAAAAATAAAAGGCTGATTTCCTTTTCTTCCCTGCTAGACTGTATTCAAGTGTAACCCTGTGTGCTATGAGAGAGCTCTGTGGTTTTTATGACACACAGACATTTACATTGCATATATCATTTCCACTTGCCACATTTCAATAGTTTTCATCTATTTGTAGACTCCTTTAGGAGTCATTGCATATTTTGACAATATAATTTGTATTCTGGAGATATATGACAATTTTGGAATACAAATCCACTATTCAGAATGTGCTTTTCCAGGTTTCCATTACAAATCTGAGGGGGGCAGGGAAAGTTTTCCATAAGACATATTTATTTACAGAATTTATTTTCATCTTTATTGTCCCTGTTCATTTCCACCACTTAAATCCCTAGCATGATAAGAAAAGATATGCACAAAAGCTCTTTGGTTGTGTCACAATGTTTTCATACATGAGGAAGTAACTGGAAGGAATATTCCTCTAGGAAACTCTATTAATTTTTTTAGGAAAATAGATACTCTGTGGTTAAGAAATGAAAGGAAACAGGTTTCTGGTGGGGTTTTGTTTGTTTTGTTTTGTTTTGTTTTGTTTTGTTTTGTTTTGTTTTGTTTTGTTTTTAAGACTGCACTGCAGGTAAACCTAGGAAGTATAGCTGTTTGACACAAACTTTGAATGGTAAGACAAAACCCTGTGTATTGAGAAGTGTTGAAAGCCTTGTTTCCTATAGAGTTATGCAAAAGACTTATGTGGCACAGAAATTTGGTACAAGATTATAACACCATCTTATTTAAGGTAATACCTGACATATTTTATTTATGTTTTTAAAGAGCAAATTGGATCTTTATAACAATTCAGGGTAATAATTTTAGAAACAAGAACTGCCTCTTCATATCTTTTCAAAGCTCAGCTCTTGGAAAATTAGTTTCTGTATTTCAGAATTGCACCTGGTTTTGATTATGAATCCAAATAAGCAGTCTGTTAAGATGCCAAAACTTCAAGAATGGTAGGTTAAGATTGAAACCTCAAATGGCATCCTGCACATTCTTGCCAGTCAATAACCAATACAGGTGCCTTTGATGCAGCTTCAGCTGCACATCTCTTCACTAGTGGAAAAATCTTCACTAAAGACAACAGCCCAGTGAATTCTGAATACTCTGTGAGAATCCTTCCAAGATGCACTCTGACAGTTCAGAATTCAGCATCTTCATTAAAGAAATTGCTCAGAAATTCTACTGCTTTCTCTCACTTTTTTTTTAGCATTTGTTTTAACCTGTATATGAGCTTTCGTCTTCACTTCAAGAAATGCAGAAATGGTAGATGAAATGTAAACATAACAGGAGGCAATACCAATAAATAGTAACAGACAGCTGGAGATTCATTGCTCCTTCTGAAAGTTAAGATGAATTTTAAATTATTAGAAAAAAGGTACTGTTAGAACATGGGTAGAATTAAAAGAATTGGTAATCTCATAAATGATACAGTGCATGGGTTTCCTATATGAGCAGTCTTATGAAATATTTATGATTGATAACTGAGATTCATAGTACTTGCTGCATTGACAGCTATACAAATTGTACCCTTACTATCTTTTTCTCACTGTCATCTGCATTTGTTGCTATTAACATCTGCCACCAGATCTCAGGACTCCGCTACTGTGGTCATTATACGTCATTATACACACAACATTTTTAAAGATTTCACAACCTGTTTGTGCAAAATCACAGGTCAAAAGGGAAGAGAGCACACTAAAAGGAAAGCTTTTCCTTAAAGCCAAACATGTTCAGATTTAAATAATGTTAGACCACCCCCATTCTAACATTTACTGGAATATGTTGTATTTTTATTCTGCCATTACTGACGTACTACTACATTTTCTTTGCTTCCAGCTCTGCTCATCATTTTTTTTTTTTTAATGGAATATTAATTATTATAATTGATATTGCAAAAGGAAAAAAGGTTCTTGCTTCTAAGAATGCAGACATGGATCATGCATGAATATAGCGAAATTTAATTTTTAATTTAGCTTGGGAAGAGTAATAAATATGTAAGAGTAAAAAGTGTTTATCACTGATTTTACAGGGGGCATATTGCATAGGAGGAGCCAGACCTGTAACTTAGAGAATGGATATCATAATGTTAATATGTGTCTATTGAAAATTTGACTCAATTTCTTTAAATGTTGAATGAGACCTAAAACTAAGTAAGTTAAAGTATTTTGTCGGTATGTCTCTGGAAAAACACAGTAGCTACACCTTGTAGTACTCCCCATGGTTCGTTTCTTGAGACATCAAAGCTAAAGACTTTTTAGACAACACATTTTCTGCTCCATCACCCTTCCTTGCTTTCCTTCACAAGAAAATCTGAGTATAGGAAGTCAGAATGTATATCCAGATGTCAAGCCTGTTCTCCTTCGGCGTGCAATCAGTCTTTGTCTCCAAATTTCTTTTGTTCAGGAATTAATATTACTGCAAGAAAAAAACGTTGTGATTTGACCCTCAATCCTGAAATAATACATAAAGAGTCCATATATTTTTTATCTTTCTTCCTTCATGTTCATCAAGCATGCAAACTAACACAAAGAGAAACCAAGAGAGAAAGAATTGTTGTGTGTTAGTATTTTTTTTCCTCCCAAATTTACAGTTTCTTTCCTTCGTACTGAACCAAACTGTTCTAAATTTTTTTTCTGTAAATTATCACTTAGGTAGCAATGACAGATGGTATATCCACCTGCTTCTTGTTCCCTTACTAACATCAATAATATTGTACAACTCTATAAATCAGCTTACACTAAGGGATTGCTGTCATCAGCCATCAATGTTTACAAGGCCAGAATACTAATGAAGTTTTACTGTGGACACTAAGACACTCACTGGATGAGTATTTTTCAGTATGATGTGTGTTTTTCAGCAACAGAAAAATCCCACTTAGGAAAAAAAAGACTATAAACTAAAGGGAGTACTTTACCCAATTCTAATTTTTGCTGTCCAGTAAGTAGAACTACAATATGTGTGATGTATTCTAGCAGCCAGGTCTGTTTTACTTTAATTTCCAACCAGAGACCTTGTAAAAGAATTTTTTCTTTTTTTCTGTTTGGCTTTCTTGCTAGATTTTCATCTTGAATGCTTTCACGTTTAGGTATTTGGATTACCAATACAGATTTATGTACAAGGGTGTCACCTGGGGATATGTGACTGGCTAGCTAAACAATCAGAAATCAGTTTAACTGTTGGGAAATGTTACCTTCCCTGAGTCATTCTCGTTTGGCTCTTAATGAAGTGTCTGGCATGCAGCACAGGTCAGCACATTGTATAGAAACGCCCTTCTGGCTTTCTCTGCATCTGGTTTTAATAAAACTGCAGTAGATTGTGGGTGTGAGATTTATAGTAGATTCCTCCTGCTTAAATAGGAGAGTGCCTATTGCATAACCTCTGTGTTGTTGTCATCCTGCATCCTAGTCTCTGTCTTCCTGCAAGATAAACCTGTTTCGACACAGCTTTGTTGCAGGGGCCAGACTGTGTGGCCCCACCTCTGTATCATCATGTACCCCTTGCCACCCTCTCCTAGTTTTCATCTTCCCAGCATGTAGATTCATAAACCGGTAGTGTGTCCCTGCAGTCTTCACAGAGCACCATGTGGATTTACAAAATGATGCCGTGGTGAGCTGCAGAACAGCCTTTACTCTCAGTAACACATGGCTGTGTCTTTTAGCTTATTGGTGTGGCTGCACTGCAGTGGGGAAGAACACACGTCCTGCAGGAACCCCACTGCACCATGGTGGCCATGATTATTTTTTGCCCTCTGCAGCACACCTGCTGCAGAGGGGGCCATCCTCTTGTCTTTCAGAGTATTTCTACTGGCCTTTTTGGTCTCAGCCTGCAAGTGTTTAGCTCACAGACCTTCTGGACTGATGTTAACACTTCATCTCGCAATCTGATGGTAGGGAGAACATAACCTGTCCCTCCAAAAAGCAGAACCAGAGTAACCAAACCCCAAACACTGAGAAGTGTACAAGAAAATAATCCTGTAGTGTGCTTGAAATTATAATCAGAAAATTGATTGTGCTCACTGTATGTATTTAATTAGAACATCTCAATAATCAGCTGGACCCCTTTGCATTTCAGTATGAACACCACTACCTAAGGCTGTCTCTACTTCTGGTTGTCTCTACTTTCTTTCTATTAAAGAAATGTAATAAGCCCAAGATATTTACCTTTTTTCACCTGTATCTCCTTCAAAAGAGAATTAGCTAAAATGGTTCTCAGGAAATCTTTTTCACTATAGCATGTCAACACATCTGGAATACTATGGTCTTAGAAAACAATCCCACACACCCAAACTCTTCTTACAAAATTTAATTAAATTCAGTTACAATTTAGTCCCCAATATTTGTCTAACCAGTAGTATTCCAGAAGTGCACAAAATGCAAGAAATGCAAGAACATAGAGGAAATGTTCTATAAAAGGTATTTTTTAAAAATAAACATATCTTTAAATTACTGCTTGTTTTTTTGAGGTATGTTTGTCAAACTCATTTTCAAATGGGAAAAATTGGATTTATCAGTCACTCTCCATCACTACAACAAGGACTCTCATGAAGTATCAGGGATAAAGGATTTTTCATATATCAATCAATTCTGAGGAAAGGCTTATATAGCATGTCATCTCATAAGCTCATTTATATTTATTACTCCAAAGGTTATTTGAAGAATAAACTTTTTCAAAAAGCTTTTAGTCAAACAAAATAACAAAAAAGCTTTTATTACTTAGACATTAGATATTTTATTAGTTAGAAAAGATATTTTCTTAAGGTTAAATACCTAAGTTTCAGTTTAATTAATATCTCTACATTTCTGATTGAAGCTTACTTAATATCAATAATGAGATGACAAACAAAGAGATCATAAGACTCCATGAAAAGATATATTTTTATTCTCTTACATATAACATTTTTTTGACAAAAGTCATGGCAGAATTACAGAAACAAAGAAATTATAGTAAGATCAAATCTTAGCACCCATTTTTGCTCATAGATTATTATCTTTTTTATTGTATATCAATATTTGCTTAAATGAAACTCGACTGTCAGTTCCTGATTGCAAAATGAGTACCCCTATGTCTTCATGAAAATCTGTCACAGTTCATTACAAGCTTATAGTATTTTTGTTTTAAATGATATACTGATTAGAGCTAGCCAGAATTTTACAATGCTGCAGAAAGGGTTAATTTTTGTTCCTGTCTTCTTTTAAAAAAGTTCCATTTCTAATATTTAAAAATATTCCAAATTCCAGTTTTATTTAAACTATTTTTCCTTTAAAAATACTTCACAGCTGAGGGAAAGCAAAACAATCTTTGGAACTTTATTTTACAAGTAACCCCTAAATCATTAGAACATAAGACTGGAGAATAAAAATCTTTCATCTGTTCTGTTACAACAAATGTTAAATATATTCTTTAGTGTAACCTGTCCATGTAAAAGCTTGTTTCTTGTGTTCTGAACAACTCACAGTCCATGTGAACATGTTATGATCCTTAATTAACAGTTAACTAGGCAAATGCTCTTGAGCTAAGCTCCTGACTATCTTGACTACAAGTCTTTTAGTTAACTCAGAGAAGAAACAGGACATGCTAGCATTCCTGTGAAGACATCCTTACCTCNCAAGCTCCTGACTAGCTTGACTACAGGTCTTTCTCTGAGTCAACTCAGAGAAGAAACAGGACATGCTAGCATTCCTGTGAAGACATCCTTACCTCTGCAAGGCATCAAGGACAGTAAAATCTATTAAAAAGAGAGTTTTTATTCTTATAGGATAATATGGTTTAAGATAGAGGAAGCCATTACAGAAAAAAAAATCATCTCGTATGTTTGAAATATTGAAAATGGAAGTTAGTAGCATATAGTATTGTCATCTACCTGTAGACCTTATAAAAATTATGGCTGGTGATATAATAAGGCTCACTTGAGATGACCAAAAGAAAACCATTTCTTCCCACTGAGATTTCATCCTCATAAAAGGATAGCTTTCACATTGAATTGCATGTTTTGAGAGGAAGAGAGCAATGATGAAAAGCTTAAGCTTTTTCTTAATTTTCTTATTACTATCCCTCAAACACAGTAGAAAAAGTCAAAAGAAAACCTTGCAAACTATTGTCTCTCTTTTTTTCTTTTCCTTAGATCACTATTTACTTATATCAACTTTTTTCATTAGCCTGAAGAAGAAATAAACTTATAATCTCAAAAAAATCCAAACAAATTTATATTCTGCCATTATTTTTCCACTGGAAAGCATCCTATATTTCACAGACCCAATGAATAGCTATATTTTCAAAAACGACAGACAAAATTATTCAACTCTTCATCCTTCCCCTTTCAGTTTATTTAATATAACTGGCAGGATAATGTGATAAGGGATGAACATAGGATGAAGGAAACAATTATTTTGTCTTGAAATCAAATGAAGTTATTTTTTCGTGCCACAAGGCTGTATCCTGAAAGTCCAAAACACATTGTTGAAACTGTGAAGAATTCTTCAAAAGCAATCTTTCAGTTTTCATGTAACTAAACACATAATGTGAAACAAAATCAAGTTGTCTCTAGAGGAGGTGGGTGAGAGGTTAAAGTGGGTAGGACAGGCAAGGGAAGAATTTTCCCTTTTTTTTCCCTAGCAGAATAAAATATTTCCACTCTCATCTCAGCATAGTTTCAGATCTTTCCCTAATTCACATTATTTTGGTAACTCTTCAGAATGCAAAGAAGGAGGTACAAATTAATGAATAAATTCTGCTTGTAATAAAGTGACACAAATTAAATTTCCTCCATGTGTCATCATAAAATTCAAGTCATAAAAAATTGCCACAACTCATTTCACAATGTCCTTCCAATTAAATAATTAACATTGGGTTGATTGTGCTTACTGTATGTATTGTTGAGTTGACAGATCTATAAGTCAATAAACACTGGACCGTTTTTAAGTTTGGTGAAGATTATTAAAATTACAATGAAAGTGTATTATTCTAGTGAAAAAGAACACACTAAATAATAATTAAACTAATTTGCAAGAAACAATGTATTTAACAGATTTCAGAGCTCAGATGAAAGATGTACAAAAGGATCTTGCCTGATCCTGTGTGATTTCCTATAAAACTGAAGAGAAGAAAAATAAATATATAGGGAAATAAATATATAGGGAAATAAAATAAATAATTTCTGTAACTCCATAGGGACAAAAAATTGCGTTTAATACAGTCTATTAAATGTTCCTTTCCCTTTTGCAACAGTTTTGCTTTTGGCTCCAATATTCCAACCTTTTCTGTTGAGTATAGGTTTTCATTCTTCATGCCTCATGTATCCTAGCCTTGATTCCCTTTTAGCTAATCCCAAGAGCTGCTTGCTAAAAAAGAGCCAACACTAATGTTCTGTTTATTGTGCTCCAGAAAATACCATTATTTCTACAGCATCTTTTTTCATCTTTCTTGCCAGGGAATACTTCTCTGCTCTGCCAGTTCCTGGGATCAAGCAGAGTATTGTTTGCAGCAATTTCAATTGTATTTCTCACTCCACAGCTTTAGAAGAAGGTTGGTATAAATCATTCTGTGTATTTGAGCAGATAATAAATAAAAATTTGAAAACCATTTTTCAGGGCCTCACATTTTCATAAGCAGGACTCCCAAGACTTTTTTGCTAGGCCAATTCATAGCACTCATTGCTTCTGCAATTCACTTGAATGATGACGTTTCCTGTGATTTAGCATAAGTCACAGTTTGTACTCCTCAGTTCCCAGACTGTCCCACCATGGCAACAACACTTCATTATTTCAAGGTCTTTCTGAAGGACTGTCCAGCCTTCTGGGGTATTGGCCACTCCTCCCAGCTTTGTGTTGTCAGAAAAATTGCTGAGGAGGCCTCTGTCCCTTCATCCAAGTAATTGATGGATAAATTAAACAATACTGGGCCCACTATTGAATCCTGGGGGACACCACTAGGGACAGGCTTCCAACTGGACCCTGTACCACTGATTATGACCCTCTGAAATCTGATGTTTGGGCAGTTCTCAGTCCACCTTAGTAAAAATAAATCTCAAGCTTATACAATCTGTATTCTGTAGATGTTTTTTGGTTGTTTAAGTCCAAGTTATTTCCTCAGCTGAGGTCAAACAAACTGAATTAAGAGACCTATGGCAATATGTATCTTACATGAGCTTTCAAAGGAAAATAAATACAAGCCCAATCCATTAAGACAGTACTTTGCCTGCTTAAACTTCTGTAATAGCTACTTTTAGTATGTTTTCAAAATAAAATGATAGCAGCATGAATGCAGAGTATTATTCCATAAGTCTGTCTTCAGTACAAAACTTCAGAAAGCTTTTGGTAAAATAAATATTCTATTTTCTTCTGTGAAAGATAAGGATAAAATTGAACAAGATAAGGTATTTTGTCCAGCTATACATCTTTTCTTACGTAAAATATGACTGCAATAAATGGCATAATAGGAAGATTGATGGAAATCCATGTACACTTAAGATAGATTATTTACAGAGGAAAGTGAAAGCCTTCAGCAGCCATGAAAGTACACAATTGATTGCTATGTTGTATCACATTTTTGTTTCATAAAGTTTTTTCAGCATTCATTGCTTGGTCATTGCAATAGAAACAGATGAATGGTTATTTTGAGGGTCTGTGGCAGTGTAAGAAATGTGTCATGAACTGCATTTTTCAGAAGCAATTTAGAACTCAAAGTCAAAACCAGAAAAAGGCATGAGTTTATGTGTGAGTGCTAGAACAAGCTTCAGGAAAAATATTCTTGAGGTTTAGAAAGGTAATGGAACAAGATTTCAATATGTTTTCTATGTAGCAGTAAAAACTGAGTAAATTTCAGCTCAAGTAAAAGGGAGCACTTTGTGCCAAGCACAAATTACTTTTTCCTTTCTTCTCTCCCTGTCCTTTTGAAAATCACACCTATTGTGTGTGTGAGTTTTATTCTCAAAAGTACTGAAAGCTTCTGCTCCCACTTAACATCAACAGAAAAAAAGGTTTATGACAGGCTTGAAAGAGGTACTTCCCATACTCTGCTCATATGCAGTGTCCTGTAGTATAAAGGTTCATGCTTCCCTTCTTTCTCAGCATTTCTCAGAAGTAAAACACTACTCAAAGTGAAGTTGACACTTGTTCAGGTTGGGGTTAGGGTAAATAGGGCAAAATGCAGATCTGACTCCTATTTTCCTGGCACTGCATGTCAGAAACAGGACATAACACAAATAAACCATTTAAAAATGGAATAAGGAGACGGGGAGTGAAGAGAAACACATTCAGAATTAGATAAGATATGCTTGATGGTCTCAGAGTGAAAACACATTTCTTGGCTGAATTTAGTGCACAAGCCATTCGGCTTAGGTGGTGAGCAGTGCATGACACAGACTTCATCCTTTAGGAATAATTAAATGTCTCCAATTACCAGGATGTGACAATCGGTAGAGCAGTCAGACCTGTGTGGAAGCTATTTGTCAGTTGATTTCTTAACTTCATGTGGAGATAAACAACAGGGGGAAAAATATGTGCAGTCATTCTTACTAATTTGTACCACAATGCCTTTTGCCTATTTTCCACATTTTATAGCATGCACTGCCTGTACTCAATGAAACTCTACTTTCTGAACATGCTAACAAGATAAATCTGCCAATATTAAACTAGTTTGTCAAAAACCTTGCAACTGTGCCTCTGCCACACTTAACCACACTTGTAGATGTGCATATGAGCTGCCTTTTGATTATTCAGGCTTCATATGTCCCTACACCACCAAGGTTCAAACATCTCTAGGCAGGAGTGCAAACTCTTGGAAAGCTCAAAAGGGAGACAGGTCTCCTCATCCTCTCTATTAAAAGTCTTAATCAAGCTCTTTAAATATATAGTGCAACTCCTGTAGTGACTGTTTCTTCTCCAGTTTGACCTCACTGAGCCATTCATTCTGCAGGATAGATGGAAAGTGAGCTGGAGGGCAGCTGAAAGTGACCATATTAAATAGCAGACAAGCAGAGAGCACATCTCTAGGTAGGTAGAAATCAGGACCATAATTATTTCTGCTGTGTTTATTTCAATGCAGTGAAGCTGTCAAATAATAGTTTACTTGTTTGTTGTTCTGCTATTAATCAAAAGTAGAGGAAACAAAAGCTATAACAGAATAAATTGATTTTCTCACACTATATGCAGTAGGAGAGGTGTTATACAGTCCTACTATCAAACACACGTCTGACAAAATTTTCAGGAATTATTTGAAAAATCAGTTAAATTCTCAGATGATACTATCCCTGAAAAGATATGACATGTTACTCTTATTTACACCTCTATGAGACAATAAAAGTACATAGATTTAAGATATGTAATCACAGGAATTAACAAAACAGGGTTAAGAAAAAGAAAGGGAGAAGCAAACTATTTGGCCTATGTGGCTCTTGCTTTGCCCTTCAAGCAGGGCTAGGAGCTGAGGAGCCAGGTCTTGATTTAGAAATGTGATTTGAATTCTGCAAGAAATCTACAAAGCTTCAGTTTTACTGTCTTCCTTCTGCAAAATAGCAATTGTGGATTTTTTTATTCTTGTCAGAAAGTAAAAAAAAAAATATAGTTCTTGCAGTCAGAACTCTAGGCAGCAGGTGAACCAGTTGTCTAAGAAACAAAACCAATGCTATGTTTACTATTAAATAGTTTTATGGCTTTTTGTTTTGTTTTGTTTTGTTTTTTGGTTGATTTTTTTGGTGTTTGTTTGTTTTGTTTTTTGGGGTTTTTTGGGGGGGTTATTTGGGGATTTTTTTTTTTTTGGTTTGGTTGGTTTTTTTATTTTTTTCACTTGGTTTTAGTTATTGAAAATAAAATTATGAACTATTAAACAGTTTCTTTCCCCAATCTTGCCTTAAAGTTACTGCAGCATTGTACACTAAAATGAAAAATATCTTTTAAAACAACAGTTACAGAACCCACAAATTATGGGGGTTCTGACCAGGACAGAGTTAAGTTTTTTCCTGCAGCTGGAAGGGAGATGTTGCTAAGAGGGCATGGCTAGGACATTATCCTATACTACCTCAAGTCATTGCTGAGGACAGGAGGAAGACATATTCACTTTGGAGATGAAAGGTGTGGCTTCCAGTTGAAAAAATGCAGTGGGAGGGAAATGAAGCCATTGTCAATTGTCTCAGGGTCCACATTTTTGTATGTGAATCACCTTCTCTTTTGTATAATTTGGTTATTAATGTTGCTGCTGTTGCCTTTTGTTTTGCTATTTTGTATAATACTGTATACTTTTGTATAATTATGCTATTAATATTTCTGTTACTGTTCATTTTCTTCTCACAATGTTGTTTCCAGTAAATTGTTCTTATCTCAACCTGTAGTCTTTGCCATTTGTGCCTCCAATTCTCAACTCCATCCTGCTGCAGCAGGAAGGTGTGGGAAGGGTGAGGGAGAGTCTCAGTGGGGGCACAGAACTAGGGAGTACTATTCCTAAACCACAACACTCTTCTCTTAGTATGTTCAAGAACTGTAACACAGAGGAATTTTTTTAATACAATATCCCAAAAGCAGGTTGGGACTAAGAAACTGTGGAATCACACATACGTAGCACTGACACCTGAGCACTTCTTCAGCAATACTAGAAATTCTTTACAGTATAAATGTAACATTCTAGAAGTAGAATATATAAGGAAAAAATAGAAGCTTTCTCTAGAAATTTTATCTTCTGTTTGTATTGCAGGTCATATGTGTAGAGCAATACCAAAACAAAAGGAAACCAATAGCAAAAAAAAAAAAAAAGCCACAAAACCAAAGTGTTTCTTTGGTGGAAGGACACTGCCATTTGTTGCTACATCAAACATCTTTAATTTAGGAACTTATATTTAAAAAAAAAAAAAGCTTCACTTGTTTCTCATTAGAAGATTTCTTTGATTCTTGTCACAAAAGAGGCACAGACATATGTGATAAATAATTATATATTTGCCTGACTTTAAGACGTGCATGAACTCTGGCAGTCTCAAACAACATCACCCTACAAATTACTTTGCCAGAAATCTATATAAAGGGTATGACCAACATGCAAATCATTTTATATGCTGCAGCTACTGTAGTATATAAAACAGTGCATTAATTCAAGGAGTTCTTGTAGATAACCTGTTTCTGTGACTAAGGAGCTAGTCACCTCTCCTTTCAGTGGCTGCCACTGAAAGCACACAACAGCATGTGAAAGGGAGAAAACAATTCAAAAACAAGAAGAAATCCACAAAGCAGAAGTGATGAAAACTGTAGATCTCATTTCAGTCTATTTCAAACTGCAAAATATAAGACATATTACATATATATCAAACAGGAACTGTGGATCAAATGTGAAAGGGGCTGGGGATTCCAGACTTTGAGAAAAGATCCTAAGGCACTAGAAACAACTGGAAACTGTGACAATAAGCATAGTTTCAGAAATTTGTGTGGGAAAACATAGTAGAAGCCAGAATTTTTTATCAGCATGAAAACTGAGGAGAAGCAACTAAAACAGCTGAAAGAAATGGCATTTTTTTTTGGCCTATAACTGATGTGTCCAAATAACTAAGTTGAAAAGAATATAACAGTCCTGCAAAGAGTAGTTTATGGAAGTCAGTAATCAAAGAGAAAGATCTAAACCAGTTTTCCCTAGAGCCAAGCTAGTGCTTCTGAGGGACTCTTCACCTCCGCTGGCCTCTTAGTTAGCAGTGCTTGGACACATCTAAACACAAGATGCCTTTCAGCACAGAGTTCAAGAACCAAGGAACTCTACAGGCCAGTTCAATCTCTTTCCCAAAGCAGGCTCAGCTGTGGAGTCAGCTCAGACTGTTTAGGGCTGCATCTTGCAGGGCAGGAAACTCTCCAAGGAGGAGATGACACCTTTGCCCTGGGCCCTTGTCATGTTCCCCAGTTGCTCAAGCAGGAGAAGAGTTTTCCACAAGCTCCAGCTTCTCTAACCCTTTTTCTAATTTTTATACTTTTTCTATGGATAGAAGGGGCCTCAGTTATAGCTTCAGCTGTCCAGTTATATTTATTTAACTACATGAACACTCAGTCCAAGTTTGGTTATCCTAACAATAGGATAACCAAACTTATTTTATTGCTGATTTTATCAGACCTGCTGATTGCAATGTGAAAACAGGAATGATACCTACTCCATGCCATTTAACATAAATTCCCTGGTCTTATTAGTACTTCTAAGTTAAAACACATAACTAAATTTATACTGGGTTTATGTCAGCTGCAGTGCATTAGTCCTGCCAGAAAAAGTTGACCCGCCAAAATTTGAATGATCCTATTGCTTTGAGTCCTGCAGCTAAGGAGCCATAGACACCAATGTATCAATAAATTACAACTGTCACAATACAGGAACTGTAATCACCTTTGTTTTGATGCTGATGTAAGAGCATAGGGCAAGACACCAGGCAAGTTATGCTGAGGCAGTAGATTTTCCGTCAGCTAGACTGGGTGACCAGAGTTGTTTGATGCAAGAGGTTAGAAGAGACACAAGGTAGCTGAGCAGGCCATGGTAGCTGCATTCTATTCCCTTGCCACACCCCATTATTTATAAGACACGTAGGAATATCATGTGTAGTTCAGGTAATTGTCCCAGAGCTCATAATTTACTTATTTTATTATTTCCCCAACTCTATTTCAAGTATAATAATTCATTTCAGCCATTTAACTATAATAGAATAGTGTAATCCATGTGTTAAATTTTATTGAGAAAAGAGATCCTGGAAAAGAAGTTACATTATTATTATTATTATTATTATTATTATTATTATTATTATTATTATCTTTAGCAGCACTGCATTTCTGGCTATCTTTGAATAGCTTGAAGCTACTGTAGTCAAATTTTGTTCAAGATCCACAGCTGTATTATTGCTGCTCTCAAAGGAAATGCAAAGTAGTGGTACAGCTAATTATTAGCACAATCACATTTAAAATGTAGTGGAATGTGGTTACAATAGCCTGTAGTTTCCAATACACTGATCTGCCTGAAGTAATCACCTTCTTTCCACACAACATATGACTCATGTTCCAATCTCACTGATTTCCTTAGATAAAAAAGGATGCTGCTCCACAGGTAACTTCTGATGGTTCCGATGGTCCATAACTAATTTAATGACACTTTTTGAAAAACTGAGGAAGAAAGGTCTCATTGTGGACAAGCTACAGACTTCTAGACAGAAAAACGTTTTGCAAACACAAGTTAAAGACATCCTTGCACCATCAAAAAAAAAAAAAAAAAAAGCTGTTTTCTTGTTAGAGTTATTTAAATGTTACAGAGGAAATTTGAAGTTTTACCTGTCACAGCATAAGACTCCATATGCATTTTGCAATTATAAGAAATCAATACCTGTAGCCACTGCTGACCAGTTTCCTATCTCTAAGGATTAACATTTTTTCTTAGCACTGGAATGTCATGTAGAGCGGTTGCATGGTTATATCACAACTACTGAGATCTTTTCTAAATTGTAAAAATGAAACTTAATCAGTATTAACTGATTAACTTAATCAGTAATTGTAGGTCCTGAAATGAAACATAATTACAATGAATAATTTAACATAGTTTAATTGGACATTGGGAATACTTATATATAAAGCAATAATATATTACTATCTAAATAGTACATTGTCACTCATTATTCACAGAGATGTATGACTTTTGCTCTGCCATAATTTTCAGAGTAGCAGAAATTCCAATATAGCAAAAAAACCCTAATATCCTTATATCTAACACAAAGACCCAAATCTCTGTTTGAATCTGAATGATCCTTGAGAAAAGTTAATGAAGCACTGAATTTGTAATTTTCATTTTCCTTAGTTATAATGAAAGAACCATTTGCTCAGATTTTCTGCTGAAACTCATTGTTTATCATGTTGAAGCTAAGTGTTTTCTTAAAAAAATACTCTTTTGTGATAACATTTAATTTAGATCCCTTTGTGTCTCTTTTTCCTCTCTACTTCTCCACACTCCAGCCCCATGCAAATGGCAAAAAACACTCCCTGAGGGGAGAAAAAAATTGCGAGATTGCCTAAACCAAATGAAACAAACATGATATCTTTGATGAAATAATGTTTAACTTGGGCACAAATGGTCTAGTCTAAATTCAGGACATTAGTAAAGTTTAAAAACAGTATTGTAAATCATACAAACCAGAAGGGGAAATGTTGGATAAACCTCAATGTTAGCAAAGCTAGATACTAATCAGGAGATGGCTAAAGGAACCTAAGAATAGTAAGCAATAAAAACAGTAGTACCAAATTAGAAGGAGGTTACTGGTCAAGTATGCTAAAAATTAGCTGAGATGCATCTGTTCAACATTTACATTTCTACCCATTGTGCCAATTAGTGAAATGTTCTCATCTTACAAGGCTGAAATGCATCAACAACCCCGCAAAAAAAAAAAAAAAAAAAAAAAAAAAAAAAAAGGGAGGTTGAAGCAATAAATATGAAATAAAATGAAGTGTCTTAAAAATGAACGTTCACTTTTTTAGTAAGCATCTTACTTACTGACATAGTTTCCTGTAAAAAAACCAAAACAATCCCCACTGTGTTGTGCTTCCTTGCAATAACTACAGAGGCCAAATGGCATGAAGAGAGCAGAATCAAGGTAGGTACGGTGAGCAGCTCGACTGGCTTTGGCAACAAGAATCACAAAACCCACTGCATACTGTGGGCAAGACAGAGTGCAGTTCCAGA
The DNA here is from genome assembly GCA_013397555.1 of Urocynchramus pylzowi. Taxonomy (NCBI): domain Eukaryota; kingdom Metazoa; phylum Chordata; class Aves; order Passeriformes; family Fringillidae; genus Urocynchramus; species Urocynchramus pylzowi. The sequence continues at coordinate 946,779 of VZRH01001838.1, forward strand.
GGCTGGAGGAGACAACCTTACCTCCAAGTAGGAAAAACAAAATACTACAGAAGGAACATAGTAGAGTACAGAGGTTTTTTAGACTCAGAAAAGAATGACTGATTTTACTAAAATGAAGACTGCATGTAAGAACTACCTGCAAGGACACCATGCAAAGATGGAGAGAGGCAAATAAACATCTATTTATGGTTAGGGTTTTTTTCTTTGCTTTATGTTTTCTCTATTCAAAAAGTTTAAACAGTTTCATTTAACTCAGATAAAGGAGCTGTTTAGTTTAGTTCAAAACCACTTAAAACTGAGGGCAGGCCTGAGTGTGGGAAATTATAAAAGGTGATCCTTTTCAGTCATCCAAAGCAGTGGTTGACTCAGACCTCTGTAAGTATGCGAAGAGCAAACTAAAGAGAGCAAAAAAACCCCAAACCTCTAAAAGTTAATCAGTTAGAAAAGCAATGATATAATACAAATAAATAGGGTGTGTGCCATCTGGAGAATTCTTTCTGAAGGAAACTACCCTCTATCCTCTGAAACCTAACAAAAAGTAATTTAAAGCATTGAAGAACAAATAAACCTTCAGATGTTCTCACACACAAACTGTACTCTATATAGGTGTACACAGTACCCATAACTTGAATCTGTTATTGCACCTACCTAATCTAAACTTTACCTTGTTGTACTTCAGGTTTTACTACCTGTATTTTTCTGTTCTCTTTCATGAAAACTTTCAAGATGGAGACAAGTATATGCTAATAAGCGCATTTATATGCATATTAAATTAAAATCAGAAGTATTTTCAATGAAGCCTATGCTCAAAGGTTTCAGAATTTTTGTAATTCTGAATAAAATAAAATTTAAAAATCAACCTTTTTCTTGTTTGGTTGTTTTTTTTTTTTTCATTTTCCTCTTGTGGTAAACAGCCACAGAGTTATTCAATGAGCTGTGTTGCACATCATCTGATCTGATAAAACCAAATACAGATACAGATACTACTCTCTCTTCTTCCTGAATTTTTCACGTCTTCTTTTTACTTCTACTTCACTGGAGACCACTGCACTTATTTCTTTGCAGAAAAAGATAACATTTTTGTTTGTTTTCCTGCCTTTTAGATAATAAGTTTCAATTTTAAAGCTTTTACTGTCAAACATGCACTAAATGAATGTAGCTTTTCAAGGTTTCTGCTTGTATTCCTAGACTAGCAAAGGTTTACTATTAGAAATAGCTGAGAAGATATATCAGGTTTTTTTGTTTGACTTGCCTTTCCTAACAATTTTTAAGTACAGACACTTAACAATAATTGGGAAAAGCATTTGAATATATTAGCACCTTCAGCTACATAAAAGCTGGTCATTCATTTAATGTCTGTTAACTTTACTGGTTTACAAGATATTTGTTTACCAGTCTGTAAAAAGGTTTGTGCAAACATGATGCTCCAAACATATATTTGGATGGTTATCTGTTGTGGCAGGTTCAGATGAAGAAAGAAGAGCAGCACTGACAGCAAGCTGAATGTGAAATAGCTTCCTCCCCATTTTTCCTCTCAGATAAAATGTTAAAGATATTCCATCATTTTTTCTGAATTACTGAGTAGAGTTTTCAAAAACTCAATTAAAAAGAAATATGAACCCTTACTTCACATTTTGAGCTAACAAATAGACATTTCTGCCAGTTTAATACAATGTTAACTTGTCTGACAATTGCTTTATACACTTAAAGTGTATATAGATATTCGTTTATTACAGGTCACTGCTCTTGCTACATGACCTCAGTTTAAGGGCAAACCTTTAAGAAAATATCTGATAATTGGCAAAAAAAAGACCAATTAGAGTCTAGAGTGGGGCTACAATTAATTTTCCTCATAGCAGATATTATGGGGCTGTGTTTTTGATTTGTGCTGGAAACAGGGTTGATAACAGAAGGATTGATTACACAGAACCAAGGCCTTTGCTACTCCTCACCCCACTGCACCAACAAGGAGTTGAGAGGGGGCAGAGGCAGAACAGCTGACCTTAACTGGCCCAAGGGATATCCCATACATGGGGTCATGCTTTGCATAGGAACCTGGGGAAAGAAGGAGGAAGTGGGTATGTTTGGAGTGATAATGTTTGTCTTCCCAAGTAATCATTTGGTGTACTGCACCTGCCTGCTCCTGGGAAGCTGTGGAATTAATTCTTAGATTCATTTTCCTGACGTTTCAGCTTTGCTTTATCTGTGAAACTGCCTTTATGCCAGCCCAGGGTGTTTTGGACTTTTCCCTTCTGAAATTTTGCTCCCTTCTGCTAAGCACGTAGGCTCACTGAGGTTAAACCACAGCATAAGGTTGTCAGAAAAGGTGTGTAAAAAGGTCTGAAAATTAAAAGCATTAAATTCTGAAGCAGTATTTGCTTTTCAGCGACTCAGCTGCCTGGAACTTGATTCTGAGTCACTGAGTCTTGCACTTCTAATAGCAATCTGAGGGTTTTAGAACATATATGGCAAACAGAACAATATTTCTAGCCTGCCTATAATGGAGCAATTGCTATTGGTAAAACAGTGGGAGAGGCAACTTTTTGTTCCTAACATTAGCTATTATTAAAATTATGTGAAACAAAATCTGGGAGGTAAATGAAGTGTCAGAGAAAAGCACAATGACTCTCACAATTATTAAACATTTTTACAGTATGAATAATTTGGATAATACTTCTTATCTATGAAACATGATGTGTAATTTGTCACAGATGCATAAAACAGAGGCTTCTTTGACTGGAGAGGTTCACCAAGTTATTTCTGACTATTTGTGATAGTCATCAGCTCTTTACACTTCAAATACATGAGGATGCTATTTGGCAAAAGGAAAACTCTTCCCTTTTGTCTGAGCTGATGTCTCCAGTGATATCAGAAGACAGCAGCAGAAGGAGCCCAAATCCAGCAGCCCAACAGAGATGAGGCTGCCTGAGATGAGCCCTGACCACAGGTCCAGCTAGTAGCAAGCCTGACCACGCATTTACCAGTGGACACATGCACAGAAATACCTGTTCATACCACATTGCTGACCAGACAATTGAACACAAGCTGACACATGTAATACTTAGATGAAGACAAACACAGCAGGTTGCCTCATCCTATTTCTCTCTCTTGTTGAGAAGGGAGATCTGTCAAAGCAAACATATGCACATATATGGGTATACATATAAACACTGGCAAATACTGTCCACACACAGTCTGACAGTTTTAACCCTTTCTCCTTTCTGTTTTCCCTTGTTTCTTCCTCCACAGAAAATACAGAAACCTCTCTGTTCCCTGCTTTGGTTCTTCTCAAAGCTGTCTTGTAATCAGCCTTGTGCAATTCTGAAATGGTCTTCCCCTCTATCTCACAACATGATCCTGCTCCTGACCCTGGCAGTGACACTCTGGATGTCATCTGAAAATATTACCACTGGTGACTGGCCTGGAGTAAGTATTCCCTTGACATGGGTCTGGAGCATTCCTAGGGGAGCCTAGGGAGACTGAGAGAGACCCCTTGGCTGTGTTGTTGGGGTGGCTCCTCTTGCCACACTACCCATGGGCTCATTTATGCTTGTGGAGCAGTCTTTGTTAGGCTGACAACTCCTGTGATGCCTGACAACAGCTGGGAGTAACACTGTTTAGGCTCCTCCACCTGCTCCACCCTAGCTCTTCCTGTGGTGCAGATACAATTTTTATGGCAGAACATAAAGTATGTTATTGGGGTACTAGCAGAGTTACAGAACACACAGCCTTATTGGTAGAATTTGGTAGTGGGTACCAGTTTGCTGCTGTCTGGAATACAAACAAGCAGACAACTCTACTGAGCTACTTTTGAAGGGTGCTTTATTCTGAATGTCAACAAGTAGGTGATAACCTTAACAAGTGGAACACATGTTAAGTCAAGTAAAAGTTATTGTAAGAACTTTTCAATGAAGCAAAATATGTATTTTTTATTTCTTGCTTTATTGTTTTTCCATGAGTGATCAGCCAGTTGTAAGATACACCTAATATTGTAAATAACCTAGAAATATCTTCATGATGTCAACTACAAACAGTCGACTAAAAAAAATTCTTTTGGGGTTTACTCCATTTATCTTGGTTTCTGAGGAGCCTGAAAAATCTATAATTTGGAAAACAGCAGTTTCCATAAATAAACATACAGCTTTTCACAGTACTATATTTAAATTTTGTTTTCCCAGCATAACAACTCTAGCAGATCAAGCCATCTTCAGAGCCATCAAAATGAAAGCAACAGCTGAGCTAACAACCATTTTAGCAAACTGATCATCAACCTCTGCTATTAGCCAGATTATCTCACCAATAAATATAGAGAAGTAGACACTACAACAAATTGCAAGTAAGAAAAATTGTCTGTATCTTGTAACAAGCTCAATTGATGACAGCTGAAAGGTTTACTTGGACTTTGTGGCTTTGTATTTTAACTTACAGAATCATCAACATAAAGTATAAACCAGCAGGAGCAATGCATCCATCCTGATCCTGACATAAAGTGACTGAAATTGTAACCAGATGCTGCATTAACAGACTACTGTGAAAGTTCACTGTCTATGGAGCCCTCATTTGCCTTGTTGACAGTTTAGCCTTTATTTCAAACAAGTCTCTACACATTGGTCATTGTCAAAACTTAGTTTCAAGGTTCTTGTCACTTCAGCTTCTGTAGCCACTGCTGTGAAAGGGCAACTAGTCTCTACTTTAAGGGATTTTTGATATTTAAATTGTTTCAGTTCTACAGTGTTTATACATAACAGCAGTCGATCCATAAGAGCCTGCAATGTATGTTATTTGCTCTGTTCCTTTAAAAAACCCATCATTCATCTTTAAATAGAGAAAATTTATGCCAAGAAATTTTTATACACATACCTCTATGTTCTTAAAATTATTTGTACTGAAGTATATTAGTCTTAGTTCCCAGAACTGTGCGTCAGGTTGCTTGGAACTCACTCTTGGAATAAGTAGTACCGTTAATGTAAGTCACTCAACATGGTGCTAGTAATGATAGGAGGAAGAGAAAAGCACAAAATTGAGAAAGAAGAGAAAAAAAGCACAGAAATACTAATGGCAAGCAGATTGACTTAACAGTATAGACTCGTGCTTTTCTCCACACAACTTTTTGTGAAGTGACAAAATAATATTTATATCAGATACTGTATTGGGGAAAAACAAGTGTATCACACTCCAGCCTGAGACTTTTGTCCTTGACTTTTTGTCAAGCTGTCCTAGAAGTTCATCTTTTACAGCTGGTTTTATCTTCATTGTGGCTTACATGTCTATGTCTTAATTATTACTTAAGTTTTATATCCCTTTACTCCATTACAGAATTAAATAAACCAATAAAGCCCTTCAGTAAAGCAAGTGCACACAAGAAACAACCAACAGCTAAGAGACAGATCATGTCCCACCTACTCCTAACTGAAAACACTTCCTTAACATCATAGCTAAGGTATTTAACTTAATTACTCTGGTTCATCTTCCCATTTTCCTCTTCCTTTGCGTAACTCAATGAAAGGTGCAACTCCTCCTTCCCTTCATATACTGACAGGAGAGGAAGACACTGAGAACAAGGAAAAGGGTTGAGGATCTGCCTTTTGGTCTTGGTAAATAGGGAATGATTTTTTTTCTCACCTTGAAATTTCTTTTGGCAATGTGAGCCACACACAAAACTGGCTAACTGTGGCAGAAAATAACACAGAGATGCTCTTCTCAGAGCTGAAGAGCAATATTATGTGACAAAGAAGTTAATCCACACAAAGTTTCCTCAAAGTTTTCTTCCACTACTTAATTGAAAAACTGCAGAATTCCATACAACTGCTTATGCTAAGAACCCAAATGGGCAGCCAAAGACAACAAAATTACACAATCATTGCTGAAAGTTATATTTCATAGTCAATACTGCAGATGGAACACTGGATTTTTTTTTTTTTTACCTCTTTCAGTCTTTGTAAAGATTTGATATCTTCAAATTCAGAACATAATTCTCTCCAATACAAGATTGCAGAACTTGCTCTATTTCATAAAAACTGAATGAAGTCACAGTGTCATTCACTCTGTCATCTCCTTTTTTTACTGAGGGTCTAATACAGAAGAATTTACTCTGATTTAACATTATGGTTGAAATAAATGGGAGATGTCATAAAAATAAAGCAGCTTGCAGTTTACATACAAACTTGCAGCTAGAGTACTTGCACGGATTTTATCCTAAATATTTTCAGATATTTTAGAGGAGCATGCTGTAATGAGAAAATGTAAATATATAGTCATAAAACTACAGCTGACACTGTTTTTATTGCAACAATTTATAACATGGAAAATTCTTTTCATATTTCTCTTAGTAGAACCCAAAGGACTTCTCACAACTCGTTCCAGCTTTTGGTCTTTGATTCCTATCTGTTCCTAAGTGCAGCACATTTCCTTTTCCTAAAATTTATGGAGTCACAATAGGAACACTACACCCAGAGCTGCAAAAAAATAGTTTATTCTTTGTGGTGCAGACTTCTCCCTAAAGTAGGTACAAAGATCTGTGTGTCTTCTTCGAAGCTCAGCTCATACAAATAAATATAAAGAAGAAAATGCTGTATGACAAGAGTAAAAGCAGATTTGTGTTAACCTTACTAGACAGTTCTCACCATAAGCTAAGCAAAATAGATGGCATTCTGTAGGATATAGCCTCTGTAATGACACCAGCAGAGCCCTGCGAAAACGATCTGTGCACCAACTTCATGTGCTGTATAGGAAAAGAAAAAGTGGGATGATACAGCCTACTGGATTTCAGTGAGTGCTTTTCAATAGCAGGGAAAGACCCAGTCAGAAAGGACAGAGAAGTCACTTTGAATCAGCACAGAAAACACCTATTTAGACCCAGAAACGCAATAATTCTCTTCCCTCTAAACTCATCCGATTCTTTCACTGTACCAGATGTACATTTTTTTTATAATGCAAATTTTGTTTATTCAATATTTGGTGCTACCAACTATGAAGCTCTAAATTCCATTTAAAAATTTTAACTACTTCACTGGAGTTATGCAAACAAATAATCTGTTTTAAATCCATTTTATCCAGTTTGATAAAGGAATTACCATAAAAGAATGAAACAGAATATAATGGCAGATCCGGTTTGCAATCTTGTTAAAGCAGTGCACACCTGTGTCTACTACTGGTTCTGAATCAAACAGCTGAGTGATACAGATACATAGCCAAGAATTTGAATGGGATTTAGTTTCACAAAGATAAAGGAGACTTAAACAAGTCTCCTTCAACACACTGATGCCTACCTTCCAGTGATGGTCAACAAGCAAAAAGGAGAAGTCACCTAAATTGACTTCCTAAAAATCCCTATAAAACTTTGACCATTAGTAGGTTGATTTCAATAATATAAACTCATGACCTCAACATCCTTACCTATCAGTTTATTTTCCCTTCAAAAAGACAATGGCCCCTTCCTGATTTAAAATTTAGAGCTTCGCATGAGTAACCATGCTACTTCCATCCTATTATACATTTGCCTATATCATCAAAATATTTTCAATCTTTCTGTACATCAGTGCATAAAATTTTCAGAAGTGTGATCCAAATCCAACCCTTGAAACATTCAGATTTGCACTGAAACAACCAAATTTTGCACCCTTAAATGAAACAAATGTTCCATTTCTTCAATAGGAAATGGATCTTAGCAGACAAAGAAAGATAATGATCAAAGTTCCTGGGAGGAAGACAAGAGCACAGTGTTTTCCCAATCTACAGGTTCAAAGTATGTAAGTAATTTTCTTCCCTGGTCTCATCTGATTATTAATTCTAGTCAATTATTTATGAATCAGTACATTTTACACTCTGTGACCCAGTAGGATTGTGATCCCCAGCTGTGGAACATCAAAAGGCAGCAAACAACAGGGAAAAAAAAAAAAAAAAGCAGCTTGTATTACAATGGAAAAAATCTAAGAAATAATCCACACAAAATCAGTGCTTTTTTAGTGTTTAATAGCTAACTGGATTTATTGCCTATATGTGTGTTATTTTAAAGGTATTGCTAAAACATGTTTAAAAGATTTAAAAGTAACTGATATTTTAGGGAAGTATTGGCTGTATGGTAAAAATTCTGTTACTTTCACATGTTACATGATTGTTAATTGTAGTGCAGTTAGAGGCACTCAAATATACAAATTCCTTTTAAATAAATCAATCTTTTATATTGATTTAAAATATATTTGCTATCCTATCCCCAAGAAGAATTAGTACTATTCACTGATCTTGAATACTATTTTCAACAAAATACAGTAGCAGAGGTAATCTTTCCATACACTCAGTCATTCTGTTTTCAGCTGGTGAAATGCAGTTAAGAGATTTTATGTATGTAAAAGAGTTGGTAGGAAGCTGCAGTGTCTTGATGGGTTTTTGCTGTTTTTTCTCAATTTTTCTTTTATTATAATTGCCATTCATGGACTCGAAAAGTATGCTATTTGTCTCAAAATCCATTTCCACTAGAAATCTTGATGAATACATAGAGATAATTTTACTTGTGCATTATCACTCTTCACATTACTTTATAAAAACAAGAAACACAGACACACATAGCAATTTTCTTAAATGTAATCATTTGTCCAGTTCTTCAATACAATCCAGTGTGTAATATGTGACACACTAGGAGTACATCTGGATTGAAGAGTTTATTATTCATTCCTATGCATAATTAACAATTATTGCTACAAATTTATGTTGCTTAGCACAGTATGCCATAAAGATATAATTTTTTAGCAATCAGAGTTAATGAGTATAAAAATTCAATATTTTCTTGTCACTGGGTACTACACTTTTCTTCCCATTGCCAATATTTCTAAATTAATTATCTTCTCCAAACATTTCTTTAGGCAGGTTTGTGTACGGGCAATATGCATTTTGCACATGTAGAAGAGGAAACCTAAAGTTCACTTATAAGCAGGTCTAACTAGCAGTTTAAATTGAAGGAGGTACCCACTGTTGTTGAGGCACAGCTCCAGTTTTCCATCTTGGCCTAAGACCTTTTCTGATTGGACCAATATAGTAAATACAATGCTGCTAGACTATTGAAAATATTTTACTGTTGATCTACAATTTATGATGTGTGACACATGGAACAAAGTAGGTAAGGAAAAATCATTGCATGGATCAAATAGCTAAGAAATTTCCTTATAACTCAAAAGCCAAAAAACTGTACAGATCCAGAAAAGAGCATTCTGCTAGTGGTAAATGCAGAGGAGGAATGGTTATTATTAGTCTTGTCTATCCTGGCCTGAAGAAGTAAAAAATTCACAAGGGAAGAACATTTTAAACAGGAGCTGCAGGCACAATGAAATTTTACTGGAATTTCATTGCAGTAATATTCTTGTTAACAAGGAATAAATTCATATGATCTGTATATCATTAGGGAAGAGCTCTATTTAATAGAGATTGAAAATAAAATTTAAAAAATTTTAGAGAAGTTCAGAAATATGATGTTTACCTTGTACTTAAAAAGTGTATGAAAATAAAAGAAAAAGAAAAAAAATCTGTATTCTGCCAAACTAGGTCAGAAATACAAAAAAAAAAGAAATCCCACACTAATTAAGAAAGTAACATCTATGGAAAAAGACAGCTCAAAGCTACTAATTTCATATTCAATTGTGGTCAATAAGAACTAGGAAAGTTTAAAATTGCCAATATAACAACAAACACTTTAAAAAAAGTTATTAATACACAATTGTTATTAACATAAATAAACTGCTTTTGGAAATTTTTCCAAACTACTTTTGTCACCTGTTTTTAAGTAAATAGTGATGCCTTAATTTTTAGCTTTTATATTTTTCAGATCCTGTACTGCATTAGTGTATAACTCTGAACTCCATATAGAGTGTTATCATGCTCTCTTCACATTTTGTTCAGACAAAACAATCCTTCCAGGCCTGAGAACCAAGAACACCATCAGCCTCAGGCCCTAAGTATAAAAAAGTGAACTGGGGGGAAGAAGCAAACTAGGGAAATATGACTTCATTACTTGAAGTTATAATTGGACAATTAACCTCTGATATGCAAATATACCAAACTTATATCTGTCTGAGAAGCTCATGACCATCATCCATCTTGGATGCAGTCTCTGTGAGGCTATTACACTGCCCAAGATGTATCTATTGCAGACCTTTAATAACTACCTACTTTATTCTTTTAACTCTCTCTAGCCTCTGATCTAGATAGCCACTCCAAGGCATCAACAGTATTAAATTTGATCTTTCTTTTTTTCCAAGTGTTAACAATATCTTCAAAGCATTATGGACATTCATCAAAGTTATTTGAATTAAATTAATAACTTTTTTCCTCTGGGATATTGTTCTAGTTCTGTCCTAATTGGCTAGGAGGGCCACCCATGTCCTGGGAGGCATCAGGCACAGCATCACAGCCAGGCAAGGGAGGAAATTTTCCCACTCTGCTCTGCATTGGGGCGGCCTCACCTTGAGTGTTGGGGGCAGTTTTGGGTGCCACAGTATAAGAAAGACATTAAGTTATTAGGGAGCATCCAAAGGAGGACTAGGAAAATGTTGAAGGGTATAGATGGAAAGCCATATGAGGAGCAGCTGAGGTCACTTTATCTGTTCAGTCTGGGGAAGAGGAAACTGAGGGGAGACCTCACTGCAGTTACAGCTTCCTTGTGAGGGGAAGAGGAGGGGCAGGCACTGATCTCTTCAGCCCTGTAACCAGCGACAGGACTTGAGGAAATTGAATAAATCTCTGTCAGGACAGGTTTAGGTTGGATATTAGTGAAAAGTTCTTTACCAGAGGGTGGTTGGGTACTGGAACAGACTTCCCAGGGAAGTAGTCATGACACCAACTTGAAAGAGTTCAAGAAGCATGTGGACAGTACTCTCAGGGACATGGAATGTCTCTTGGGCATGTCATGTGCAGAGTCAGAAGTTGGACTTCAATGACTGTTGTGGGTCACTTCCAGCTCAGGGTAGTCTAAGATTCCATGAAAGATCATGCTTTTTCCACTCCACTTTGGCTTACAGAATTCAGAAACTCAGAACTTTCACCTAAAGTATTTCCTTATTCCTAACTCAGAATAAGCCTAAAGTATGTTATTATCTTCAAACTTTTGCACCAATGTACTTAGGGGCATCATTGTATTTCTGACTTGGAAACCGTTTGTGATGGCAAGAAAAATTTTACCATTTCCAGACAGATGGTCAAATGTTTTAACGCTATTAATGTGTTAATCAAAGAAGCCTAGGAGTCTTAACCAGAAAAAAAAAAAACAAACCAAAAGCAAAACAAAACAAAACAAAAACCCAAACTCACAAAAAGATTTAAAGTTTTTGAAAATAAATAAGAAAAAAAGTTTCATTTTGGCTTCTTGTAACTTTTTTTGTACACGTTTTTTTAACAACTTCATCTTCCTTCTACTGACCACAAAGTCAAGTTTCCTCTGGCTACTGAAATTATGTTAGAAAGAACCCCACATATATTACTGCAGAATATGATTGCTTTTGTTGGTTGGTTTTGGCTTTTTTTTTTTTTTTTTTTTTTCTAATAGATACTCTAAACAGGCATTTGGATTTCACTGGGCTGGTGCTGTACAGAAAAATTAGTGCCTCTGTGCAGTAAATTTCCATACATCTAGAAGGGCTTGGCAAGCCAAAGGACAGAAAACAAGTGAACAGAAAATCACATGTGTGATGAAACTCATCCATAGTCAACAGCCATGATAGTTAGAACTGGTTATGTCTTAGATAATGCCAAAGAACATTATGGCTTTAATTGGCATAATTATAGACACTTATATAATATAATGTCTATATATAGAAACTATAATATATATATGTGTGCGTATATACACATATGTGTGTCTGTATACAGATATATATATATATGCATAGTTAAATATGTGTATATATATATGTGTGTGTGTACATATGCATGATATACATGTACACATTTCTTAGCTTGTAGTGGTCTTCTAATTTCTATCAGAAATTATGATACATCACAAAAATTTTCCCTATGTTCTGTGGAATCAAAGACTGTGTGGCAAGCAGATCTGTAAACATATCATATGATAAGAATTTATCACATTCAATTTATTTCCTGTTTATGGAATGCTAGAATTTGGAAGTCACCTCTAAAGGTCATCTTGTCTAACTCCTCTGCTCAGGTGAACTGTGTTCAGATGGATTTTTAATATCTCTAAGAAAGGAGACTCCAGAAGATCTCTGAGTAAGATGTTCCAGTGAGACTCAGAGAACAGATTAAACTTTATTTTCTCCTGAAATACTTGTTGCAAATACTTTTCCATTTGAATGAACCATTCCAAAAGAGTAATTATATTTTATCTGAAAAAATATTTCTGAAAAGAAAGCTAAACAAAAGAGAAATAATGTATGCAAGATGAATTGCATTGATACACATCTCCATTAAAATATTGAAGTCCCACACATATAAAATGTTCAACTGATTAAACATCTTCAGTTGTTTGGGGATAGTTTCTTTTTATACAACAGACAAAATAATTTTAAATGTAGTTTTTCATCTCACTTTTAATATTTCCTCTTATATTTGATATTGCACCAGTACAGGCACAAACAATGTGTGGAGAACCTGTGCAGGTTGAATTCAAGTAGTGCCAAACTGTGAGCTGCTACTGGTTAATGGAATGAAATGGACTTGCACTTTGAGCAGAAAACTTAATGGTATGAGCTGAAATAAAACTGGATCCACCATATGGTTTGTTTTCCATTGCCACTTCTATTAGAAAAATACCATTATAAGTAAAAAATTAATGAATTTGAGGTTCTGCTTCATGTTAACAAGGGTAGAAATTCCAAACTACAATTATAACTGTTCTTTATGCTGTGTTTTTTAGCCACATATATGCAAAACAAGTCTTTTAGCAATGCAACAGATGTTTAAAAGTCATGATAGTATAAAACAATTATTCTGCCACAGAATAGTCAAGAATGGAAGACACCTTTCAAATTCATCAGGTCCAATCCTCCATGCCTGGCGGAGGACCCCCAAGAGCAGGTTGCCCAGGCCAGTGTCAAATCTGAATTTGAGTATTTCCAGGGATGGAAACTCCAGAACCCCTCTTGACAAACTGTCAGTGTTTGATCACTTTAAAAAGACTTTCTCCTTTTCAGCTTGTACACATTACTTCTTGTCCTGTCACTTGCTGAGAGAAGTCTGATTCTATCTTCTTCACTTCCCCCATAAAATTCCTCTGAGTAATCTTTCTCAGACTCAGCAAGCCCACATCTGTGACCCTCTTATTTATCTAAACATTTCCCAACCTTTTTATATTCCTCTACAAAGCTCTTCTCCGTTCCAGATTTCCCCTCTAATCTCAGGGTCCCGGCACTGTTAAATGTTGGTCTTATGGACATTCTTATCAGGAAAGGAAACGAAAAGAATAAATTTATTGAGGAAAAGGAAGCAATAAATTTATTCTGTTCCAAAAAGTGTATTGAAGTAAAGCTGTGCTTCCTTTTGTGGAAAAATGTGTTTTCTATATGCTGTTTCCTCTCTCATTTCCCATCTGCTGATATGTTCCAGGAATACTTTAAACATTATAAAATTAAAGAGATCACTCATTTGACTAGTAAATGTTAAGTGGAATTATTTTTGTCAGTTCAGTGCCTGTTGTGAATAGCAAATAGAAACCAGGAACAGAAATATAAAATCAAAGAGGATTCTTGCTGTTTAAATTAGTCATCCTCAATTTATAAAGGGTTTTTGTTGGTTTGTTTGCTTGTTTTGGCTTTGGGTTTTTGGGTTTGTTTTGGCTGGGAAAATTATATTTTTTCTATCTTTGAAAACAGTAGTTGAGAATTCATATCATATCTATGATTAGACAAAAATCATCTTCCTGCCATCCATACAGTTCATGTTTATGTGGATACTGATAAATGTACACCTGCCCTTAATTTTGTGGCTGCCCTTGTGTGGTTTTCCATAGGTGTGGGTCTGCTTTTGGAACCAGTCTCATTTTTACCTCACTGGGGATAGGAAACTGCAGCAGTCCCACATATACTAGACCAGGAGAGCAGAAATCCACCAGGATACTAAAGCCAAACCTACTCTGTTACAACTAACACAATTCAAATGAAACTCTAATGATTTCAAAGGCCTTTAGGATTCCCCCTGAAGACATTCTGTTAGGTACAGAGAGTAAAGTGGCTCTGATGATTTAGTTCTTGGCTTTTTAGAACCAGGATATGATGTTAGAAGCAAGGAAGAACCTGCTTGCCCTGCCTTGAGCATTTCTATATTGTAATCCCCAAGAGGAAACTGAGGGTGACTCCAAAAACTTCCTCAGTTTCCTTCCCATTAAAAATCCCTACAGATGTGATGCTTAGAATATATTTTCTCTTCAAATATATTATATATATATGATTTATTATATATTCAGAGTCTACAGGAAATATGTCCTATATATCCCACAAAGCACTACAGTTCTGCACTTCTCAGGCAGTGGCTCATTCCTCTCTGAGCCTGGCTGGCTGCTCCATCCTAACCAGTGCACTGGCTTGGGCCCTATGAATGCTCTGATTTCATGCTGTACCTCTTGCCCTGTCAGATCCCATGATCTTTGGAACATTTTCTTTCATCTGTGTACCCATGGTTCCTCCATAGCAGGAGTGATCTTCGTGCTACTTAGAGGAGATCCATCTGACACAGTCCTCCTAAAGCACTACCAACCCTAAACAGACCTTGCTGGAGGCCCTGTGAAGGATATATGACATCAACAGTTCCCCTATATCAATACAGTCAGTTTATCTCACCTCCCTGACTAATCAAGTTGGTCAGGCAAGATTGAGCTTTGATAAAACCAGTGGTTGTTCCTAACATTGTATTCCTGGGTTTGGAAACTGATTTTAGGAGGATTTTTTTTTTTCTTTTATTTTCTCCCTGGGTAGGATTGAGGAGAGGCTGATAAACTTCTGGCTCTTGCCCTTCTTGAATACGAGGCTATCTTTTCACAGTAAAAAGTAAACTATTGCCACTACATTTTGAAGGCATTCCCACAGTGACACCTCTTTTATCATCATTGGGTGTATCCTCGGTGGTCCCATGGATCCGTGTGTATCTTAGTGAGCTTAGTGTTCTCTGCTTTGACCTCCCTTTTGTAGGAGCACTGCATTCATCTGACAGACCCTGAGAGGAGGCTCAGAGACTGGGGTTTCAGAGGGCAGCTCTTGGCAGGAAAAAGGGCACTGAGTATCCTGTAAGTTCCTTGTCAGTAGGACAAGGACACTGTTCCAGTGTGTCCCAAGCTTCCCTTTTCCTCAGCCTTATCTTTGCTACTTACAGAAATACATCCTGTTGACCTCCTTTGCTTATTTCAGCTCCAGCTGAGTTTTGGATTTTTGGCATTGGGATTTGCTCAAGATAACGCTTTCTTGGGCCACTCACAGAGTGGTCATTTTTGTCTGCACCCACGGTATTCCTAATTTTTATTGATTTTTCTGTCCATTGATTGTGTATTGTTCTTGTGTTGCAACTGTTGGCATCTTCTTCTTGCCATGACAGTTACCAGGGGATCCTGTCAAAGAGATTCCCAAACAAGATGAATGTCTCTGTCCTGTCCCATGTTCCTCTCTTCCTATCCCAAATGTCTTGCCAGTTTGTGGAGTTACAACAGAAAATGTTTCAGATGTGTCAGTAGTAGAAATTTTCAAGGTGAACTAATGATAACACCTCTGATAGTGAAACAGTATCACGTTCCAGCTTTTAGCTATAAACCTTCAAACTCTAGTACCACCTGCTTCTAACTTCAAATTCATACATAGATTGAAAATTAAACCTGTGATAGGTGAAAAAGCCTATAGTCAATGAGAATTACTCCTGATGTAGCTGATGAGCTTATTGCTGAAGATAACACTATACTATTTTTTAAAAATGTAAATGATGGGGATGTATCATTTTAGATTTCAGAAATAACAAAAGATATCATAAACATGATTTTCAAATATAGCTGTTCAAAAGGGCAGTTCCAGCTCCAAGGCCAATCTCATTAGTTAGAAATCAAATGAACAATACGATGAAGGTTACTTCCTTGCAATTTTAATAAGAGGTCAATGGAAGGCCAACCTAATTTCCTGCACTCTTTGCTCAATAGCATTAATTAGTGAAATCAACCTTTATTTAATCTTGAATTCAGTTATTTCAAGCATCAATATTTTTTCTGAATTCAGTTATCAAATCCATTCACAAGCATATTAATTTCCCCAAGATAATTTTGTAGTTCAGAGACCTACCAAATTCCCAAGTTACATGCCTCCAAATTAACAGTGTCACAAATTCACAAATTTATACTAAAATTTTAGCTTTGCTTTTTTCAATCTTAAGAAGGGTAAGAGAAAATAAATATGATAAATTTCTTGGCTCCCTATAAATGGCAGATAATATCTCATAAGCCCTTAAAAAGATTTAAGTGACAACAAGTAGAATATAGCTCTTGGAACAAAGACATATCAATCCCAGTTGTGTAGTCTGAATTTCTAGACCAAAAGCCAAACCAAATTATCTTTTTAAGTGCCTTGTAAGCAAAGCATTTACTCCCTTAATATTTTACAAAACAGAGGTTTCATTGCTCTGTCACCCCTGAGAGTCAAATTCTGTTAGGCAATGTTTTGCCTGAAGAGGTCAAAGCTAGAAGTGAGCTTCTCATCTTCACTTTTTAGGCAACAGCTTTTTAACTTGCATATTTGGCTTGCCTAACAAAAGGTCTCAAGACACAGAAGCCAATGAATAAGACTGCCTGCATACTAATACAGTGCCTTGAACTGTTGATCTTTCTTGGGAGGAGAAATTATCTTTGAAACTGCCCCATACCATACGTTTGGAAATGCTAAAACAGCATTCTGGTCTGGTTTCTGATTTGAAGTCTAAAAATCATTAACAATCCTGTTGTAAACTATTTTATCCTTCATTCCCATACTTAATATATTCCCATCTACACATACAATTTCTTTCTACCTCAAGAAGTGAAGGTAAATCTGGCCTTAAAATACATGATTTCTAAATCTTGTCTGAGTAATTGGAAGAATCAAAAGGGAGATCTCTACTTGATTTTTTCACTTCTCCCACTGCCAACATTTTATGAGAAATTGCACAGCATTAAGTCTGTATAGAAGGATAAGAAGAGCGATAGAAATAGAAAAAAAAATATATTTTAAGAATATAAAGTAGCTCAGATAGGATGAAAAGGAGGACTTCAGCTTAGAAGACGATAACAGAATAAGGAACAAAAAAAATAGAAGCAAGAGATGAAACAAAGAAGAAACAAGAAAAGAGAGAGAAAAGATAAACACTGCTTTAACTAACCTGGTTCTAACTACAAAAAAAAAAAAAAAAAGAAAAAAAAAAGAAAAAAAAAAAAGTATTATCTCTGTAACATAAAATCATTAAAAAACCCCATGGTAGTAAGAAAATAAGCTGAAGGGACTATGTTTATAGAAAGGACCACTAAATGCTAGTACAGTAGAATAAGTCACCCTAACATAATTTCTAGTTAAAACCAACATTTCTATGAATCGATTTTCAGTAGAATATTCATAATGAATTCATCTCCACTACATTCTTAGTAGGCAAAATTCCTGGCCCACCAAAATGTCAACTGGAGGAATAAAAGATACCTGCAGTAAAACAGCTAAAGCCCTTTAAGTCACAAATGAAACTTAAGATGCTTGAACCACAGAAGGCTTATAGTGGTACCTCAGATATTTTTTGTAGGTTTCTTCATTTGTGTTTGTGTCCATTTGCACTGATTTCACAGTTCCTAGAGTGTCAAAAATTGGGGGGAAACAAACAGAGGCACAAAACTGTTCTCTTCTCTTTACCTTTTCTTCCCAGGAGCTACAGAAACAGAGAAAAAAGACAGCGTCTGCTTAGAGGCAACACTAAAAATTGCCTCCAGTGAATGATGGGTGTTGCTGGCTCTTGGAATACCTCTGAGGTATATGATACCTTTCTAAATATGGGTTTGGAATACTCTTGTCCTCAGGGTTCAGAATAAAGCAGTACTTCTTGGGTGTTTTTGTATTGTAGCTGTTAACCTGTAATTCTAGAAACCTGAATTTGGTTGCTGGTTCTCAGTTCCTAATCTGCAAAAGTCTTCTCTTCCCTTCTCCTTCTCCTTCTCCTTCTCCTTCTCCTTCTCCTTCTCCTTCTCCTTCTCCTTCTCCTTCTCCTTCTCCTTCTCCTTCTCCTTCTCCTTCTCCTTCTCCTTCTCCTTCTCCTTTTCCTCCTCCCAGAACTTCCCTTCCCTTTCCTCTTCTTTTCTTGTCCCCTTTCTCCTTTTCTCATTTTCTTATATTTTCTCCTTTGCTTATCTTTTCTTCCTCTCATTTTCTTCACTCCTTCCTTTTGTCCTTCATTCCCGTTTTTTTCCTTATTTTTTTTTATTAGTTTCTTTTGATGTTGCCTGGTTATTTTTTTAATCTCAGTTTTCTGTTGTTCTGTGGCTTTATCACCCCAGAAGAGGTCCCACCTCTACAACTGAAGAAATAATAATAATAACATTGGCGCATTTGCCTTCTTATGTGAAAATAGATGGTGACAGGTGCATGTGCCTGCCTTAAAGTTTGTCTTCTTTGAGATGCAAGGGTCAAAGTTTTATCAGCTTGGGGTCATCAACCCATTATAACTGATTAATGGAGCACTCACCAGAACAACAAGGACATTGTGGATGCTGTGTTACAGAGTACTTACATGAACTTTCTAAAAGCCTTCCAAGGTGTGCATTAGAAGCTGACTAATAAACAACACATTCCAAACTTACAGGAAAAACAACAAATTCCAAACTTACAGGAAAAACACCTTTTCTACATTAGACCAAAATAAAAGCAGGTATCTGGAAAAAAGATGAAAGAACTAAACTTCCTTATTAGACCTTTTAGGGGATACCAATTTCACAGTGCCTGAAGCCTAACAAGCAACTGAGATAGATGGTCAATCACAAGGGGAAGCAAGAGGGAAGATGCTTGCAGTGCCTTCCTTTAATCTACTTCTTTTAAACAAAGGCAAAAAGATTATTTAAGGGAAACTGAGGAAAAGATGAAACAGGAGGAAGATCAGCAATGAAAGACATACTCATCTTCTGCTACCCCTAAGCTTCCATCTTAGTGCTTCACATAGCAAAGAAAAAATAGATTGTTCTCGCTGCCTCTGATGTAGACTATCATGTAGTCTTGCCTTTGAAAAGAAAGCCCAGAAAGGGTGTGCATACCAAGAAAACCTGTAAGCCAGGCCATAGGAGTATGTGCTGTTCTAATGATAGCTCAGCTAGAAGATCACAATCTCTTCCAAGAACTCTCCCGTCATTGCTCTGCCATCTCAACCACCACTATCCTTTTCACTGCCTTATTTCTGCCAGAATGATTGAGACTGCCTGAGTGTGGGAAGAGCTGCATATGTGGCTGGGAAAAAAGAAGTCTTAATTGTCAGCTGCATAAAACTCTTTCTCATCTCAGGACCACTGGCACTGCTGTCAGATGCAAATTCCTGAATCACAGTTCCTCCTCTTCTTCATCTTTGTTTTCAGAAAGCCATATACAAGTTTGACAGACACAAAGAAAACTCCACTCAGGAAGTGGCATGATGTTGAGACAAAGCCTCTCTCTCTCTGAAATACTTTGTGTAAAGCTTAAAGGCTGAGAACAAATTTAGTATTTATATTTAGATAGTTTAGTTCTAAGTATCCAATACATGAAAATAGAAAAATGGTTTTGTTTTAATTCACATGCAGAAACAATATAAAAGTAATAATTGATTTCTAGCTCTTAATTTGATACCAGTTTTATTTATCTCATTTTCACTTAACTTCAGGATGCTCCTTTGGTGTTATTCTCTGAAAAACAGAAGAGAGTATGTTCTTCAGGCTCCTAGTTTGTCATAGTAGAATGATCTTGATCTTCCCAGCCTAATCTTGAAAACATAAGTCTTCACAAATGCCTGGTTTACAACCAATTTGGATTTTGCATCCAGTTGAACACTTTAGAGCAATTCAAGTAGTAAATATGAAGTAATTTAAAAGAAAAACAAAGATAAGAGAGGTCCTGAGTGCTTTCAGCTATTTCTTCTGACAATGTTCACCGAGACTTCACATCAGTAGTCTGGAATCTGAGTTGGTTAAATTGGTTCAAAACCCACTGCAATCTACATAAGAGTGTCAACTTCCAGTAATCCTATAACAGATCAAGAGCTAGCACTGACCTTGTCTGCACCTTTGCAGTTTGTCAATGATAGGTGAGAAATTGGTGATAAACAGTTCTGCAGACCTGTGTAAAATAGGGAATTGCTATTTAGTGCATGCAATAGCACACTGTGAAGAATATTGTCTAAGCTTGGGAGTTTCAACCTGAGATTTTCTTGATTAAATACCTAAATGGATGAAACGTGAGCAGAATCAGGATTTACCTATTATCATCCTTCCTTTTTGATTTTCAGGTTGATAGTGATATCTTCCCTATTTTGAAAAACATTTATAGATCTGTGTATTTGAATTAGAATATAATTGAAAGAAATATCCTGATATCACACATAGGTAATGCACTAGGGAAACAAAAACTTGCAGGCATGTTATTTTTTTATCTCTTTTAGGAAAACTCATTAAACACTGAATACTGTCTTTTTCCATTTGCTACTCACTAATGACAGAAGATTATTTAGCTTTGGTTTGTTGTTTTGGGATTTTTTTGTACTGCACAAGGTTTCCTTGTTTGTTTTATGCTCATGCAGCTATGAGTTTCAGGAAGCTATTAAAAAACAAAAATTATTTTCAATGTTGTTTTTACTTGTCTTTTTCTAGATGAGAGCAAATGTTGATTTGAAAAGCTAACTGATTTGATATAATCTTTAATTAAGTAAACTCTATTGGTAATTTGTTGCAGACTAGTAATTTCTGTGACAGGTATACATTTGTCTTTTCCCTTTAGGCCATCCAATCACAGAAGAAATTTAACTCATTTTTCACAAGAATTCAAGATGGAAAAGTTATATTAATTCTTCTCCTTACAATACATTCGTGCTGGTTATCTCTCAGGTCACCTCAAGGTGTTCTTACAATTCAGCTGTCACACACTACATCAGGTATCCTACATCTTCAGATCACGGAGCATTTTCAGAAAAACTCATGAGGCCTTAATTCCACCAGATGGAAAATCTATTCAGATAATACAAGAAAGAGGCACAAGTCCATCCAAGTTATAGAAAGAACAGAGACTTTCCTTTCTAAGACTCTTACATTCCACTTGTGTATTTGAACTTCAGATGTCATTCAGCCTATTAATTTGTCTTCTGTCCTGTGAATGGTGAAAAAAGCTCTCTCCAAGGGAGTTTAGTAGACCAGTTTTGGAAAGGGGGGAAAACCCCTTTCGTTATTCAGAGAGAATACGTCCTAGAAAGCAGAAGATAAGGCTTTGTTCTGTTTAGACTCAAATTCACAGAAATCTCCACCTGGATTAATTTGGTGATTTTCAAGAATGTTCTGTACATGCCTATTGATCTAATTTATCTACCAAACACAACTTCGAATAAAGCTGTAGCATATTTTGATTGATGAGCTTTTTATGCATTCCTGGACAGAACATAGCCCCTGTGCTTTTTTCTCTCAACACTGGTGGAAAAAACTTGAAGTTGATCAGCTTGATGCACAAAGTTTCTCATCCTGAATTTACCACTTATCTGAAATTTGTAATCTTCTAGCTCTTCTGGGAAGCACTGCTGATTTTTTTTTGTGTGAGGCTGTCCAGCCCAGCTCTTTCCATTACAGTTCAGTGACCCATTCACTTGTAACACAACTTTGCACATTAAGCTGGTGAGTTGCATCATTTTCCACTTAACCTGACAAAGAAAATGGATTTTCTTTAGGGATGTGTATAGTTCAAATGGGGAAAGGTGGTTTATTTAACCTGGCCTGGCGAAAACAAAGGTCTGTTAATTGCTCCATCTATAAAAGCAATACTGGTCCTGTCATTGCTCCAAAATTACTTCAAGAAGACCAGATAGGAAGGAATAAATTGCATAGTAGACACTAGAAATAAATAATCAAACAAAAAGTAGAATTATTACCATAGAGTCAGGGAGAACATAGTGAACTAAATAAGTCTAGTCTCACAATGGATGTAGGGCTGATGGACCAAGAGAGATGGCAAAACAGTCAAACGAGAGCACATAAGGGCCTGGAAACAAGGAGATTTGTCAAATCATCTGATTTTCAGTAGCAAAGCTACACCCAGGATACAAGACAAAGACCAAATGCCCATACAAGAAGCACAGTTTGGCACAAAAGCCATTTGTCACAGACAGTATCTATTGAAAGAACAGATGTGTGTTAGACTTGCTGCTGCTGACCCCAATAAACATTTACCCTGAGCACAAGCATATGTGATTACTGAAGCTCAGGGAAAGAATTTACTGGAATTAACTCCTAGGAGACTTAGCTGAAGGGCATTAGAGGTTAACCCATACATTTTGACTAGCCCAAATTTCAGTACAGTGGCACTAGCTGGAGAGAGGTAGTGATATTTATTGGACATGTAGGCTCAATTTGATCACAGGTAGTAGACAAGTACCAGGGAAGCTGTCAGAGAAAGGCTGAGAAAAGATGCAAAGCTATGTACCAAATCATATTCACCAATACAAACCACAGGTTTTCAGCTTTATCTCCAGGAGCTCACTGAAATAATTATAGATAATGATAGAGCAAAATTATGCACACTTCTGTAAAATGAAACAAGCTTCATAATTATTTCATCTTGGATATAAAAATCACAGGGCTTTAGGATCTCTGAAAGACAGTTGACAAACTAGTACTTTACTGTATTTCCCAGTATTCACTGATTAATAATGCCAGTATGATCCTTTTTTTGAACAATAATATCAATTCTAATAGACAACAGGGTAGAAAAGAATTTTAGGAAGTTACAGAAATTCTTTTTACAGCATAAAGAAAAACCAACTGTAAAGATAGAACAGTGACCTAGTCATGTCATTGAAGTCTTCCTTGAGACCTGTGATTCTAAGAAATAGGAAGTGGAGAGGACTCAGAAGAACAAAAGTAAAAAAAAAAGTTGGTGCATTAGCCTTCAGTTGAGGTGAAAATAAACTAGAATCTGGAGGAGTATTGTTCCAGTCATATTTACTGATCTGTAGGCAGCAAAGAAAACCTTCAGTAAAACAAAATCCCTGGTAGTGACAAAACAAGAGCAATATATCACCTGACATTTTAGATAAGAATGTGAGTGAATCATAGAACATAAAACAATAAAGTACACTTTAAGGGGTAAAAACAAACAAATGAACAAAATCCCCTGAAGCTCTCATTAACACATTAATGTGAGAAAAATTAGATACTGAAAAAATTTCAGAGATTTAGGAGAAGAAAATTAAATGTGCAGTAGTCATAAATAGTTCCTGTGAAAACAGGCAAATCACTGAAGGCAAAAAACCCTTTGTGAGAACTGAAAAAATAAAATAAAGAGAATAGACAGCATAGTAAAAATTAGCAGAAACTACTAGGGTTCTCTTCACTATCTCCAAAGATGAGTAGCTATTTCAAGGTGAAAAAAAAAATTAAAAAAACCACTTTAATTGTGTGATTAAAACTTAATTACACTAAAATTTAAGCAATTTAATCTGACTCTAGAGATGTAACTAATGGCACAGAAGATACACATATAAAGAGTTGTTATAATACCCTGTTTATAGAAAGTGTGACAAGGTTTTGTGTTTTCTTTTTTAAGTAAAATCAATTGAAACTCTCAATATACACACTTTTTTTTTTAAAAAAAAAAAGAACTTATCATAAGTTTCATATTACTGAATAATATTTTCCCCATTTAATGTTTTTCCCATCCCCCAAGGCAGTTCAAATAGCAATTAATCTTTAGCTTTACAAGAAGCAGGAAAGTTGGGGAAAAAGGAATAAGACTGCTTACACGTTTTGTAATTTGATATGTAACTGCCCAGTGGGGTTTTTACTACAATGCATGCAATAGATAAAATTAATCCCTACAAGTACGCCGTGTTATTTGTTCAAGCTAGGCAAATTGAGCTCAGCCCTCTGGAGGGCAACCAGAATTAGTGTAGTGAAAGCTCATTCTGCAGTGAAGATATCCTGACAGTACTCTTCCCCTTTTCTGTTACTTGTGCCTCTGGGCACAGGGCTCCTGATCAGCCTATGCTGCTTTTCCACAAGCTCTGGCTGCAATCTCATTACAAACTGCTCACGTGCCTCCTCACACTGCTTCTCTCTCCAGCCCTGGTGGGATGAGAAGCTGTCAGAGCCTGGCAAACTGTGCCTGTACATGGCTCCCTGTTAATTTTTCTCAGTGATCTTATTCTCAGCTTCTTCATAACTACTTCATATCCTCCTCTTCCACATCAGTACAGGATCACACTTCAATGCATCTATAGGTGCAGAGACACTGAGTTGACAAAAATAAAATTTTCTGTAATTTACCACACTTGTTCTCTGAAACGTCTAATCTCATCACATGAACATTCTGACAAAGCCTACATCACTCACAGTATTTACAGGGATATTTGCTGATCTAAGGCTTCAAAAATGCTGGGTTGTATTTTTACATGGTTGTCTGAACTAGGGCCTTATATAAATTGCTTAGTGTGCATCAGTAAAGTTAAAAAGTTAAATTCTAGTTTCTTGGTATCATTTAACAAGATTCATTTTAATCATGTGTGAAAACCATATTCAAGCATACGTTTCAAGGAAAGATTAAAACTTTCCTTCATGGGTAAGGGACAACTATCAAGAAACTTTGGCTCATCAGTGTCAAAACAGACATCTGGATTTGTACCATGCCTTGAACTGCTAGTGTCAGTAGCACAATATTAACTTCATTACTGCTCTTATGCAATTAAACTTAGTATATCAGCTGTAGAAAAATCACAATTAGATATTGGCACCCTCTAGTGAATGAGCCATTTTCTCCTCTGAGCACAAATCCAACCATAAAATAGATGAGCTTTGTAAATTTTTAATTAATAATGAAACTTTGTGTCACAGAAGAACTAATGTGACATATCTTCAATTTTGATATGAGTAATTTGTGTCAGTCACTGACATTAACCATTAAGGAACTCATGTTCCTCTCTGTATTTGTGGAAGTTGTCTTTCTCATTTAACATTTCCTATGATACTGAAGGAGGCTTTATGTAATTTACCTAAATTTAGAGGGATCTGGGAAGCTATTGATTTGGTTTTCCCTTCTTTCTGCATTCAGGAGGGGTTAGAACAGCAGTTTTGCACAATACCACAATTCAAAACAATATTGTTTCAAGAATTAAATGCAGCCTCAGAATTCAGGACATACAAATGATAAGGAAAAAAGTGGAAACAGCTATTGAATTACATCCAGAGAATCTCACAAAATCTCAGATTCACAGATTAGGCATGGTTGAAAGGGACCACAGTGGGTCAGCTGGTCCAACCTCCGTGCTCAAGCAGGGTCATCCTATACCATATGGCACAGGATTGCATCCAGACAGTCCTGAATATCTCTGAATATCAGTGAGAAAGACTCTACAACCTCTCTTGGCAATCTGTTCTAGTGCTCAGTAATCCACACAGTAAAATTCTTCTTCATGTTCCTGTGGAATTTCCTGTGCCTCATTTTCTGTCCATTGCCTTTTGTCCTATTGCTCAGCACCACCGAGAAGAGCCTGGCTCCATCCTCTTGGCCCCTTTCTTCAGATACTTACAGACAATGATGAGATCCCCTCTCAATCATCTCTTCTCGAGGATAAACTGTCCCAGCTCCCTCAGCTATTTCTCATAAGTGAGATGTTCTTGCACCCTAACCTATATTAATCTCTGCTGGGATTGCCCCAGTAGTTCCATACGTCTCATGTGCTGAGGACCCCAGAAGTGGACACAGCACTACAGATTTGCCTTTCTGTGGCTGACTACAGGGGCAGAATCTTCTCCCTTGAACTTCAGTGGTCTTCCTAATGCATCTTCCTAATGCACCCAGGATCCAATTGGTCTCTTGGCCTCCAGGACACTGCTGTTTCATGGAAAGCTTGTATTTCACCAGGACCTCTAGCTCCTTCTCCACAGAGCTGCTTTCCAGCAGGTCACCCCAGCCTGTGCTGATACCTGGGTTGTTCATCCCCAGGTGCAGGACCCTGTATTTGTCTTTGAATTTCAGATTGTTTTTCTCTGCCTATCTCTCCAGCATGTCAAGGTCTCTCTGAATGGCTGCACAGCCCTCTTGGGTATCAATTAGTCTCCTCAGCTTTGTGTTGTCAATGACATTGCTGAGGAGGCCTCTGCCCCTTCATCCAAGTCATTGATGGATAAGTTAAACAGTGCTGGGCTCAGGACGGAACCTTGGGAGGAACCACTGTGGACAGGCCTACAACTTGACCCTGTGTCACTGATTATGACCCTCTGGAATCTGACAGTTCTCAATCCACTCATCTAGTGTCCACTCATTGTCCACTCATCTAGTCCAAACTTCCTGAGTTTTGGTGTTGTGAGAGACAGTGTTAAAAGCCTTGCTTGAAGTCAAGGTAGAGAATACACACTGCTGTCTTGTCATTCATTGAGGCAGTGGTTTCCTCATAGAAGCCAGTCAGGTTTGTCAGGTGTGCAAGTGTCCTGGGTTGACTTTATGATGCTTGTATCCCCTATTGTCTGTTCTGTTTATATTGGATNACAGTTCTCAATCCACTCATCTAGTGTCCACTCATTGTCCACTCATCTAGTCCAAACTTCCTGAGTTTTGGTGTTGTGAGAGACAGTGTTAAAAGCCTTGCTTGAAGTCAAGGTAGAGAATACACACTGCTGTCTTGTCATTCATTGAGGCAGTGGTTTCCTCATAGAAGCCAGTCAGGTTTGTCAGGTGTGCAAGTGTCCTGGGTTGACTTTATGATGCTTGTATCCCCTATTGTCTGTTCTGTTTATATTGGATGTTAAGTTCTGCACCTTTAAGACTGGTTCCAAGAGCGAAGGGGGAGAGAAGAAGCACAGAGTTTGTTATCAGAGACTGCTCTCAATCCTCCTCATCCTTCTCCTGGACTGTGTTGTCTGCAGCACAGACAGTGAGAGAGAGCTCTCCTTTGCTTCTAGTTAGTTTTAGCTAGCTGAGGCAGAGAAGCTCCCTGGACAGTGGTTTGGTTTTTCTTTTTCTTGGAACTGTTCATACCTGCTCTGGACTGAAGACCCAGAAAAACACCAGGAGCTCACACCTGGGGCCCACCGGGCCTGGGATGGTGCACTCGAGTGCCACAGGGACTGATAACAGACTGAGTGAGCTGAGCTACACCTCACAAAAAAGGACTGTCTGAATTTGTCATCTCTTTAGAGCAGTGAGAGGTTTTGTTGTTTAGTATTGTTCATTTTTTGTGCTGGTGAATGCTTTCCTGGTAAACAGCTTTTTTCCACTCTTCTCCAAGGAAATTTTTTCCCGAACCAGTTTTGGGAGGGGCCACTTGGATCTGCTTTCTAGAGGGAACCCAATTTGGAGGTTTCCTCCAAAATTTGCCCTAAACCAGGACACAAGTCAGCAGCCAAGCAGCCAAAACAACCATAAGATTGTGACTAGAGCACAATGAGTAAATTTATTTCCATTACCTGACTAAACAGGGCATCTCCAAGGCAGCATCCAGGCAGAGGCATATAAATGGAAATGCAGGCACTGTTAAACTCTGTACATGCTACAGAATCACTGTCCTGTTGTTTAGACCAGTTTATCAAAAGTTATTCTCTTTTGCTGCCAGGTCACTAGAGTGATTGTCTTTTCCACTCTTTAATCCACTCCTCCCAACAGATCCCCAAATTACAGAAAGATAGCCTGGAAATTACACCAAAGGACACAAAAATTATTTTGGATCATTAGCATCTTTCTCTTATAGTGTTCCATTAACTCCAAATTGTTTCATTATCTTGGTGTAAAATTTTTTAAATTTCTGAACATTATGGTATTGTTTAATTTAGTTTCCAGACAATTATTTAAAATCTCAAGCTCCAATTTTTACTATTCATTCATCTATTTTCCTCTAAAGTGTTGCCTTTATTGTTATCTGGCCCTGATATTCTGCATTTCAGGTTTGCAAATAAAGGATCAGGAGCTCATCAGTCTACTATGTACATCCTGAAATAAATTATTGAGGTAATCTTGGAGAGAACTTGCCAATCACATAACTATCAATAGGATATTACTTGGACTAAATCCACCTTATTAGAGAAAACAGAAGTCAAATATTTATCATTATAAATATCAATGCATGATGTGGATTTAATTTTAGAGTAAATTTCTCATTTATGAAAATCAATCCTTCATTTCTCTCCTTTCTAACACCATTGTACAAAAATAAGCATATAAAATCAGAGGTGAATAAGATTTCTTGGTCTTTTTAATATATTGCTCCATAAGTGTGGGACCACCAAGGTTTTGAAAGGTTTTGAAAAGCAGGGAAATAATTTAGAAGATAGGTCCTATCAACTATTTTGTAGTAACTTACTGTGGAATTAGGGAGGTCCTTTTGAGTATTTTGTTATTGTTACCAATCTTTGAAAGCTTATTCTTGTGTAGGTCATATAACACCAGTGCTCCCAGGATGAACCAAGTATAAAAGACACATAAAATAGCTTTTCATCTGTTGTCATGGATTCCTTCCACTAAACACCAATAAAGCAGCACTTTAAAATTTTCCTTTGCTTTTTTTTTTTTTTTTTTTTAAGAAAAATACATTTATCATAGATCCATTTGACTATCAGTTAAATGGAATATGGATATGAATCCCTATTCCACACAGGAATATGAATATTAATCTCCACATTTAAATGTGGTTTGGTTTTTCAATTGTATTTAGAAGTTCTTATAGCAAGCATGTTTCTTTGACTGCACTAAACAGCTGCATGCCATAATTAAGCAGCTGTAATAATAAAGATGTAAAAGAAACAAAAATTTTCTATTAATAAATATTGCTTATATATGTACTCCTTTAAAGGACATTGATAAGAACAAATTTTACCAACTCAACCATGTTTTAAATGATTTCATACTGCTTAGTTATGTGTCTAATAGATTTAAGGGCAGTAACCTTTCTGTCTATGCTTTTAAGTTTATGTAGCTATCCAGCATTATACCAGCCCAGTGTGCTGCTTGCACAGCATATTGCTGTACAGTTCAAGACATCATAAATGGCTTCAGAATGTCTTAAAAGTATTTGAGCTTACCTTTGTCACGAGATTGAGTCAAATACTGTACTTCACCATTGCACATTACCGTGACAATACAGTGACTTGAATTTATGCAAAAATACCAGTGGCTATGGAAATGCCATTAGATACAGACAATATAAGTGTTTGGAGAAACTCAAAATAAAAAAATGGTGATCTCTGAGTAGAACAGAAAATAATGATTCTTTACCCTCTGTAAAATATTGTCTGTACAAAAAGTCACCACAAAAAGCCTATTTCTTATTAAGAAGCCCTTTATGACAGTAATCTACATTGCATGGAATAAAATCTGAATATATCAGGTAGGGCATAGAACTAGCCATTTTAAGTTTGCAGTGACACTTGCAGTAGACTCCAATATAGGGTCTTCATTAAGGGCAGGATTTTAAATATATGTTATGTCTGATACATATTAACATTTTAATTGGTCCTTCACAGACTGTAAAATAATAAGGAATATCATTCTAAGGAAACCAAATTTCCAGGAGAAAAACAATATCTAGTGGAAGATTTTGTGCCTTTTTCTTAATAGTTGGACACAAATGGCTAGTAGTAAAATGAACAGAATAAGAGAAAGAAGAATTACAATTGAGAACCATATTTATATACATACATATACATATTTCTCAACTCTTCAAAATCTAAGTATTTAAAAATAAGAATACATTCTTTAAAAATTTAAATCTACTGTATGCTGTTTCTTGTTGCATTTCTCTTTATATTGCTTCATAGTCCTGCAATTTCTTAAATCAAGGATGTAAACTTATCTAATAGCTAAATGTTTACAAGACTAATTTCAACTTCATTATGTTCCTTAAATATCAGTGATTTTAGACTTTTGTGGGTTTAGTAAAAAACCACATTATATTCTCTATCTCAGAGCAACAGACACTAGAAAATTGGGCAACGGCAGTTGAGGTAATTGCAATATTGATCAAGTAGCACCAGTATAGGAAGTAAAAATTTAAATTTTCATATTTCAACCTCTGCAGAACCCCAAGCAACTTAAAAAATAAATTAGTACCTAAGAGAGGCATTATTCGTCTTCCCATTTTCAGGATTTTCTTAAAAGGCATTTTAGTTACCGCACCTCTTACACTGCACATTTAAAGGGCTGAGGCACTTTGGTTTTGTTCACTACAGAAAGGTGTACATTTCCTGGTGTTAATTGTCCCAAGTTAATTGCTTATGAAGCAAGCTTTAATCATGCATAAGTACAGGAAAATATACTCATAAATTCTTTTATAGCAACAATTTTTCTGAAGACTGCTTGCTTTATGATGTAAAATATGTTTAATTGGACTGCCCCAATCTTCTATTATCAGTTTATCTCCAGCAGCTCACAGGATATATTTTGCTTCTACCATACTTATTCAGGGTATGTTGAAAGAAACAAGGACACTGTAACTTTGCTTCTAAGTTAGTCTTACATTCCTTATATATGGTAATGAGCTATAAATGACACAAATACTTTGTTAAAAAGATACAAGTCCTGTTTATGGGACTTCATATTAATCCTCATAAATAACAGGTTTGTCATCTCCACTTATCAAACGTGGATTAACTGTGCTGTAAAGGCTTTTTTAGAAGAACAGAAATGAACTACTTCAAGGAAATAATATTCCAGCTGTTTCTCTGTAATATGGTGTTTGAGGAAATTATTGATATCTGCAGAGATGTAGATCTCAATGGGTGCTGTGGGCCATCCCCTCCGTGGGGTAATGGTCTTCTGGATTTGGTTCAGTTTGGCACAGCTACAATTAGCTCTGGGACTGGAAAACCTGCTTCACGTGGCCTGGCTCATGCAGATCTCTGGGGCACGTCAGCGCTGTGTTCACCAAAGGTCTGGGCTCAGGCACAACCACAAATCAAAACTGACTCCTGATGCATATGCATTCAGAAAATCAAATGGGTTGTTCCTGAAGGAGAACATCACACTAATATTCCTATCTTCCTTCTTATGGGTACACTGCAATTACAATACTTCCATTTTTCATTTTTATCACCCAGAGTTGCTGGAATACTTTTGCTCAATAAAATATTTTGAATAATGCAAAGGAAAAACAGTATCAATTTTATTTTATTTTTATCCTGCATAACAAACTGTGTAGTATTTTAACTGTATTTAAAATATGAGATACACACGTGTGTGTATATATATATATGTATAAATTGCCCAAATTTTTGAAATTTCATTTGCCATATAGTGTTTGAACTTTCTAAAGAAACAGCTGATGGCTTTCAATATCTCTGAGGGACACAAACAAAACAAAAGCAAACATAACAAAATTATAGACAGCTAAATGTAGGCTTGCTTACTGCAGCTATCATGTTTCAGACATAATGAAACACTTCTTTAAGCTATAAACCCCAAACTTCCCTGCAGATTATTGATTCGATCAACTTGAAGAAATTTTTTTCCATGTGATTAAACAAAGATAAGATGTGGTCACATATGCCATCACAATTCTTCAGTGGGCTTCAGTCACAAAGAGGTCACTCTTTAAGGGTAATGAAGATACTTGTATCTACAAGTTTTGATCACATTAGAAGAGTGACTGAGTCAGATATATGAAAAGAAAACAGTAAGGGTGAGCAAAAAATATACAGATTAAAGAATTCACTGAATATGGGCAAGGGGAAGTATTGATATACAATGTTAAAATTTAGATATATCACAGAATCATTTAGGTTTGGAAAGACCTCTCAAATAATCAAGTCCATTCACCATATCATCAATTAGCACTCGTCAATGGACTATGGGCCACATCCAGTCATTTCTTGAACACCTTCAAGGAAGGTGACACCACCACCTCCCTAGACACATTCCAATGTTTAACAACCAACCTCTTTAATGAAGAAATTCTTCCTGATGCTCAACCTGAATCTTCCACAGTGCAGCTTGAGGCCATTCCCTCTTGTCCTGTCATTGATTTCCTGCGAGAAGAGGCCAAGCCTCACCTGGCTACACCCTCCTTTTAGGCAGCTGTAGAGAACAGGAAGGGCATCCCTGAGCCTCCTATTCCTCAGCCTAATCACCTCTAGGTCCCTCAGCTGTTCCTCATCAGACTTATTTTGTACACTTCACCAGCTTCTCTGCCCTTCTCTGGACTCACTCCAGCTCCTCAATGTCCTTCTTTTAGTGAAGGGCCCAGAACTGGACACAGCACTTGAGCTGTGACCTCACCAGTACCAAGTAAATGTGGACAATCACTGTCCTGGTCCTGCTGGTCACTCTATTGCTGATACAGGCCAGGATGCCAATTGGCCTTCTTGGACACCTGGGCACACACTGGGCATATACTGGGCATACAGCTGTCAATCAGCATTTCAGCATCATTTTCTGCTGGACCACTTTCTAGCCATCATCTTTAATGCTTTTAAAATTGTTTTCCATATCAAGAAATCTATTTTCTTCAGTAAAATGTCTGCTTCTCAGCCAGTTTGAGGAAAATCAAAATGCATCTTGCTTCTCAGCCAGTTTGAGGAAAATCAAAATGCATCTTACTGAATTTATTAAATAAGATTTCAATTAACTTCCAAGAAAAAATATCTAACCTTTAGATTAAAAAAAATCTTTTTTC
Source organism: Urocynchramus pylzowi (assembly GCA_013397555.1). NCBI lineage: Eukaryota > Metazoa > Chordata > Aves > Passeriformes > Fringillidae > Urocynchramus > Urocynchramus pylzowi. The sequence continues at coordinate 979,566 of VZRH01001838.1, forward strand.
CACACAGCTATAAGTACAAAATCTTGTGTCCTCCTCCTCCTATTTCCTTTTTTCATAATCTACTTGCAGGGGAAGAATAGAACAAGACCTTTCCAGTTTCTGCCCATAACTTTTAAACATCAGTAATTTCTGGTAATTTTTTTTCTCTATTGTTTGATTGCTTCCCGAATTGCAGCATGACAGCATAATCTCCCTCTCACAAAAGCAAACTCCAAAGTTGAAAACATCATCATGTCTAAGCACGAATAGAAATAATAATATAGCAACAGCCGGGCAGTTTCTATAGAACAGGTTAGTAGCAGAGTGCTTGACTGAGATGTCCTCCTACAATGCAAAGGATTTGCTGTATTTGAAATTGAAATTACTTTGCATATATTTTTTTTATGGTGGTGCTACTTTGTGAAGGCAACCCTCTTCCTACTTGTGTGTGAATTAGATGAGGAGCTGAGTTTGAGTTTTAGTGAGCCAGTACTATAACACAATCAAAACACCTTCTAGGAATGAGTTAGAAGGGTCTCCTCAGAATTAAGTGCTGTTTAACCATGGCAAAATTAATCTCCTCCCCTCTACAATGTCTAAAGACTGTTTTTCTCTCCTTATGTCTAGGGTTTATGCATGGTTTAATTTTGTTTCAAGGAATATCCAGACTAAACTAGGTTGTGGCAAGACTGTGTAAGATAGGTGAAGGTTATACAAATGTGCCAGAGATGTCCCTGTAAGTACTCTGGTGTCTACTGAGGAGGTATGGTTGTGCCTCTTACAGTGCTTCCTCTACCAGATTTTTGTCCCTTCTTGGTTGTGAAGCAGAAGACAATATGGCAACACTTACATTTTTAAAAAGGGTTCCTTATACAGAATCTGTGCTTTCGTACACATCAATTATGATGTTGTTTAGCCATAGACATACCTATCCTCTCACTACAGCTTTTTTGTGAAACCCTTTTCTTCTTGTCAATCCTATTCATCACAATCTCTTTTTACTCACACGGGAATTAATCCAGAAAGAAAGGATCATGGATTGGCACAAAATATCAGCAGTATATTCCTATTTCTATCTATTTTTAGATGATGTTTAGCAAATATTTCTATTTCTTCACTATCCTCAAAGTACTGGAGGGAAGAAAAGAAACTAGGCAGAGGTACCTTGGCAAACATCAATGAGTAACCACGACTGTAGTGAAGTAAATTCAAATTGTGTTTCTTTCTAAACCTTAAACCAGAATTGATGACAGCTTTTCCTATTAAGGCAAAACAAGGCTAAAATTCTTGTTTGATAGATTAAGTATTCAAAAGTTGGCATTTTTTGAAAATTCAGCTGTATTTGAAACACATAGATACATACATTTCTATGTGGATTCTGGAGCAGCAGAGAAAATAAATAATTCTCATGTTAATCTGAACCTTTGTCCTTTTTAAAGTCCATTCAAAAATAAATATTGCACCCCCCTACACAAATAAAATAATAAACCTTGTATTTTACTTTGGAAACTGTTCTCAAAAGGTCAGTGTCCTGTCATATCGGTTTAGCTCTCACTGAGATAGCTGATTTTTTTTTTTAATTTTTTAAAGCACAGAATGACATGCAGAGTTTTCTGTAAAACTTGAGGTAAGGAAACCATTACTGTAATTTCATGTGATCCAGTATCTTAACTGTGAGAACTGAAAATCCTCTTGAAATCAAATTATCATAACAGACATTAATGTTTGTTTCTTCTGCAAGCTCTTGCTCTTCTGATACAAGTACATTCACCACAAGATAATGTATAAAAAGAATAAATTATTCATGTTAAGATAAAACTAATTGGTTTGATACAAAATACATATTTCTAACAAAGAATCACAGACCTGAGTGTTACATACTGTGTTCTAAGAACAGGAAAGAGACAGTAAAATCCATTAGCTTTTTGCACAGACAAAATACACTCTATCATTGCTATTCACTTTTGAAAAAATATTTTCAAATTGCACATCAAAATCTGTTTTGGAAAATTAATGAGGCAATATACTTCTGCTTTGTTTTAGTTTAATTTGGTTGGTTTGTTTGTTTTCTTGGTATTTTTTTTTTCCTGAATACTGTATAAATTAGCAGGCTTTTTACTAAAATTGTCCCCAAAATCAAAATTTAATAAATAAATATGCATAAATTTTGCTTTCAATGTTTATTCACTTTTTAAAGTGATATTATTTATTTCAATAAAGATTTTTTTCAATGCAAATATTCTTTTTCACTGTATTTTTTTGTTTGCTTTCCTTGTCATTACACAGATTATTACTTTGAGGCAATAATATTCAATTAGTACTTTTTGCCTAAGAATATCCTAAACAACAATACTCATGTTTTTATATTTCCCCAAAACACCTTTCAAGCCATATTTAAGAAGTTTCCATCTAATTGAATAGTATACCAGAGGAAATTTAATATATCTGTTCTTGTAAATATTTCTTTGGATAGATGAGAACCAAATAAGATATTCAGGAATATTATTGGAAAAACTCTCCAGGCTAGGAAGCCTTTATTAAGTTTTTGCCTATCAAGTACTAAATTCATAATAATTTTGTGGATAACAAGAAACAATCTATTGGCATGAAGGAATGGTGGAGGGAGAGGGGGGAGGAAAGGAGGGAGGAAGGAGGAGCAAAAAAGAGATATTTTTTCCCTTGATATATTTTCCATTTCTGCTTGACACTTATGTTGGTGCATTAAATTTAGGTAAGCTGCATTAACCTGAAATTAGTAGTCCACTATATGAGAAGTGCTTCCATGAATTTATCACAATGGAACTTCTTTTCTTGCCAAGGTGCTCGTGTATAATTTACTCTCATCTTCCCCTGTTTCTCCCTTGTCCTTGTTACTTTTCATCTTTAGACTTCAAATCAGTAATCAGTGAAAGAGATCAGTTTACTCTGCCCCAAATTTTCATGTGACAATCTTGCTTTAGACACTCACAAAGCTCTATACTTATAGACCATATTTTGCTATGTGCAAACACACCTTAGAATTAGAAAGAACAATTTGAAGCATAATTTTGGGTGTACCTAGACTAAAGTTAGATCGGAAGAGCGTCGTGTAGGNGAAAGAACTTGAAGAATTTGAAGCATAATTTTGGGTGTACCTAGACTAAAGTTCCTGCAGTCTGTGCAAACAATGTAAGTCCACTATTTACTCCTTGCCTCAGGATATAGGTAGCACAACTGCAAGATGATCCACACAGCAAACACCCACATTCTTATTTTGCAGTGTATTCTGAACCCTGTATTATCACAGCTATAACAGCATCCCATAAGTCTGCTTCTTCAAGGGTGGTTTCATCATGGCTTGGCATGAAATAGTCAGTGACTGCAATATAAGCTTCACCATCAATAATGAAGACACTACAACTAGGGATTTGTGTTGAGGTGCATAGTGTTTTAGACATATCAGAGAGAATAATTGATGTCAGAGAGAACAGCTGCTCCTACAGGTCAAGAGAGGCATAGAGAGGAATTTTAAAAAAATGCTGCTATGAAATAAATATTGGAAAAAAATAATAAAAGTGTCTCCTTTCATTTCTTTCACACCAGGGTTGCATTCTTGGAGCTTGAAGGGCTTTAACAGGTAAAAGACTAAGAAGAGGACTGAATATTTAAATATAGAAATTATCACTTCACCTCGTTATTTTCTGGGCACAAGTTGAAGCAGTATTCCATCACATTCAACTTCAGCTCTGAGCTTTTTAGAACTTAAAAGAGAGTGGAGAATTTGAAAGAAAAGAGAAGACTCTCTCTTTAAGAGACTTTATCATCTCTTAAGGTTCTTCTTCCCAGTGCAATGCCCAAGGAGGTAAAAAAAAAAAAAAAAGGATAAGCATGAGAATCTGGAATCAGATGAAAAATTTAAACACTGATACAATATTATTTCTGAAGATGTTCTGGAAAGCACACTTCTGTCTACTCTACCCAATTCTTTAACATGTAAGTAGGCTAATGCTAGTTAAAACTCCTGTATAATATGTATAATTCCATTCCTAAAAACACAAAAAATCCTCAAAACATTTTCTTTCTCTTCCCACAGACTTATTCCTATCTATAGAAAAATTGTTGTTCTCAGAAAATATACCCAGATGAGGTTTGGATGAAATACTGAAAGAAATTGTAGCAATTAATTAGAAGTTCTAAGGACTTCTGTATTTCCTGTGGCTTTCATTTTTGTCTTCCAGCATTTCATTCTGTTCTCTTACAAATTCTCACAAATTTGTCTGAAATTATTTCTTTACCCCTATGAACTAGAGTTAACATACTGCTGAGATCACACTGTTTGTGAGGTTTTGTACTGGGTAAATACTTCATTAAATTATTGCTATCTCACTAACAGAAATGGCAAACAAAACAAAACAAAACAACTAATTTTTGATGGCCTTGAAAGCAAACAGCTCAGAGATTTTAGACAACAGCTATTACTTTACTCAACTTCATCCTAGACCCCAAGAAAAGCTCTGCTTTTCTTGACAACTAGAGGTCCTGGCTCATAATAAAACCAGTATGTTTACCACATCTTTAGATTTTCTGATTTCTGATTTTCAGTGTAATTATGTTATAGTTTATCAAAATTGGAAGTGAGGAAAAAATGTCTTTTCTGCAGAAGCTGTCGGGACTGCCCAAGAGGGATTTGGAACATGGTCTCTGTCAGGAGAGGTATAAGCCCAAGGCACGGTCCAGGCAAAAGAGATTGGACATTTCTGCATATGAAGCTGCAGCACAGTACCTGTGAGGAACTCCTCACCTGCCCATCTAAGTATCACCACAAGTTTCAATGGAATTATTTTCACAGGATGGAGCTGAGCTATGGATTAAACATTTCTGTCCTTCTACAAGTCAGAAACTTAACTGCTTGTGGCTTAGCTACATTATTTGACAGAGAGACATAACATTGTTAAGCCTGTGCAGGGAACCAGATGATGCTGATGAAATGCTGTCTACCTCGTATGAGTTTGATATAATGTGATTCATTTCAGAACATCTCTAATCTCATCTCATCTGTTGAATATCATAATATTGGCTGGTGCACAGCATGCAATTCTACCATGCGTTTTCAATGGTTGGTATCATGTGTATGCTCCACTTTTACATAAATCAGAGGAGAAGATCAGAATATTTACTTAAAAACTGTCTTTCTCATCCAAAACAAAAAGCTTTTGTAATCAATTCTCTTTCTTTACTCAGAACATTTAAATTCCTTTCATCATTATAGCTTTCGTTCCTCTATGTCAGAAGTTAGTAGTTAAACTACTTTACATAGAACAAAACCATATTGAATTACACCAGAATTTGCAGAAGTCTATAATATTCAGACTCTTATGATAGAAAAATTGCAGTAGTATTTTTTTGTGGGAGGGGTGCCTGGGTGGGGAGGAAGAAGCTGTAGTTTGTAGACTGTAAGCATGAAAAATTTTTTGATTGCATGAAAAATGCACATCCATTTTACAGAAAGTAAACAGCACATTATAAACCGAACAGTTACTACAGTAGAAAGAGTATTGTAAATAATTAATAGCCAATCAATACCAAAGAAACCTTCCACAACACTGCCTGAAAGCTGTCAATGATGTGAAAAAACCGTGAATGATCTGAAGTTCTTTCTCAGTGTTCTGCAGATCCTGAGTAATTTTTCTTCATTTAGTGACTTCATTGCATTTACAACAAGCCAAAGTTCCATGCCTAGAGGTTGTTCTCCCTACATATTTGCAGTTTAGCGTATCACTGAATCTGCTTTCAACGACTTTTGATATTTGTAGTAAAATATTGGCCTAAAATCGCCTCAACAGTTAAGGCTGACTAGGTTATCACAATAGAAGAAAAGTTATCACAATAGAAGAAAATTCATGGCTACCATGTATCGTAAAAAGATGACCCCCAGCCAGGGAATAACGTGCTCCGACTCCAATGATTGCAAAGGCTAAACAATTGCTTTATTATGCTATACTATATTACATTAATACTACACTATATTAGAACTATATCACACTAAAAACATACTACAGAAAAACCCATGACTGACTCAGACAGTCAAGACACAGCTTTGACCTAATTGGCCAATCAACCCAAACAACCATCACCAGTGTCCCATTAAGAACTCACTCACGGTAAACAATCTCCATAACGCATTCCACATGTGCCAAACAACAGGAGCAGTGAGTAGAGATAAGTATGGTTTCCATATTCTTTCTCTGAGCTTTCTCACTGCCTTTCCCAGGAAAAAATCCTGGGAGAGAGAATTATGTCTCTTTCTGTTCAGAGAATGTGAATACCACAACCATGTTCAAATTAGTAAGAATGAGAAGTTCCAGTTATAGTTGTCCATCTCTCAAAAGCAGCCTGTACCAACTTATTTATAAATCCAGCACCAGCTTGGAATATTTATTTCACTCTGAGCAAAATTTTAGTCTGCTTCTTCTCTTAGGAACTGTAGAAGAAATATTTATTGTTACAGCTTTTTGAAGTACTTTAAGACCTAACTTGCTGCAGCCAGCAGTGTCAGTATAAACCCACCCTTGCTACTGTGTGGATCCAGGATCAAGATCACAAACCAGTTAAAAAGACTCTGTGACTCTTTGTGAGCTTTTC
>VZRH01001838.1:1000176-1031130 GCA_013397555.1 Urocynchramus pylzowi
ATACTTTCTTGTTTTTTTCATGGGAAAGCACACTAGGGGAAATATTGCCATTCAAACAGGTAGTCTTGAAAGACTACCATTAACTACACCTACAAATAATGGTCAGGCATGCTCAACTCCAGTAGGAGTCATTGCTCAGTTAGTTTAGATGGGACACTTGTAATTTTGTTATCATGACATTAGGGAGTCTAAGCAAAATCACAACTTTAAAACAATCTCAAAGGTTAACTTCTTTATAATTCACTGTAGTGTTAATCACTGTCTAATTATATGAATCTTTTGGCTACCAAAATGACAGTATCTACACTGTTGATTCCATGACACTTTGGAAAGTGGCAATACTCTTGAGAGAAAATGATTGAAAGGCACAGGTACTCATTTTTCAGATCCATAGTTAATTACAGTATGCACACACAAGGACAGGAAAATTTCTCTCAAATAGTTTGCAGATATCTAATTGGTTAAAAATAGTGTTTGATAGCTAATAGAGTGAAAACTGTAACTATAAGGATGAAAAGTCATAACTGAACTCTAACAGTGGTCAGCTTTCTGTAATTCTTGCAGATACCTATTATATCATTCAATTATTATTCTTTTCAACTGACATTTTTTGACAGTTTCTGAGATAAATATCTGAATCATCATTAAATTCAATCCATGTCTGTCTATGCTTAATTCTGCTTTATGCAACCTACACAATAATATTCTACAATTAATTTTGAAGTGGTGGTTAGTTTTTTAGTTGCTAATACATGACAATTTGATATTAGGGATTACACATCCCAGATTCAGAGAATATGCTGAGCTGGAAGGGACCATATGTGTATGTATATGTATGTGCATGGATGTAGACTTCTATGCAATTGGATATGTACACACTTATGTTTACAAAAAGGATTTTTTCGTACTTTTGTGTATGCAAAAGCGTAGACACATTTGTATTCTTAAATTTTTCAACTCTAATGTTCATTTGAGGTTTCTAGAAGGAAACCGATTGATAAATAGATATAAACATTTCTAAAAGAGGTACTGTGCAATATTGCTTTCTCACAGAGCTGAGCTTTACACTCATGAACACACACTATAAAGTGACAGCTTTCAAAACAATTTTCAAAGAAAATAATAAGACAGAAGGATTTTCTTCCTCTGAGAAACATCCAGGTCACTGACGAAAATTTAGATGTAAGAACATTTTGAAACAAGAGTTTCTACAATTTCTGTGCTTTACCTACTGAGACATCTTTCTGCTTCACAGAGATTTCACACTTGTATTATAAGGTAACTATGCAGAACAGGTTTTTCATAATGTCCACTATGCCATAAAAAGAAAGCTAACCAAACAATACTTTATTATGGTTTTTTTTGTTGTTGTTTTTGGTAGTGTTTGTTTTGCTTTGTTTTTATTTTGGTGTTGTTTGGTTTTGTTTTTTTTTTTTTTTTAATTATCTTTTATTAATATGACCATTTTAAATTGCTCTGAGGACATAAGGATTTGCATTATAGCAAGCATATAAGCATAGATTATGTTAATAAATAAATTTAAGTTTTGCATTCCTATTTCCTATCAGCTGTGAAAAGCAATCTCAAGACTAACTCAAATATCAACTAGATTCTGTCACAGGTGAACATAGTGCTGTGCTCTTGTATTGTGGGTTTTATCAAAACTTTTTCTCCAGCTGCTAGCAGTAAATATTCCTTCTCTCATTTCTCAAAAGTAGGAGCCTCCACAGTTTATCACAGAGGTGATTCTGTCTCAGACTCTTAGCTGTTAAGGTGTCAAAGGATTGTATGCATCAAAACATGGCTGAAAACACAGTGCTCCTGGCTCAAAAAATTAACTGGGTTGAGGTATCTTAATTTTGCCAATCAACAGGCTGGGTGGTACTTTTTCAAAATACCGAAAAAAGTTTATGACAAAGGTAGAAAGATTTCATATTTCCAGAGTGCAAGCAATAAACTTGTAAGACAGTTATAACCAAAATAAAGAGCTATTTTGACTTTAGTAGTATGTGATTTATGAAGGTACAAATCTTATTCAGATTGCACAGGAAAGAGTTCCTCTGAAACTATAACATTCTGTTTTCATTGTACACTAGTACCAGATTTACCTGTCCCACATTGTTCAGCTATGGCACTGATCATATTTTTTTCAAGGCACCCTTGAAACTTTCAAGACACTTTTTGAAAATTTTATATTATGCCAAAGTATAGTGGTCAAAAAGCACTTCCAAATAGTATGTTAAAGCCTGCATTAAAATTTACAGAGAAAAAATTAAGCAAGGATTGTTTGGATTAGTTTTTAATAGTCATAAAATACAGATTTTAATCACTGAAAATTTTTATTTATAAAAAGAAGTTTAATATTAATTTGCATCATTTCATGGTGACATGAACTTCCTGAATAAGACTGGTACTTTTTGCTGTATCAGTGTAGCAGTGTGAAAAACACACTGATACAGGTGAGGCCACTCACTTTCAGCTTAGAGGAGTGAAGAAGTTGTGCTGAAGTGACCCCTTGTGCTCCCAGATGGCAGGAAATCCACCCTGAATAGACCTAACATTAGGTCTATTCCTGGCTGGTCAACCAGGGTGAAGTGTTACAGTGTAGTCTTACAATAAAAGAAGGTGGAGATAGTTAGACATAAATACCCCAATGGAGATGTGTGCTGTTTTTTCTGGAATAGAGTTAGTTTTCTCCACAGTAGCTAGTATTGGGCTATGTTTTGGAATTTTAGAAACGGGGTTGACAACACAGGGATGTTCTTCTCACAGAGACCTCTGCTGCTCCTTTTCCCATTCCATCCCAGCAAGGATACTGGGGACGTACAAGGAGCTGGAAGGGGACATAGTCAGGACAGGTGGTGCCAATTGACCCAAGGGGTACCCCACACCATGTGGTGTCATGCTCAGTATACAAATCTTGAGGAAGAAGGAGAAAGAGGGTGAGACTTTCATTACATTTTCTCTCCCCTGTCCTGCCGAGGAGAGGAGTGATAAAGCAAGTCAACCTGCTACACTGGAGATAAACCATAGCAAGCTGGTATAAAAGTAAAAAGAGGACTATATGACCAAAGTAATTAACAAGTAAAGAGAAAATGTTTTCTCTTTAGAGCATTTAGTAGCAATGCTAAATGACAGAGCATTTAGTAGCAATTTACCAATATTTCTTTGACATTTTATTCATTCATTTTTCCCTTGCTTCATTTTCTAAATCTCAAGATATTCTATTAACAACAGACTGCTTGTGTCTCTCACCTGTTGTATTGCACTAAATAGTTATTTAGCTGTTTTGCACTGGGGTTTGGTAGTTTGCACTGTTCACATGACCTGTATCCCATGGCCTTCTCCTTCCCCTTCCCCACCACTAAGCCTCAGTGTTGGTGGTCTCTTCCTGGTTTGCCCCTCCCCTCGCCATGCCTCATTTGTATCCCACTGGCTATGGTCCCCTTCCTCAGCCCACCTTTAAAATCCCCCTGGGAGGAGGCCAAGCCCTCTTTCTTATCTGGATGGTCACCTGGACCACCTGGTGTCTCCTGCCTAGGAAATAAAGTAGGACATGGAGTCCAAGAAGGAAAGAGTGTCACTCCATCTTTTGATCCTGTCTGTGGGATTGAGCCAGAGGCTCTGGGTCCAGAGCTAGCCCTAAAGCCCCCAGTTCATCACTACACTCACCCATGTTACCTTTGGGTTTAGTGAACTCTGAATTATCAGATTTAAGTTCTTACTTTGTCCTTCTCCCCCAGCCTCTTCATTAGAGTGAGACAAGCTAGAGGTCCTGAGTCCAAACCAGGAGGGAATAATTACATTAAGAAGTTGATGCCAGAATTTTCAGATCTGTGAAGGAAGTTCTCTGTAGTTGTTTTTCTATGTAAAGTCCTGAATAATTCCTACTACATTGTCATCTAGTTGAGATAGCAGAGAGCCTTCTCATTTTTTTGAAACACAGGGCAACTTCTTAGTCAGACTTTCTGTGGGCCTTTGGAAGAAATAACTTACTTGCTGTGATAGTCTTTGAAGAATGCAATGTAAATTTTACCTGATCTTTTCCTTGCATATTATTTTCTAGAACAGTACTGTGCTCCTTTGTTTTCTTGTAGCTTATAAAACTCTAGGAAGTTGTATGTCACACAAAAAAAAATAATTTCTTGCTGAATGAAAACACTGGTTTAAATCCACTAATTTCATAGACAGTTGATAAATTAATTTGGGGTTAAATTACATTAATCTTGATTTTTTGGATTTGGATTAATTTGAAGTACAGATATCATAGCTCTGTTACCAATAACATTCTAGTACTAATTAAAAGCATATTGAAATGTCAAATTTTGCTTTTTCTCAGAAGACATGTCAGGGCTCTGAGGTAGGTCTTCAGGTTCCTGTCAACCAGAAGTCTAGACCTGTGACTCTAAGGTGACCTGAGTCAGGAAAAGGAGGCAGAGAAGTTACCACAGCATTTAGTGTTTAAATGTAAGCTTCTCTCTGTCAGCTCAAGATATATTTCCCCTTTGATCTGAACAGAGTTTTTCTGCTCTACAGGGCTGTAATCAGCTGCCCAGTTCAGGCATGAAGATAGCAAAAATCAAAATCGCAAACATCAAACACATGGAAAATTATAGGCACTGTCTTCACTAGGCTAATAATATTAAAAAAAAAAAAATGAAAAAGGAAAAATCATATTGAATACTTCTGTAACCAGAAATTATGTAGGAATTTTATCTCCAGTAGATAGATGAACACTGCTGCTGGTCTTTCAAAGAACCATCAACACTCCTACTTTCCCCAAGGATCAACACCTTTCTGTTCACCAGTATGTACAAAAAGAAATTTGAAGAATACAATGGAGTTGTTCAGGCATTCAAACACTGAGAGTGATGGAGTGAGGGAAAACAATATCTTTTTTTATTAGTGTTATATTTTTTTTATAAGTGCCATAGTGAGTGCCACTATATTGTATTTTATACTTAATGAAAAGAGGTTGTCACAGCATAAACCAAATTGTACATACACAAAAAGACCCTTGCAAGATTTGAAAGATTTTCTAGGACACTTCCCTTTTTTTTTCCCTCCATGTCTTTCCTGCAGGACTGGTTACATCAGGTAACACAGCATTATTTTTTATACCTGCTTTCATGGAGCTTCATCAAAGGAGAAGATCATTTGATTTTGATCATTTTCATACTCCAAATAATTTAATCTTTTTTAGGTGAAAATATTTCTTTTATGATTTACATTATGAAAAATTTTCAGGTTCTACTCAGAAACATATCTGAACGCTAACATTCACTGTACACTGGATACCCAGATCTCTGCTAAGAAAACAACTTTTGTCTTTCAATTTTTTTATTTTTTTTTTTGTGGAAAATGAACATATTTCTATTCAGCTATATATTAAAAGTCACTGAATTTTTATTTTTTTATGCTCTTTGAAATGTTGTGTTACATGACATTCGACTTGTTTTTGTGAAGTAGTTATCTTTGTAATATGTTTTGCAGTTTTAAAAAGCATAAAAATCACATAATTGTAGAAGAAAAAAATCATGTATGACCCACATTTTTATGATCATGTAAAATCTAATGGCTTTCACGTGGAAGAATTCTCTACTAAAATCTCTGACTATTCTAAATCTATGAAATTCTATACTACCAAACTTGTGAATATTTTTCTTATAAAAAAATAAAAAGGAAAATTTGTGAGATGGGGACCAAAAAAATCTATTGATGAATAAAATAACAGTTTTTTCATTCTTTTGATTGCATGTCTAAAAGCCATCTTAAGTAGGATATTTATACAGATTACTTTTTTTTAATGATTCCCCTTTGCAAAGAGTAGAATTACATAGAAAAAGTACAATTCCAACAATTAGTAATCCTCACTTTTATGTATTTGCATTCTTTTGAATTTATTTAATAACAACTGAATGCCTGTACAGTATAAAATGATTCAAATTTTTAGGAGTGTACCTTACACTTTTTTCGATCCTTCCTTTTTAACTAAACCTTCATTTTCATTCATTATGTGATTTTACATGTGACTTAGGAAGATAAAAATTCCTTTCCTCACCTAATATTTACCTTCTTAAGCTATATATAGATTCTGTTACTTTTTAATCTTTTTGCCAAAGAACAGGTCTTAAAATCCTTAATCACTCCAGCCCCTGCTCCCAGCACACTTTTTTCATCTCCTCACAGTTTTTGGCAATAAGTAACAGAGAAATGAGCTGTAAAGTAGAAATCAAGCAATATATTATTTCATCATTTTCCAGATATATATTATTCTTTTTGTGCTGTCTGCAGCCCACATTTGCATACTTGGGGAAGCTTCATCTCACTGCAAAGTGATGACTAAGCTGCTATTCACCTTCACTTTATGTCACTCAACCATGCTTAAATTCTGCTGCATAAATGTGTAGTTCAGACTATTCTTATTAATTTCATTCTCTGTCTTAAGATAAATTAAATAACTATTTCCCCAAAATACCCCAATTTTCCCCCAGTTTTAATGTGAGTTCTAGTACAAGGGCTCCTGGTAAATTTATGGAATTCAGGAGAAGTGCTCCTTTTGACATTAATCTACCTTTCCATGAGTTGCTTCTCTTTCTCCTTTGATGTTTTACAATTGAAAGAAGCTGAGAAAGTTCCCCACTAGCACTGAATATTGCAATATCAAAGGCATATGGGTTTTGGAAGATGGGGAACTATGGGGGAAAAAAAAAAGATTCTTGAGGATTCAAAGACTTCTGCAACCAGAGGGTAGGTGTAAGCCACAGGCGATTTCTAGGTTTCATTCCCTTTTATCTTCACAGTTTCCTAAATTTTAACTCTTCTGACAGAGACAACCAGAAGAAATTCCAAAATCTCCCTATGTTTCTTTGAGATTTTCCCCCTTTTTACATAGTGCTACTCCCCTCAAAAAGTTATTTTTTATCAATTTTATAGCCATGGAACAGTCTTATCCACAATTAAAAGAAGGATGTGGCAGTTACATGTTAAGCTGCATTTCTTCTGGAAGCAGTACAGCTGAGCAAAGAAAATACTTAATTCTTGCCAGCAATAAATTTCCCTTTCACAACAAATGTGATGCAGCACTTTCTCAGTATCTTTCTGATTTTGGTGTCTTCTACACTGAGTTTTCCTGTTTCAAATGATCCAGACTGTCTTTCTCAGTTAACAAATAGGAAGATGTACACCTACTGTAGATGTGATGTCAGCAGAAGATGTCAAATAGTCCTTGGCCAAATGGTCCCATGCAGAGGATTGCACACAGACAATTGTGCATGCTCCTCATATGCCAAATGAAGAAAATGGAATACACTACAGCTATATACAAATTTTAGTCCCCAACTATTTTCTGTACAGGTGCTACAGTGATTTGGAATCACTGAGTTTCTTTCCACACTAGATCATCACAGATGAAGCAAAAGGAATTTCATTGTTTCAACCAAATTTTGTCTCCTGTGACATGGAACATTGCTAGGAGCTCTTCAGAATTCTTTAGAAGTTTGAGGGGTAGTGTTGTCAAAAAAGCTTTAGCTGTCAAGAGAGAAAACTATGTCTTTTCATGCATGGAACTGATTAGATAAATGGAGAAGATGGAACTGATTAGATAAAACTGAAAAAATCAGACGTTTCATGGTGTTGAGTTTATTTTCTTCGCTACACTGTGCTCCTAGATGTATTTATGTGCAAAAACATTTCATGTAGTCTCTACAGAAAGTGGTTGTTGCCAGATTCATGAGCTTTATGAAATATGAAGAGCTCATTTTTCTGTACTCTAACTGTCATTGGCAAAGTAATCAGTTTTGGTAAAAATCAGGGATTCTGAATAATCCAGGTTGAGTTGAGGCATTAGGCCAATCACCAAAGAAAATATAAGATCTATAGCATTTAAGAATGGAGCTTCAGAGCTGTCACAGCATGATTTAAGACTAATGACTAAGATAATACCATTCAGCCATAACACTGTGGATATTTACTCCTAATTTGTTTAAAAAGACAATATAAGAACTGAGGATAATACAGGAAGAAAATGTCTTGCTGTGAATTCTAAAATTATAGCCATACTCTTGGATGTGTCTTGGGAATTCTAGACAAAGAAGTGTATACAGAGAGAAGAAGATAGACTCAGTCTAAGTTTAATTCAGAGGTCAAATTTTGAGATTGTTTATTTGGAAGGTCTTTGTTGCAATCTGTTTCTCTAAGCCTGACCATACTGTATCTTCCACAGGGTAGGATTAAGGTAAGTCTGGATGACAATGATGATTTTAAGGCTATCTGTCTTCATAAAGGTCCCAAAATCAAAATGTTATGGAATGTCCCTGCAGATAATCTGATCCTTAGATCACTTATTATTCATCAAGCTGCAGTAAGTTATCCGTGGAAGGGTATTGTGAAATATTAAGTTAGGGTAACAAAGTCTCCATGTTAGAGACAATTCAGTATAACACAATCTGATAAATCTATTTCCCACTAAACAATATTTTGAAAGCAAATAAAGATTCTAACAAGGTTAATTTAATAAGTTGCAGAATATTTTGTTAACATAACTTCAAATGGATGGTTAAAAAAAAACCAACATAAAGTCATATATCGGTAAATAACTAAAAAATAGAGAAACAAGAAAGAGGGGGAAAAATTATGTAATATTGCTGCAGAGCCACATGCTGACCATGGCATGGCATGCGTAAAGAGGTGATACAAATTTCTGTTTGCCACAAGACATTGTGGTGGACAACAACAACAAGTAGATCTCTGTGGCATATCATTAAGAGGCAGAAACTTGTATGAATTTCAAGATTTATGTGAGTACATGTCCTGAGTGCCTGTGACACTGTACACTTCGTATAACTTTGAATAGAATAGAATATCTGTCAATATGAAAAATAATGTCAATAGCTACACATGATAATGCAAGATATTCCTCCTGGAAAATTTATCTGTTAATATTTATTTGATTTTATATTTATTTGATTTAATATTTATTTGATTTTATTAATTTTTTGTTGCACAGAAATATTAAACACACTTGAAAAACAGAACTAGTCTTCTTACTACGTTACTAGTGCCTGAAAGTGCTCAGCTTGCAGCATACTAGCTACAATGGATCTTTTAAAAGATGAGAAAGTGGTATCTCTTTAGAGCATTTATAATGGCATAAGTTAGAACAGAGTATTTGCAGCACACAGAGCAATATGAGCCTTTTTACTTGTTCTTAGTTGTTCTGTATGGTAGCTGTACCAATTCAGAATTTTGGATAAATCCCATCTGTTGGAATTAAGAATAAAAACAAAAATCAGTTAAAAAAGTGGAAATAAAATAATATCATAGATTTGACTGTTTGATAAGGAGACCTGTCTACTCTCTGTTCATTTCACTGTGTGCTTTTCCTACTGAATTAGGAAATCAAGCTGAAATCCTCTCTGGGATATCTACAAGATTTCTACTCTTTCCCAGGGGTTTACTTCCCCTGACATCTGCTGCCTTCTGTTTTAAAGGAATGATGGTGAAAGAGCTCACTGCTTGTGAGGAAAGCAATTTGGAGAAACTGGATTTGGTTTCTGAGGAAATGGAAAAAAAATTACACATTTTCAGTTTTCAACTAAGCCCAATGGAAAAACAGTGAGTAGTGATGTTTATAAGCCCAAAAAAGATCCATCGTGTTCTACTCTTGAATTATGTTTCTTATTTTAGGTTCAGAAGGACTCAAACAACAAGTGATCTGAGAACACACATATAGTAACAGAAGAATAAGAACAGATTCAGAAATCTGTGTTTTAAAAAAACACGTTTACATGTTTTACAGTAAATACCTTTAAAACCAGAATTTTAAAATTTACAAGAGCAGACAATACTTCAATGAAATAGAAACCTTTGTCTTAGCAGATTTAATTAGTGAGAATTGATTCACTAAATGACTTAATATTTGTTGAATCGTGTGATACAGGCCCATCTTGACATCTGAAGAGTCACCACAGTAGGTGGGGACACCTCAGTCAAGGGAACAAAGTCCTCCTCAGCCCATGTGTATTATGCACCTCTACCCTTACTTCTGGCTGGCCCTGGAGAGAGGACCTGTGGCAACCTTTCTTCTTTTGAGCCACAGGGTTCAGCAGCCACCTGACTATACCACTCTGTGGTTCATTCTGTTTAAGTCACCTAGCTAATGAATTACTGGCAGGTTATACAGTTCTAAATTGCCCCATCAAGTTCTTTCACATTTCACTTGTCTTCTGTTAAAAAAATGGATGTTGCAGCAGATGAAATGCTAGCCTAAACTGTCATGGAAATTTTTATCTTCCCCAATCATATGTAGATACACACAGCTGGAGATGGCCTGCAACCAAAAATATTACTCAAATTTACTATGCAGTACTGTATTTTTTGTTAGAAAATCAGAAAAGTTTTACAAGGAAAAACTGTAGCTGGCACTGTGATTTTAGTGGATGCAGAAAATTAAATTATACCTGCACCTGCCTGAAATCAAACCAGACTCCTTCACTATTATACTGCTCACATTTCTGTCAAAGATGGTACAATGAGTTTTATGATACCTTAATGACAGCTGATGTTGTTCAGTTTAGTACAGAATTAAAATCTGATTATATCTCAGTTTCTCTGAAACAAATCCTAGATTTGGCAATGCAGAGTCTTTTACAGTGCAAGCTGTTGAGCATGGTCATTCAAGCTGAAAAAATCCCAGCACCTCACAGAGATTTAGTACAGAATGGAAAATCTAAAATATCTATCATTATTGGGGTTCTGGTTTTATGCTTCACCTTGTCTAGGTAGAGCATGCAGAGTCTATAAGCAGGTAAAAAATGCAGCAATTTGAAAACAGATCAATCAGGTCTTTTGATATGCATTTTTAAAATTCTCTTTGAAGTAGAGTGAAATTTCTTTTTTTGATGAAAGCCTTATGTAGTCAATAGAAAAATAAATAGGGGAAAAAGAAAAAAAAAAAAAAGAGACTAAGAACAGTTTAAGATTTAGTTTGTTTCTTTAAGTTCTTAACATCAAAATATCACTGAATATACATTACAGAATGAGAAAACCAGTTTTTATTGGGCTTTTCTTTTCAGTAGTAAAAATTGTTGTTTTTTCACAGAACTAAGTATAAAATTTTAACCTATTTTATTTATTCAACACTTTAATACTGACAATTAAGATAGGACATGCTCATTTGGAACAGCATTCTAAAAAATATAAAATAAAACCCTAAAACCCCTTGTATTTATTTGGACTATTGTATTTATTTGTCTGTCACAATTCAAACAATGATGGTTTGTTGGCAATTCCCAGAGACCCTGAACAAATTAAAATAAGAAAAAAAAGAAAAAAAAAAAAACTTCCCCAACCTCTGCTTTGTATCAGAAAGATCAGAAGCCTGACAGCAATCCAAATCATTACCAGTGTTACTACTAACAGATGTTTGCACACCCTATCTGTTCCACTGTGAGATGTGTTTCCTAACACACTACAATCAGGCAAGTATTAACTCCTTCAATTTTGGCAGAAGTTGATGTGAGGAGAAGAGATGTCACAGAACCTTACAAATTATAAACCTTAAAATGAAGAAGTACCATTTTTACCAGTACTGTGAACCCTGTCCATAGCTCTGTCACTTTTGAAATTTCTCTAGAAGTTCTCCATGCTTTTCTTGGATTCTGAATCAGATTGCAATTCCTTCTTGTTATATTAAACCATTTGTTTGAACATTACCAGTATGACATCAAAGAGTCTTTGAAGTTCAGAGGAAGTCTCAGTTCTGGCAGGTACTTTGTATATATGTGGTAGCCATAATTTAAGTTTGATTAAGATTCCCTTTTTTTATATTGCAAGCTTGGTTGAAGAAGTAATTTCTGAGCCTGAGGTTCCCGGTTCATTGTTATCACTAGAACAAAACCTAGAATCAGATTCATATAAATCAGTGATTCAAAAATGTTAAGAACAATTGAAATAACAATAGATATATAAAGGCTTAATAAAATTGTATTGCATGCAAATTAAGAGAAAAATTTCAGCTGAAAGTACCTTAAGATTTCAAGAATGGCTAAGGTTTTATTTAAATGAGATTACTCTTACTCTTCTTTCTCACGTAGAGAGAAATTAAACTGGTATCTGACATATTTCTGTATTCTTTGTAATAATAGTAGAGTAAGGCTTCTGGGATTGAATTGCAAAATATCCAAGGACCTGACAGAACCGAATAGTTCAGCTGTTCTTCCACTCTGCTTTCTGTCAGTCCAGAGTCTCATTCAAATAATTTATTGAAAAAGTCATGACGTATGCTCATTTTCCTTGCTAAATAGAATGGCTATATTTATTTCCATCAGCACACCAAGACAGAGCATAAGTAATTATTCCCCCAAAGTTCCTTACCTCCCAGTGAGCTTTGAAAAATGTAGTTGAATGGGTCCTGGCTATGATGTTTCTTAATTTGCCAGTCAGCATATAGTGTTCCCTATACCACAGAAAACAAACTAGTGCATCATGAGTGTAGTTGGTCATCATCTGCAGGAAGCCATGAGGAAAAAGGGAAAAAAATCAGACAGAATCTCAAGAAAAATAATACAGGTTTTGAACAAAATGAATAGTGTCCTCCTGCTAGTGCAGAGGAAGGAATCCTTAGTTATAATTGTGCATTTTTGTGTCTTTCTTAATTGTATTGAATAGCACAACTCCCTTTAGCAGCAAAGGATTAGTCTCTGTGACAGAACAGCGGGATCTAGAAGAGATTATGCATTGCTCTACATAATAGCATCAATAAGCTCATTCCTATGCAAAACACTTTTCTGCTTCTTAAAAGGTAAATAAGATAACAAAATAAACATGAAAACATCCTTGACAAAGACAATGCATTTTGCAAGAGTACCTGCTGAATCTAGAATCCATAGCTTTGCTTTCCCCTTGTTTGTATACATAACCCAACAAAAAAATGCATCTTGATTTGAATTTTTTTATATGAAGAAAACCTGAAAATAACTCAAATTTTTCCGCATTCTAAATAATTTTACTATCATAACAAGTGCTTTTAGAACAGATATCTTGTCAGTTGGATAACCAAGTAACAATAACCAAGTACTTAAGATGAGGACTTGTTTTCCTAATTCTAGTTGCTTGTATTTTCCCCTTATTTTCACATGTATTTTCTTTAACAGTTTCAAAGGGTCTTTTTGTTTGTGTTTTTTGTTTGTTTGTTTGTTTTCCCCAGTGATTTTTTTCTTCAGTGATCTTTTCCAGAAAATTCTCCCTCCAAATAAACATGATTTTGTTTAATATTAATAGAAGTCAAGCATTAACATCACATGGTGATCACAAAAATTATCAGTCATTAAAAAATAGTTGTTTTTAAAAATGCTAGCTGTCAAAATATCTGTTTGACCATCCTCATATAAATACATAAGATTGAATGCATTTTTAGACTTAGTGAGTAAAACATAGCTGTTCTCCTTGCATTGATCTTTAGAGACATGTGTTTCACTGGGAGAAGTGAGTAAAAAGAATTACAGACCTACTTGACACCAAAAGATTTATCTCACAAAGGACTGAGTAGAGAAAATGTCTCTTTAATGAACCTGTGTTTTTCTGTCTTTTTTACTTGTAATTTTTGTCAGTCAAATAGTTTGTAAATGCATGGCCAAGAATTACAAATTGAAAGAATTACAGGATGCATACAAAAAAGTCTGTGAGACATACAATTTCAATTTGTTCCCTAAAAATTTCACTCTTAATTGGCATATATAATAAAAGAGGGTTTACTACGGATGTTCTAAGGCATTAGAATATTATGGGGCTTAGAACTCAGAACTACATCAAAATTCACATTAGTGTTGTGACTGAGAACTATTCTCTCATTTACAATAAACTCAGAGATCATCTGTGAGCAAACATGTACTCCATATTGCTCAATATGTACATATATTATTCCATAAATGGACAAAGCTGCTAGTGATCCATTCAGCCTTACATATTCTCTCTCTGTAGACAGCTGCCTGAGGTCTATAGGTGCTTTTTCAATGATTTCAGGTGGCTTCAGTTCTGTGAGCACCAAAATATCTGCAGGGTCAGGTCAGCTATAAAAAACTAAAAAGGTAAATTTTACAGTTTCATTTGAGTCAGGATAGATAGGAACAAACATCTGTGAAGCTGTGGAAGAAATCATCAATACAGATTTAATTGATTTCTTACATGAAGTACAAAATTCTTTCTTCTGCTCTTTGTCCTCTTTCATCCAACTCCTAACAGTCTAGGAGGCAAGGCTGCCTTCCTATCTGTCAATCCCTCCTATGCTAACCCACATAATCTTCTGAACATCTCCTTTGCATTCCCTCCTGGCTTTATTATACATTTCTCCCCTTAAACTTCTGCCTCACACTATGACAGTGTCTGCTTTTAAATCAGCCTTGACATTTGTGCTTGTCTTTTCAGTTTCTGTTCCTTAATGTCTTCTCTAGTGTAATTCAGCCTTTTGTCTATGTGCACATGACAGTGGAAGATTTAGCAATAACTTCTTGAAAAAAGTCTAGACTGCTTCCACTGCTTCCTGCAAAAGCTTTTAATTCTTTCAACACCATGCTCTCTGCCTAGGGTAGAGGGTTTAGAGCTGAAACTATTAGCCTTGTGGCTAGTGCTGTTGGTTTTGAGGAAACTAAGTAGCATTGAAGGAAGTTGAGGGTCTGGCATGGATAGAGTGATTTTTTTATCTGTCAGTCTGAAAAAGACTGTGCAGCACAAGCACACCATCCTCCACCATCCTTTTTCTCCTCTCATGTTTTTTTTGTTTCATGAAAATGAACTTTGGGCAAAACTGTGTCAAAAATTAAGGGAAGTGTTATTGCATTTGAAAGGAAAAAATTAATTCAAATTTTCAGAAAAGTAACCCACAAAAAACCAAAAAAAACCCCAAAAAACCCAAAAAATCACAACACCAGAAATTTAGTCTCTCTTAATTTGCTGTTAAACTGATGAAGAAGAAAATAATTCTTTTACACAAGTAAAATTATTTGGCTAAAAGTTGTCAGGTAATTGGTAACAGGGTTTTAATTTTCAGTTCCTGACACCTCAAAGTATATTCATTTTATGAATAAAAAAAAAAAATCAGCAAGATGGATCTCCTGTATGACAAAACCCTCAGCAAATTTGTATTCTTCACTTTAGGAAGTCTGTTAGGAGATTAAAACCAAAGGTTGGCGAAAATAAAAACTCTGTGGAAACAGAGGGAAGGTAGGTTTATTCACTATTTCCCACAGTGGGAAAAAAGAAGATTCTGAACCATTACAGAGTAGCAAACATTGACCAAACCCACAGAAATTTTCTAACATCAGCATATGCAGTGACAATGGGCGACTATGCTACAGGTGCTGCAGGGACAACAAAGTAATTAGACTTTGAGAATTCTTGGAAAACATAATTCTTGAATGTTATGGTAGATAACAGTCCAGATACAGTCATCAGGTCAGAAAGCTCCAATACTTATTATTGCTGGAAAAATATTAGGTATTTGACTCCTGATTCACTACATTCTCTCATTAAGGATAGGGTAGACACTAAAGCACATTTTCTTTTATCCACTATGTTAACACATACTTTTCAGAGGTAGTAACTACCTCTCAGTTTCACTTGTTTCTATGGGAAAAAAAAAGTGTCCTTCATTTTAGAAAATAACACATTTCTCAGGTATTTGTTTAATTTTTAAATTGTGGAAGAATTATTTATTATTTCAGTACTGACAGAATGAAAGTGATCACTACATATTTTTCTGTTTGCTTTGTCAGATTTTTTTTAATTATTAATGGGTTTCAACACGTATACTTGAGGATGGGTATTTATAGATGCACAGTTGAAATAACCAGACATGCTGATTAAAACCTTGAGAAGGGAGGCTTAAAAACCAAAAAACCACCCACTATTTCAGAAAACAGTTAATTAGTGAAATCAAAGCTTCATGAATGAGAAAACGGTATTTTCCAATCGCATTAATGATGAAGAAATACTCCTATTTGCAGAGAGCACAATACTAAAATTGCACAAACCTGAAGTGAGCTTAGGTCACTGTAGCTCACTAATGCCTTCAGTTACCACATATAATTATTAATCTTTCCTTTACTGCATCCACTTGGGAAAAACAGTCACATACAACAATAGGAGAATGAGTTTACAAGAAAAAAAAATCTCTTTAGGAAGATGTTCATCTACTTATGACCAAGTTACAGTGGGTTCATTTTGTCTCTCTGCCAGGTACTTGGCAAATTATGTTCTCATTTCCTTTCCTCATTAAGACAGGGTGAAAAAATAAGATGGAAATTCCTGTAGGTTGACAAAAGGACAAAGAATACCATTCACCATTTACCATCATGATCAAAACAGATTTTGCTTGGGGAAAATTGTTTCAGTTTGTTGCCTTCAAAAAAGTGGAGTAGGATAGTGAGAAACAAAGACATCGGTAGGGCACTCATAGGACACCACATCTCTGCATCACTGCCTGGAGCACCTTCTCCCTCTCCTTCTTCACTGGCCTTGTTGTCTGCAGAGCTGTTGCTCTTATTCTCACTCCTCTCTCATACATATTCTATGCATCAATATTTGCACTTCTTAAACATAATTTGCAGAAGCACCAGCAGCATGACTGATGGACTCAGCCTGGCTGAGCAGGGTGTCTGTTTTGGAGCCAACTGAAACAACCTGGAGAGGTCTATGTCTCCTCATAGAGGCCACACCAGCAGTTTGCCCCACCAGAACATGTGTACCTGAACCCAATACACACCAGTTTTTATGTTCAACAGTTCTAATGGAACCTAGCAAAATGGTTCTCTAGCCACAGTCTCAATTTATTAAGAAAAAAAAAAAAAAAAAAAAAAAGAATAAGGCAGTACCTTCTTTTTGAGGAAAAATGTCAAATAGAGTGTACTATTAGGATAAGTATGAAAAAAGAGCGAAAAAAAAAAAGACCAATCCTTTCTTTTTCTGGATTGGTTTGAATTGTTTTTTAATCTAACTTTGGAATGGGGTTATTTCAGGTCTTTTTTCCAGAATTTCACATTCTCTTAGATATGTCACAACTAGCTTAGGATGGATGTCTGGTATCAGTTAGCATTTTCATATCACAGATAAAGAGGTGTAAGTTGTGATTATTTTGTGCTTAAAGAGGTTAGAAGATAATTGAGGGTAGAAATTTAATTCTTCCTCCACACCTTTCACAAATAACATTCAGTGTAATATCTGGAAGAAAAGTTGTCCTAGAGACCACACGGACATCTGGCTAGAGGTGTGTGGTAGCTCACCTGTCTCCTGGCCTGTGTCTTGAAGGGAGATAACTGAAGTCCAGCCTCACCTTGAAAAGCTATGTAAAACTTTACAGCATCTGTACTTCACACCAGACAATACTGGAGATCTGCAAGTTAACACCTGTTTGAAGTTTAGGACAAGGATTTGATCCCCCAAAATGCTCAAAATGGCAGAAAACTTTTTCAAATTATTGAAATCTCTCCTGCAGATAAATACAAAATGCAGCCTGAGCAGTCTCCCATCCATGTAGAGATTTTATTTGATCCAGTAGTCTGGGGCTCTGGTCCCTGCCGGTGCAGGCTAAATGGAGACTTGTGATTTAGGTCTTCAGGCTGACCCAAGCTGAATTAGCATTGCCATTGTCATCTAAACACCAGATACTTTTATTCCAGGTTTTGGAGTTGGCTTATGATGTGTTTTACGTTATCTGTTAATTTGTTTTAAAGAAGGAGCTGACCTCAACTTGTCACAGAAAACCTGACAGCAAACTCAACACGGGAGATTACAGTAGGCACCATTATTGTCTGCTTTCGCAGTCACACAGCTTTGCAAGTGACTTTGAGTAGAAATTTTGTCACATATGTGGTGGGGGTGTCACTGCTCATTGCTTTTTTTAAAGGTTGAAGAAAACTGTTTTTTGAAGTAGAATAACAATGTAGAAAGAGAGAAATTTAAAATAAAATAGAGGAAAAGTTGGGAGGAAAGCAAAATCTAGACTATGAATTCATAAGATGAGCAGATGAATACTTGTGCCCCACAACACCCGAGGGAACGTGGTAGCAAAACAGACTTGGGGAATCCACTGCAGCACAGTGAAGTGTGACTGATCACTGTCCATGCTGATGGACAAAGCAGAACTGCATTAGAAGCTGATAGGTGACTTGGAAAAAATGCAATAATAATAATAATAATAACAACAATAACAATAACAATAATAATCCTGTTTTGGACATTTGAATGTACAAATAGAATATTGCCATGAATGAAAATGAACATTAAATTTCTTTATTTACTAAATTTATTTTCAACATACCTTGGAGAGTAGAAAAGAAAATTAGCTGGGATCCAGAAAAAATTTGCAACCATGTAAAGTGAAAAGGCTGTGTATGTGCCTGTTTCTAAATTCCACAGGAATTTCTCATTCCTAAATCTTTGCTGCCAGTATTAGTAGTATCTTTACAGTAGTGAACTTGCAAAGCTATTATGGTAAAAACAGTAATAGACTCAGTTTTTGTTGTTAGAGGTTATCCTGAAACCATATGCAAAGCAAAACATGAGCAGAAATATGCATTAAAACTCTTAAGACCTTGCTATTAAACAGCAGTGAGTGAATATGGTCTTTTAAACAATCATTAAGTGTCAGAGAGATGTTTGTATTTTTCTTAATGATTTAGTAATCTGTGCTAGGATTTGGAAATCCCTTTTTTTTCTTTCCTCTGGCATGACCCCACATACCGATGCTGAATTTCAACCAAACTATTTTTCTTTTTATCTGACTGATGTTTAATAAGTAAATAATGTGAGGGTTTTTCTGTTATATAAGGTTTGATGACAGCCCTCAAATAATCTGTAAAATTTTATATAATTCTTCCTTTAAAAGTTGGATATTATTGGCAATATTAAGGAAATGTGTACCTGCAGATATTTTAAAAAACTCCTGTAGCCATTTTCTTAAATGAGTAAGATGTGGGGTGGGGAGGAATAAAATAAATGAATGAAAGATAATGGTTTTGACACTTAATGGATATTAACAAGCACTAAAACTGTGGATCAAAGAGATCCACAACTATGTGCTGAAGTAAATTGACTGTATACTGTGGTGGATAAAGCCTTCTATATCTATATTCCCACAATTTTAAAAGTCTTAAAAAATGCACTTTTGTGGTTTCTGAGGTCTTGAACTATGGAATTACTATTTCAGTGTTCCACTGGTCCATTCTGATTTAAGCCCACGGAATCTAAGGTATCTTAAATTAGGAGCTTTAAAAAAAAAAAAGTCTTAACCAAACTTTTAAGGATTTGGTATGAGGTATGAAATTCAAACAAACTCAAAGAGCAAAATTAAGTCTATGTGTCTTACTTTCAAGTATATCTTTACATTTGTAGTACATGACAACTGGTGGCAATTCAGGTGCTTAAATGCCAGCAATCAACACTGGGTATCCAAGAATATTTTGAGCAGAAAGGATTTAAATAGATTTACTTTGAAAACAGTAGCTACCACTCCTGCTGTTCATCAAAAAATAGTCTAGATTCAGCTTTGTGAGCAGGTTGTGTTTCCAATTGGGAAGGTTGGTACATGGCTAGAAGAAAGGAACTGAACTCCCTCACATGAAACCCCTAGTGCTACACAGCTGGAAAAATGAATGAGGGCATTTGTTCTTCCTGTGCTTTTCTGTTTTTCTAATAAAGACTAATCCGACAGAGATCAGTGTGTTTTGTGACCTGTGTTTAACCTTTCTCTGTGAACTGGACAGAAAACACAATGAGGAGAGTAACAGAAGTGGATATGGTGGCTATGAAGAAAAGGGCTTAGAGAAATGAACAATTTGGAATCCCGTATTTTCTAAAGTAGAGGAAAAAATAATATGATTGGATAGTGTGAGTAACTTAAAACCTTGAGTGGAAATACTTTTCACTTGACTTTTTCTATTTATACCAGCTAGAAAAAGTGATTATGTACGATCTCATTGAAAGGATTTGTATGATATTTAATTTTTTTTTGGGGGGTGGCTTCTGTGTTAGTTTTTATCATCCTTAATTCCCTTAAGAAGGCTGTTCTGACTGCCTTATTTCCAATCAATGTCTGCAAGTATGCTACATTTTGCACTTACAAATTTTGCCTGCCAAGTTTTCAAGCAGTCTGATTTTTATGGCTTTAATTAGTTTGACTAATTCAACTTTCTTTTTCTTTTTCTTTTTGTTTATGAAGTCACAAGATATCTTCATGTTAGGCCACTTTGTATTAATAGACATGATTTTAGAAGACCATTAAGATAGTAGCTTCTGCTTCTTTATGCATACAATATTGCTTTACAAGATAATCCAAAAATCACCAAACTGATTTTTTCCAAAAATCACTAAACTGATGCATGAAGTGACTAAATACATTTCAAGTGCAAGATGCAAAGAAATCTAAAGCAATAAATGGGTATGACTTCCTGAGAAAATCTGAGAAAATTCTTTTTTGGAAGGACTAAGTTACAAGAAATAAATTCATGTATGACAGGGTAACACCAGTTACTTTATAACTCCACTTTCAACTGAGATTGAAGTTAGAGCACAGCATTCCTGCGGTGCTCTCCCCAAAAGAAGGAATAAATATAGCTTTCTTCATTTTTCCTCTCTGACAAAGTTTTGATTCCTGTAATTAAAAGTAAATTCAGGTTAAATCTGGAGAGCTGTTAGCTGGCTAATTATGGTACTTTAAGAAATATCTTCTCAGTTACACTTTTTCTCCATACATATATCTATGAACAGAACTCTATATCAAAATCTTTTATACTAGAAAAGACCTCTAAGATCATTAACTTAGCCCAACACTGTCAAGTCTTCCCTTGAACTGTGACCCTAAGCATCATGTCTACACATCTTTTAAAGACTTTCAGGGATGGTGAGTCAATTACAGCCCTGGACAGACTGCTTAAGTTCTTGACAACCTTTTAGGTGAAGAATTTTTTCTAGTATACAATCTAAACCTTGCCCAATCTCTTGTTATGTGGAAGGAGAGACTGACACTTGTCTCACCACAACCTCCTTTCAGGTAGAAATGAATGAGGTCTCCTCAGCCTTCTTTTCTTGAATGACCTCAGCTTCTTCAGTTGTTCCTCACAAGAATTCTGGTCTAGACCCTTCATTATCTCTTTAGCCCTTCTCTGGACATGCTCCAGCACTTCAACTTCTTTCTTGTCATGAGTTGCCCAGAACAGGACACAGAACTCCAGGTGTGACCAGCACCCAGTACAGAGGGACAATCCCTGCCCTGGTCCTGCTGTTCCAGGCCAGGATGCCATTGGCCTTCTTGGCCACCTGAGCACACCCTAGCTTTTGTTTAGTCCTTAGTCAACCAGCATCCCCAGATCCTTTCCACCGGGCAAGATCTGAAACTTGGCCTTATTGAACCTAAAAGAGTTGGCTTCAGCCCATCAATCCAGCTTGTCCAGATCCCTCTGCAGAGCCTTCCTGCCCTCCAGCAGACCAACACTCCCACCCAACCTAGTGTCATCTCTGAACTTACTGAGGATGCACTCTATTCCCTCATCCAGATAGAATACATTAAACAGAATGGCCCAAGATAATGAAGTTCTACCATGGTAACAGCAAACAAATTAAATGATTCTGAAGTAACTAGTGGTTGAAAATTTCAGTCTCACAGTGAAAAACTGAATTCATCATCACTAAATTGTAGTTGTTGCACATTTTCCCATAAGATTAATTCTGTTTGAAAAACAGACTGTGAATTGTAATACTCATATTCTTGACAATGTTCAGACTGTTTAGTATAAAACATTTGCTCATCAGTTTACATGATACATCCAGATTTTCTTCTTGAATTTTCTGGCATGAAAATTTATAGTCTAACTGCAGTATTTAATAGAGAAAACAATATTTGTTCTAGTGATTTATATTTTTTTTTAACTAAATGTTTTTTGTTTGTCATTTGTTTGATTAGGATTTTTTAATTTTAATTTTTTTTTTGTTGTTGTTGTTGGGGTTGTTTCTCCATAAGAAACAGTGCTGAAATAGGTTCATTTCCATGAATAAAATCTCAGGATGAAGGTTAGAAAATCTAAGATGGGATAATTTAAAATCAGATTAGGATGGGGGAATTCCTACAAGCACTCAATTGAATAAAATATTTCTGTGTCTTATCCTCTTATTACATCTTCAAATTGCTAGAGGATAAAAAACATCTATCTTGTTATGCACATACCGTTTTTCATACACAGACATAGGGGTACCATCATTACTAAACACAACTGTATTATCTCTAGTTTGAGCATGTTAAGGTGCTAAAAGGTCCATTAAGCAGCACATAATTTTTCCCAAACTCTTGAAGAGACTGATAATTACCATATCATCTAGTAAAAAAGAAGGGAAGAAAAGAGGAGGATGGAGGGAAGAAATGTGTTGGCATTCTGCTAAGCAACCACATAGCAATTACATTCAACTCTGAACATATTAAATTTCCCATTGTTGAAGGTTCATTAATTCATGTCAGTGTGAAATACCAAGGTAGTTTGTGTTTCTGGACACACTTTTTTTCTCTACATCCCTGAAAATAACCTTCAAAGAAAGTCATAGTCTGCAAATAATGACAACTTTACTTCATGTAGAGAGTAGGCAATTAAACAAATTTCTTGAAAGTTTATAGTCACAGCTGTGTAGGCGTGTTGTCATTGTTAAATACTGAGAAACAAAAGAGACCTAGAGTTAAATTAATCTACTTTATATATAGCTCCTACAATCTCTTTTGGTTTCATTTCAGTAACACATGTAGTTATTAATAAAAAGGAAAGACATAATTATAGCTTCTCCTACAAAATGTGATTTAGCAGTCAGAGTTTTGGCATGGTACATTTAATTCGTATATTTAACATGAACAAAACCAATATATGTAAAGTGCAAACATTTACTGTACAAAATTTTCTTTCACTAAATTAAGTGCTGTGAAATGCTTTAGATTTTTCCACAGCTTTAAAAATCTATAGAAATAAAAAATTTAATGAATTGTCTCTGTCTTCTCTATTTGTACAGTAAGACTGAAATTATTAAGAACACTTCACCATTCTTTTCTATGAAAGAAATATTTCCATGAAGTGAATGATGTGTCTTTTTTTATAGAACCATTATCCCTTAATTAGACTTAAAACCGAGTTTCTAAGCAGATGTTACAATGAGACAAGGGACTGGCCTGCAAAGATGGGTGGAAACCTTGCAGATAAAGACTACATTTTCCATGACATACCTCACATTTTCCTTTTGAAATATTCCAGGCTTCTGTAATGTTGCCAAGCTGCATATATCTGTTCTAAGCCTGAATTTAACATAGAGGATTAATCAAAATCTTTTTTGTATCAGATGAGATTTCATCTACTATGAATTCTTTGTAACATATGTTGGGGTGACCATCCTATGTGATTTTTTTTCCTTTCTTTTCTATTTTAAGGCTACACCAAATAATTTTGGGTTTTTTCTCCTATTAGTTACTGATGTTGTGCACTTTAACAAATTCTGTGTCCCAGACTCTCACAGAAAAATATATCAGGTTTCATTTTATATTTAAGTATGGGTGTGATAAGAAGAAGGAATTTAGAATGAAAAGTAGGATTTCATATTATGACAAGATATCTTGTGCTTCTCTGCTTACATCTGATATTCATTGACCTGCTTCCTTGCAATTATTGTTGGATTATGTACATGAAATGAAGGAGGACCCATTAAAAATTTTTAGTTTTCAAATGGAAGTAATGAACCATATCTTTCTCCAGTCACACCCTTCTTTCCTGAGTGATGACCCAAAAAGGCATTAGAAGTATCATCACACAGAAGCATCTCATCCTTTTCTTCTTTTCTACTGTGGTAAAGTAGCTCTTTTAACTACCTTTTCTATAGGAAATGCCAGGGATCAAAACCCTTGCACTATCAAACAAAATTAAATATAATAGTCTCAGGTTTTTAAATCCCCTTGTCTTAGTTAATTTGTTACTTAACATTAGCTTTAGCTTACAATAGTTTTTACCTTTAGTTTCTTCTCCTTACAATCAAAAGAATTATCACCCCCATAAAAAGAGACATATGTGAGAAAGTTACTGCAATAGGTTACTGCAGGAGATTACCCTTCTTTATTATTGATAGAAATCTGTTCACAGAGGATACTTGTTTAACAATTCTGCATGAAAAAAAAATATTGTCCAATATGTGTACTTGTCTCTCCTTGTGTATGATTTAATGACCCATTTAACATGCTCATAATTCCCTAGGTAATACTAGAAATCTGTTTCATAAGTAAGCCTTCATTTTTAATTATTATTTAAATGGTAGGACACAAGATGGCTTTGCTTATCTGGGCTTACTTTGTTCAGATTAACTACATGTAAGGTGGAAAAGTTACATTTGGAAGGAATAGTGGTGAGTCTTAGGTCTAAAACCAGCTGGTGAATAAGCTAAGACTAAGGTTATTTTATAGAAATTGCTTAGACTCACAGTGGAATTAGAAATTACTATGACCCTGAAAAATTACACTTTTTTTCAGTTTACCTTGTGTAATACACATAACTCCCAAGCAACATTTACAAGAGAAAGACTGTCTAAATTGTGACTGTCTGTGGCAACCACTGAGATTATTGGAGAAAACCTGACATTGTAAACATTAGCCAGTAAATGACAAGATACACTGCTTAACTTTTTCTAGTATGGAGTATGATCAGGCATCAGGCAGAATCAAACTATAGTTTCTCTTGGAGGCAGCTTCTGGTCATCCATGATCCAATCCCTCTCTGAAAGCTGTGTCAGATAAGATCTGGTTGCCCAGGGCCTTGACCTATCTAGCTTTTATTCCTAATATGTTATCAAAATCTCTACAGATGTATTTAGTCTCTTTTGCATTCTGTTATGGCATATCTCCAAGAAAATGTATTATTATTATATATATTAAATGTATTATTGCCTAGTGAAAATATCACCTTTTTAAAATGGACACTGCTTTTCTCAGCATTTAGTAGGGAGTTTGAGGTGAATCATCAGGAAAGTGTCTTTGATGATGATTTCTCTTCTTGTCTTGCTTTAGAAGTGAATAAATATAAACATCAAAAACATTCAGTTCCTGCATTCCCACCACTGTTTTTGAATGATATACCTACTATAAATTTTGCTTTTCTGTTCTACTTTTGTTTATTTGTCAACCTTTCTGCAATTCTTCACAATCTGAGGCCTACTGAGTGGCATGATGTCTCTCAATGTTTCCATCTATTTTTCTAGTTTTTAATACTATTTATTTTGTCTACTAATTTTAGGCTTAGGCCTCTGTGTTTTGTCATATAAAACATTGGTTTTCATTTTTAAAAGGACTTTATGTCCTATCACAACTGATCTGAAAAAATTCTGTCAAAAAGACCATCTGTTCCTTGAGAAAAATAGTTTCAAAATGTAGTTTTCTATGCAAAAATAACTTCCTTTTTTATCAAAGACTTTTCATTATTTAATTTGCCTAAGTGCAAGAAGATTCAAGTTTGTTTTTTATGTAAGGGAGAAGTTTTGCCCTAGATATGTGGAGCCTATAATTACAGTAAACCTGTAAAACTGTACTCTTAACCACATGGAAAGCTGATGTGAAGCCATAAAAGTCTATTTTTTTTTTCTGTTTTCTGATGTCTTTTGGGAAATCGGATTAATAAGAATTCAAATGTCTTTCTATGTGCTTGCGTATATGCACATATATATGTTTCATTGTGTTTTATTGTTTGCAACTCCATATATGCTGTTCCTTTGCTTTGCCTTGCAATTCACTTCCTCCTCCTTCCCCTTTTCTCCTTTCCTCTTCTGCTTCCCCCTTTCTCGTTTCTCTTTTCTCCTTCTGTCTCCTTTCTCTCTCCCTTGATTCTGCTGGAGTATCTCACAGTTGAGATGAGAGGTTTTTTCCCCCTTTGGCATGTTCATTTTGTGATACTAACAATCAGCAACATGCCTCCAAAATTATTTAAAAAAATATTTTTAAATAGTTACACTTGTTCAAAAATTTCTCCTTACAAGTAACTTTTGGTAGTGAAAAAGCTCAGGTGATAGAAAAAAGGTATCACTGAAGTAGTTTTCTCATTATTGTGTTTAAAAGGAAGGTAACCAAAGGTCTTCAGAGAATATTAATTTATTTCAATGTGATTCTCTAGGAAAAAGATATCCATATATCCCTCAGTACCTGTTTAGATTGTGGCTGAGAAGAAGAAAGAAAATAATAATGCTAGTTGAAAGCTTTTTTTTTTTTTCATATTGCAACAAAAATATAAGTGAAAATTGATCAAAAGTAATAGCATTTTTTCAGAGAAAATTGTTCTTATATTTGAGTGACTCTACATAAAAGTCCTAACAGCCATCAATGACTGTAGTGGAATTGAATGTTTTACCCAAAGTAAAAGTATTTTAATTATGATGTCACAAACATTCTGTTCACAAGTTACACATAGGGAATACTGAAGAAAGATTCTGAAAGCATTCATAGAATACATATAAACACACATGAAATATAAATCATATATATATTGGAAACCTACCTGGTTTTAAGTGCCTTATAAATTTCAGCTAAGGAGTATGGCTTTTTTTTTTGAAACAGAGGTCAAAAGTTAGAAAAAAGAACACTTCAAAACATCTTGTGAGACTAGGTTGCTTCCTGCAGGTGTTGGATGATCTGATCATACCTAAGAAACGGTTAGGATAGAGAGCCACAATGTAGACTTTGCAATGGCATTTCAAGCTTTGAAGAACACATATGGGAAAGTAAATGTCTGCAAGTGATATGTTACTTGACTTCACATCTGCTCAGGTGTTGGTAGACCTCAATGGGGCTAAACCAGGTCTCCAGAGCTGTTCCCCCAAAAGGCATCCACCATGGAGGCATTGGATTGGGACCAATCCCAATGAGGCAGGCTAGGGAGACCAATGCAGCAGAGGGTTACTTATCAGGCTGCTGTATGACAAGATGTTGCTAGATCAGGTCCATGGCAAGGCAGGGGAAAAATTCAAGATGACATTACTGTTTCATAGTAAAGTATGCAGACAGATAAAGAGACTTCCATTAAAGAATGCAACAGGTAAAAATCAGGACCAAACAAAGTGAGGTTGACCCTGAAATGCCAAAAACTTGTCAATCATTACAAATCAGTAGGAAACACAGATTTTGGAAGAGGATAGGGGAGAATGATTTTACTTCACATGGTAGATGCTATGCTATTCATTTCTGTGCTAATTAAAATGCATATATAGAAAAAAAAGAAGAATTGCTTCTGAATACCACCTTCTAAAAATTGACCATTACTTAGTGTCTGATGTTTGGAAAAGCCTTTCAAGAATATTTAGCATGAAAATATTATATAAAAAAACAAACTATGTAATTAGACTATCTATTGTGTGGAAAAGAAGAATATCACAGGTTTGAAGTATTATTAGTATTGCTCCCATCATTATTATCTAGTGGCTAGCCTTCTAATTAAAATTACTAGCTGTCTATATGCATGTGACTTCACGCTGCTGAAATCTTTTCCAGAGGATGGTACAATGACTTTTTTTGAGTCTGCAGTAGATCCTACCAGCCTTCAGGGCAGTGCTAGTTCCCCTGGGACTATTTTTTTCACCATGTTTTTTTACTAATTCAGCTAATCTTCAGCTCAGTTACTGAGCCAGGGGGATGTTCTTTTTGGACATTTTATGTTAAGCTGCACACAGTTATGTTGAGTACCCTGATTTATATTGTGCAGACCTTTGCTTTAACTGCTGATAAGTATAGGTGGAGACAGAGGTAAATCAGAGTTAAGGGAATAGAATTAAAAGGATAATAAACTTGGTTGTACCTAATTAATTGCCGAACAGCTGCAGTTTTCTCTGTCACTTCCTCCTCTAGGAATATTACATGGAACTCTAGGGAATTAGAAACTTGCTGTATTCTTAAAAGAAGAAATAAATGTAAATTTGAGATCTGTAAAGCAAAGATATTCATTTAAAATTTTATGCCCTCATTCAAAATTAAATGAGTGGAAATTTATTAATTCTTCAATTATGCAATAGAGGTTACCACACACGGTAAGCAGTGAGAATGCTCAGACACTATCATGCCATCTCTAGCGCTGATTTTCACATGACTTTTTGTTAATTAATTATATGTGGTTTTTTGTGTAAAAGCATTATAATAAGATCACAGGGGGATGTTAGGGCTGATTATTACCTGCAATGTGTTTTTATTACTAAGTTATGAAATATGATTAAACACTGTCACTAAAATGAATTTATTTTCATCTGTATATTTATCCCTGTCACTATCAAACTCTCCTTTCTGCAATGAAATTTTTTCCTGGTGATAATCTGGAGAAGAATGTGAAAAGTTGACTTTGTAAATTTATCTTTCTGAATTCTAGAATTGTTAAGTTATTGGGGAAAGACACAAACTTAACATAAAAGTATTAGAACAGTTTCAGAAAACAATTATACAAAAGAAACATCAGAAAACTCTGTGGAGTGCATAATAATTTGCTATCAATATATTTGGGTCTAACTTTCTGAGGAAAAAAATGATTGGAGAATTTCTACTTTTTTTGTGCTGAAATGATTTTTTTTTGTAAACACAAAAAAAATTTACCTAATTAGGGGACGGTAAGAACAATGTTTTTATATGACCATTAAAAATTATTTATTTTTTCTTTTACTCCTTTTCTTTTTCTTTTTCTTTTTTTTTTTTTAATACTTTTAAATCCAAATCTTTTAATTTTAAGAAAACTTATGTTTGGCATGACTAACCATATCATTGAGGAAGACATGGAACTTTACAAAATGTCTATTGTTAAATGCTCTGCTAGCTAAAAAATTAATTTGGGGCTCAGATATAATAAATTAGTAAAAGAATGAGTAATGCAGGCTAGAGATTCTATACATGAGTATATTTAGGCTGCAAGTTTGTGCTATGGACTAAAATTGTGCAAATATAATTGCAGATTTCAAAAAGCTGCATTGACATTTACTTGAATCTTACTGTAGTTATTCTTACTTGAAAGTACAGGGCTTGATTTGGTGACAATATTTATTGAACATAATTATTCTGCAGTGAACTACAGCAATTTCATTAAGGGAAGACACCCTTCTGTAAAGAACAAGTACTGTGAGCCCTATGTGTATCTTATACACATCCACATAAGCATGTTAAGTCAGTTCAGCTCTCATATATCCATAATCCTATCACAATTAGTGTTTGGAAAGCAAACCAAGGGGATGTGCAAATGCCAGTTTCATTACAAGTTTGATAAAGAAAAGGGTCTGCAAAACAGATATGAGCAAAAAGGAAGTCAGGAAAGAGAACTGGAATATCATGTTTTAATCAGAGATGTTGAGTCTGAAACTTTTTGCTAATTCTACTGTCCCTATTTAGTCCAAAAGCGTCATGCAGTGTTCCTTCCTTCCCCTCTCCCTTTGCCCATCTACAGCAGTCCCTTAATGAAAAAGTTTCCTTGGCTGCTGTAGTGTCCCAGATGCTGATGAATATAACAGACTACAGAGATAAAAAGAAAATTAATTTGAAGGACCTGTTAGTGTGCTATGAAATTTGTGGTTTTGTTTTGTTTTGTTTTGTTTTCCCTCTTAACTACAAGGCAATTTTTAATTTGCTAGTATAATCTAATTGAAAACTTCTACATTCTGTTCTTCAAAAAATATAAATTAATTAAAATCAGCAAGGCATCAGCAAAACCACTAAATTTGTAGAAGCAAAGGGTATTAATTTTAACCTCCTTAGCCTTTAAATAGAAACCAGAATCTAGAATTTAGTGGCCATGTGTAAGAAATTTAAAAATCACAATTGTCTTAAACACTGTTAAAATTACTAAAGGACTTTTATTTGCAAATTATGCAAAGAAGCAACAGCTTATCTTCACCATTGATGCCCATACTCTTCCCTCTCCTTCCTTCCCCCTCCTCTAAATATGCCTTCAGGAATCTGATCCACGAGTTAAGCCACCTGACAGAACTTGTGATAAGGTAAAGGGGCACTATTATCTTAAAGGTGGTCCAGTTATCTTAGGTCTAAGGAAAACTAAACAAGGCTTAGGAGAGAAAAATGTATCCAAGGGGAAAGCCAACTCAGCATCTATATTGAAAATAATCTCTGGCTGGCTTCAGTGAGGAGAGCCCATAGCCCCCAGATTCATTTGCTGAGGCCTTCCAGCAGAAGACTGCACGTGATCCACAATGTTGCTGTAAAAGACAGTGTAAAACATCCCTGTCACAAGGAAGGTGTTTCAGTGTTGTCACACACAGCTGAATGTATATTAACCCATTGAACTCTATATTTCACAGGACCACCACCACAGAGAAGTCCGGGGTAGACAGGACAGATTGTTCTGGATCTACAGGGTAGTGCCTATATTTCTACTTAATCTGTTCCACACTCTCTTTCTCTCTCTGCTCTTCCCTTTCCTATTTCTATCTTTCTATACCTCCTATTTATTGTAAAATAAAATCTGCACTATTGACTTGGTCTGCGGTCTTGTTTGCACCTTAATTTGGGCAAAGGCTGATAATCATAATAACTGAGATCATAACTATATTTTGCTCTAGTTGTTGCATGATACTGTTCTCTGACCCAAAGTCAGAAACAGTTGAAAATAGTACAGTTCCCTCAGTGGGAGGTGGGTGGTTCCTTGCGATTGAACTCTTGGAACTTTGCCCCATTTACCCCTTGAAGGATGTTGTATGAGAGCTTTTGGGGACAATAGCTCTTCTGGGTGGCCAGTGTAAAGAAAATCTTTTCTTGTCCTTCCTGGAAAAATTTGTTATGAGCCCTTCATTCCTGGACTGAAGCTGGTATGAAAAGAATTGGCATAATGAGAGATTGGTTATGTATGGGTCTGAAGATGAGATTATGTTATCGTTACAAGATTTGTGAAAAACTTGTTCCTCCTGCTAAATGAAAAAAAAAAAAAA
>VZRH01001838.1:1034364-1061595 GCA_013397555.1 Urocynchramus pylzowi
GAAAGAAAGAAAGAAAGAAAGAAAGAAAGAAAGAAAGAAAGAAAGAAAGAAAGAAAGAAAGAAAGAAAGAAAGAAAGAAAGAAAGAAAGAAAGAAAGAATGAAAGAAAGACCTTCTAATTAATTATCTTTGCAAGTTAGGTACTTTAAGAATTGCTCTAGTTTTCGTTCAAGGGTTACAGTCTCTAATTTCAGTGATATTTGATAGATTCAATTTTAAATGCAAATTCAACTTGCTAAAGTGCTTTTTTTTTTTTTTTTCCCAAAAGAAGAAATGCCCAGAAAAGTACAAAGTAAGCCAAAGTAAGAAAAGATTTATTAATGGCTCCTATAAAAATCTTTTCAATTATTATATTTTTTTTACTTGGTCAAATTGTAAACATTCATTAAAAAACAGTTTACAAATTGCTGCATTTCAAAAAAACACTCTTCTGTTTTAGTTTTTATCTTCGTGATCTACTGTGAACTTGAGCTTCCAAATGGTTCAATTTAATTTCAGGGAGAAAGCAAGCATACTTTGATGCTTTTCCAGTGGTAATGAGAGTATATCCTCCATAATATGAGTTCATCATTGTACAATTTGAAAACCAGGTACTGTGCTTCTGTGATATTTTGCTTTATATCGAAATGACACATTATGATCACCTGTCACCTAAGAAAAGGGAGACCTGAGTAATCCCTGTTTTTTTCCCCTTTTTTTATTATATTTTTTAAAAATTTATTAATTTTTTAAAATTAGTTTTTTGTATTGAGGTTTTTTTTTGCTTTCAATGTAATATAGATCTTTTTGAAATAAGTTACATATTTCCAAGCTTAATTGGAAACATACATCAAACCAGGAATTGTTGAATTTTCTGAGAAACTGTATAATAATTGTATATATGTGTTTTTCATTCTGGAAATCTTTTTAAAAGGCTTGGCTGCAGAACTACTGAATGGAAAAAATATTACTCAATTAAATATAGCAGAATGAGAAAAAAAATTGGTTCACCTAGTATAATTTTTTTTTAAGATTTCTTTCCAATTTTGCTCAATTTTGATGAAAAATAACTTCTTGTTCCTGAAAGATCATGCACTAGATAAACAGAAAGCTAAAATCCAGAGTTGCACAGAGAAAGATCAGTGTCTGCTACTTTGCCAATACCCAGCCAATACTAATTAGGTCTTTATCCTGTAAGATCAGAGGGATAATACAGTTCCTTGAAAAAATGTTATTAAGGACTTGGAGACTAAAATATATATTCTTCTGAAATATGTCCTTAAAGACTCATTTTAATGAACAGATAGAATAAAAGTAGGTTTAGTAGGAAATACCCCATTTCACTATGTTTACCAAGAAAGTGAAGTATATTAGAGTCTTGGTTTAGAAATAACTAAGTTCTAATGTCAGTAACTGCTCAGTTCACTACTAACAAGTGAGAGGCAAACAAGGTTTGTATGATTCTTTTTTTTCCTGGAAACCTTTCTTTGTCTCTGAGATGAGTAATGCATATCACACAGACTCATGACTCTTCATTCTGGTCTCCTGGAAATTTCTTTCAAAGACCTCTGTGTGAAAAATTAAGAAGTAACAGGGGAATGCAGGACTAAGATTCAAAATTTAGCTTAAAGATTTTGTAGGTAAGTCTAGATTAAAATACAGATTAAAAAATGTAATTAAGTAAACCTGGCTTTTCGTTTGAGAATATGTAAATATCCTATAAATATGATGGAAAAGTAAGCCTCAGTTTCTGCTTTAAAAAGTGGCAGAGAATTTAAAATTATTAGAATTTTCTCACCACATTTTCAGAAGCAATCCCAAAATAAGTGTTTTGTTGTTTCTTGATGATTGCCAGTTTGACATTCCGTTAAACCCAGCAGATGTCATGTAGTGGCTTTCTCTTAAGAAAACGTTTCAGCATTGGTCATAAAAATTATGACTCCTGGAATGTAATAGGAAGAGTCTAACATAACAGCTTTGTGATATAAAAATATTGCTTTGTGTGCCACTCTACTTTTTCGAGGTGTCTGGAGTCTGCATAAGCAGAAGCAATTTTGCCAGACAGGAGAGAGAACACCTTACAGTAACATTTCTTTCCACTGTCGCTTTCAGGGGAGACTATTCTTCTTCTAATTCCTTTTTTCTGCATTCCTGCAGATGCAAATACATCTATCATATCTGATTGCTTTTTCTAACTTGAAAATACATGAACAGTTCAGAAGGGCACAAATGCCATGATGGACTTGAAAATGAGCAATGATGCCACAAATTAATTGAGTCAAGAATTACTTCTGTATAGGTTCTCATATAACATATCCTTCAATTTTTCTGTTATAAAAAGATACCTTGAAAAGCTTAGTGTTGTAGAATACTAGACTGGTCTGAATTGGAAGGGAATCATAAAGGCCATGCAGTTGTAATCTCCCTACTCTGGGCAGTAATCCAAGTAATCCAAGTTGCTCAGAGTCCCTTCCAACCTGGCCTTGAACATTTCCAGGGACAGGGCATTCACAGCTTCTCTGGAAAATCTCTTGCAGTGTCTTAGGGTAAAAAATTTTTTCCTTATATAAACCTATCCTTTATTAAATCACTCCCACCTGCACAGCCTTTTAAAAAGTCCCTCTCCAAATTTCCTGTAGGCCCCATTTAGGTATTGGAAGATGCTCTAAGGTCTCCCTGGAGCCTTCACTTTTCGAGGCTGAATCAGTTTGTCTTCGTAGATGCTCTCCAGCCCCCAGGAAAGCACCCATAACATGGAGGTTAGTATTTATTCCTTCTTTCTTGTTTTAACTTAGTATATTCATCAACAACTTTTTTGCTCTTCTATCAATAATGATTTCTCTTTACTACTAGGACTCTTTGTCAATAGAAGAGTAATTCACAGAGAAAACTTCTTTTACCACAATTAACTGACAGCCACCCAAGCCACTCACTGAACACTTAGCTATTTTTTATAAAGTAGAACAAATTTGAGAGAAAGTGGGATCTCTGTCCTCTCCTTCTCATTTCCCAGGGAAAGACGCAAGAGGACACTCAGAAATGGTATAAATTAAGAGACTTGATTATCCTTTAATGTGTGCATGTTTGAAGCTAGTATAATTTCTTATTTGAAAGAAGGTACTGAATTTATAATAATGTAACTCTAGACCTGAAGCAACTGCAGTAAAGCACTGTATCTACATTTGCTGTGATGAAATTACAATGATTTACTACCACTTGAACATCCATCTCTGAAAACTCTGGTACCAAAAGCTTTTGACTGGCACAAAAGAAAATTTGTAAAGCTGAAGTTCATGCATATATATAGTGCTAATGTTACGCACATTGTTGATCAGGATGCCTAAGAGAGGAAATGTAGAAGCTTAATATAAAAACTTTGAAATAAATGGCTGAAATACTGAAGTTGTGTTTTGAGATAAAGGATTTTTATCATGTGAATCAATCCCTGCTAGAGGTAAAGCTGGAAAATTTTTGGTA
Source organism: Urocynchramus pylzowi (assembly GCA_013397555.1). Lineage (NCBI taxonomy): Eukaryota > Metazoa > Chordata > Aves > Passeriformes > Fringillidae > Urocynchramus > Urocynchramus pylzowi. Next base: position 1,037,820 of record VZRH01001838.1, read on the forward strand.
GATATGATTGATTATTTAGAAACCACCTGAGAGATACTTTTCAAATTAATGTCTGTATCAGTTGACATCTCTATTTTACAGACTCACAGAATATGAGTTGGAAGGGACCTGCAAGTATCATGGAGCCCAGCTCTTGGCATGGAACAGCACCATTCCTAAGAGTCGCACCATGTACCTAAGAGTATGGTTCAAAAGCTTCTCAAGCTCTGTCAGGCTTGATGCTGAGACCATTTCCCTGGGGAGTCTGTTCCAGTGCCCAACCACCCTCTGAGGGAAGAACCTTTTCCTGATATCCAATCCAAACCTCCTGAGACAAAACTTCAGACCATGCCCTCAGGTCAGCAGAGAGAAGAGATCAGTGCCTGCCCATCCTCTTCCCCTCACAAGGAAGTTGTAACTGCAATGAGGTCTCTCCTCAGTCTTCTCTTCTCCAGGCTAAACAGGCCAAAGGACCTCAGCTGCTTCTCATACAGCTTCATCTCAAGGCCTATCAAAGCCCTATTTGTGTAGGCAGAGGAGAGATAGTATTGAGACCTGTGAGCAGGTTGATTCTTCATTAAAATAACAAAGAGAGCTGTAAGAACTCTATGATTTGGGTACTATAAACTTTAAACTCTGGGTGCCTTCATGTGGAATATGAAGCTGAATAACATTCAGCTGAATAACATTCAATATGATGCTGAATAACATTTTGTGATGGGACAAGGCAGGGTCCAGAATGGAGCATGAAATGAAAACGGAATATTTGTCAGGAGTCTGTGTTCCTGAACAGTTAGTAGGCAAATTCATGTATAAAAAATTGTAAGAGAATATTGTCCAGTGCTTCAGGTCACCCAAGTAATTTTGTTCTTGTTCCATTATTTTAAGTAAGTACCAGCAAGTGACCATTATTCAATATGGTTTTGTACAGCACCACTGAAAATTCTCTGCCCCAACCAGTAAAAAACATGCTTCCAATGGAGAAGTCAATGACCTTTGGCTTACCAGACGTTTGAAGCAGATCAGTTATTGCCAGCTTGTGCATACCTTTCCTCTAACAAACACTGGTGCTGCCCTCTCTGCTAATGAGAGAGCCCTGGGACCAGGAACAAATTCATTGAATCCATTTTGTCTCACCCTTCTTCAGGAGAAAGACTATATTCACTGAACACTTGCACTTCAGCTTTGCCCTTGTATTTTAATTTATTTCCACAACACTTATATGTAATGTGATATTGTACACTTTAAAAAAATCACAGAAGAGTGATTTTCATGCAAATTTAAAGGCTATTTGTGGCTTTTAGGGATTTGATTGAAAATATTGGAAGAAACATTTGATTTATGAAAGACAAAAGACTCTTCTGTTCTGCAGAAGATGATGTGGTTGTGTGTGGAGAACCACAATAAAATAAGTCATTGGTCTTTCATTTATTTATGTTATAATGTGAGAGATTTGTGGGATTGGGAAAATTATATTAAAGTTAGCGAACTGAAATATTAAAAAGCAAAATAATATGCAGCTCATAAAAAAGAATAAAGTTCAATCAATACATTCTCTGGGTTTTGTTTCTGACCATATTTTTGAAAGCAATTTCTTTTTTTTTCCTCAATCTGTTAGTTGAGTTGATTAATTGTACATTGGCATTGGGACAACCCTAAGAAGAATCATATTTTTTATTTCACAAACTTTTTGAAAAAAAGACTGAGGACACAGAATGGAAAGAAGATAATAATCTAATCGTGTAATTTCTTGTCATTTATTTGTTCTAGGGTACCCAAGAGAAGCAAAAAATGTGATGATAAGAAGTAAAAAATATTTCAAAAATTTTCCTTGCTATTCTAATTCTGTTTTCATTGATGTTAGCTGTGGCATAGATTTCAGGGAAAAAAATTAAAATAAAATTAAACTATTTTGTAATCCTAGTCATAAGATTTTTTATTTCTGAAAGACACTTTTCATTCACTGGTGGTGAGGTTATATGTGAGTAATGCTGCCTGTGTGTTAACTGAAGAGTACAAAAATGTTATTTTTTAAGATTTTCTCTATCCTAAGGATTTGTGTACCTAGATTTGACAGTACTGACATATTTTGTTTTGAAATATTTTGATTTGACATATTTTAAAAGCTCCCCACAACCAAGTGATTGTTTGAAAGGTTTAAAGTATACTAACATAATTTATTCTAATTCAAATTTTTGCCTCTTCTTCTAAAGTTCAGTGCCTCTACAGACAATATTAAAAAAATTAAAGTCCATCTGCCATTTCAGCTGAGGAAGAGGATCAAGTTAAGGAACACATGAGCAAACTGGAGATTCACAAGCATATGAGGGTGGACAAGTTGCACTCCCAAGGGCTGAAGGACCTGATTTATGTCATCACCAGGCCACTCTGAATTGCCAGCGAAAGTTCATGGAGACAGGAAGGTTTATCAAGATTGAAAGATGGTAAAAGTCCCCTTTATGTTTAAAAAGCTCAAGAAGCACTCAGAGAATTATAAAGCCATCAGCCTGCACTGATTCAATCTCCCCTGGCTTTTAGAGTACAATGAACCACTCAGTCACTCCACAAGTCCCCATCAGTGGGATGGGGAAGAGAATAGGAAAAAGGTAAAACTTTTGACTTGAGATAAAAAATAGTTTAATAATTTAAATTAAGTATTAGTAGGTGTTGTTACTATTGATATTATTACTACTTTGAGAAGGAAAAGAGGGAAAGGAATAAAACTTGAGAGAAACAGATGATGCACAATATAATTGCTCACTATCCATTGACCAATGTCCTGGACAACTCTCTCCAGTCTCTATACTGGACATGACTTTCTGTATTATGGAATAACCCTTTGGCCAGTTTGAGTCTGTCATTCTGGCCATGCTCCCTCCTGGCTTTGTGTGCACCTGCTCACTGGCAAAGCATGGGAAACTGAAGAGTCATTGATTCAGAAGAGCCACTCCTGAGCAACAGCCAAAACATCAGTGCGTTACAAACATTGCTCTCATACTGAATCCACAACACTGCACTAATTCTGCAGAGAAGAAAATTAACTCTATCCCAGCCAAAAGCAGGACACAGCCTCACTTCAGCCGGGATGTGGGTAATGGAGCAAATAATTCTGGAAGCCACTTGCAAGCACATGAAGGACATGAAGGTGATTGGAAGTAGTCAACATGGATTTACGAAGATGAGAACCTGTGTGATAGCTGTCTATGATGAGATACTGGTTTCATGGGTGAGCAGAGATATTATTTAGTTTGCCTTTTCAAAAGTTTTGAGGCTGTATCCTGAACATCCCCAAGGACATATCACTTGAGTATGTGACATATAAGTGGACAGTGATGTGGCCTGGAAACTGACAGAACCATCAAACATGTTTTCAAATACCAATGGGCTGAAATGGTTGTGATGAGTGCCATGAAGTTCATGCAGGCCATTCACCAGTATTGTGCCCCTGGGGGGGATACTGTCTCCACTATAATTTAAATATTTGTTAATGATCTGAATGATGAAAGTGCCCCCTCAGCAAGTTTACATATGACACAAAATTGGAATGTTTGGTCAACACAGCAGATGCTTTTCCTGCCATTCAGAGAAACTTCACAGACTGAAGTAGAAATTGTCAGGAAGCTCATAAAGGGAAATATCAATTCCTGCCATAGGATTTGAAAGCTCTTAGGAACATGCTGGGGGCTAATCAAGTAGGAAAGTAGCTCTGCTGCTGGGTAGATCTGGGTGTCCTATCTTTTCCTACTGAGCACAATACTCTTACTGTAAAGAACAATGGCCCTTTGGTCTATAGCAGGTTTTTTAGCACCAAATTAAGGGACTCAGTCCTTCCCTACTCAGTTCTGGTGAGACACATCTGGAATTCTGGGCTCAGTTCTGCACTCCTCCTGGCAAGATAGACATGAACTTACAGAAGGGAGTCCAGTGAAGGGCTGTAAAGTTGGTGAAGTGACCACTCTTATGAGGAATGTCTGAGATCTGGCATTGCTCACCTTGAAGAAAAGAAGGCTCCAGGGGATTTGACCATTTACATAAATACTTTTTAGGAGGGTGAAGAGAACATGGAGACAAGCTCTTCTCAGTTGTGCTCAGTGACAGGACAAGAAGTAATGAAATAAAAGAAATATGACTCAGGTGTTACTGTGAGGTGTTTGGCCACTGGAAGAGGTTTCCCAGAGAGTATGTGAAGTCCTCCTTGTTCAAGATATTAAAAAACTGACTAAGCGCAGACTTGAGCAATCTAGTCTAAGAGCTCTTGGTTGAGGGTTGGTAAGGCTTGATGACTTATAGAGGTCCTACAAATGTCCTTTCTATCCTCATCAATTTTGCAATTTTATGAATAATTTATGGATTATTTAGGATTATTTTCAAATAAAGAAATTGTCTGAAGCTTCTGAGTTTTAGCTCTAAAAAAGTATTCTTAATGTGACAGTGACAAAATATAGTCAAATCTTGCTGTGCATCCTTCCTCCAATCCTCACACATACCTCACACATGGGCAATATGACTTGTCCTAAGACAAGTACACCAGGTGGGAATTGTACTGAGGTAAGAACACAAGTTGGGAATTGCAGAAGAACTGTCTGAAAGCTTGCATAGTTGATGCATTCCAGAGATGGGGGAGTTGTGATTATTGCAATTCACTTTGGTACACCTTGACCTGCAAAATGGTATTATATGCTGCTAGAGACTGGGTCAGATGGATAAACTGGTCTCCCAAGGTTGCAGACAGCTTCCAAGTGAATCTCCACCCCCACTCCTGGAGGGATACCTTCAGGGGTAGATCAGGGATCCAAAGACAGGAACTCTTACTTTTGAATAGATGAGTAAAAGCACTAAGGTCTGGTGACATATGGAGATAAAGTCCTAAACTAGCTCCATAGGTGGTTTACTGCTTTGTATTTGTGCATTCTGCAAGGCCAAAGACTGTAAACTGGTATGTTTCCAGATGAACTTTCTTACACCATAACCCTTTAAATGTGTTTATATTTTACACCTCATTAATTGATCGATATATACTTCATAAAGATTTGATACGGTATTGGTAATAAGTCTAATCAGGGTTATCTGCATAATCAATGCAATATTTTTCTCACCTGGCCAAAAATCTTCTCTCTACTGCTCTTCTGCAAGCAGTTTGGTTGCCTCACCTGCTCTCCTTCAGTTAGAAGTGCATGGTAGATTAATTTAACATATACCTTTCAAAACAAGAGCTTGTTAAACCAAACAGCAAGCTGATGGTATCATATTCATGCAACACATACCTCTTATATAATTTTCTTAAGGCATTCTGACCTATAGTGCAGGAAAAGGCTTCAAAAGTCAGAACCTTAAGGCTGGATATACTGTAAGACATCTTTTCCTTGAAGGAAACTCTTGTGAAAAAGTAAATTTAAGTGAAAAAGGTTTATTTAAATTACTTCAGCTGTATTTGCATTTAAACTAACAGTTTATGTCTTTAATTTTTATGTTTATGCCTTGTCTGTAAGACACAGCTATTTTTGTCTCATGCAGAATTTTTACATGCATTAAGTACTGAACTGATAAGGTAAAAAGAAATGGAGAAATGGCACATGTGATCCTGAATGGTGTAGATTAGAATGGATGACTCAGCTTAGATCTCCCTGCTTTCTACTCTATATTGACAGAATGCCTTTGGGAATTCAATCTTTTTTGCATTGTTTTCAAATGACTAGAATACATAATGTCTTCATTAGGTGTTCTTGAGTCTTTCCAAGTCTCTAATTTTTTTTGCATAAAAGAGTCCCATAGGATGCTTCATTTTGCATTAGCATATCTTCATTTGCACAACAATCCTTTGCCTTGAATATGAGAATACGCTCCACATATGCTATAGGTTATCCCTGACTGTACACTGATTTTAAAATTCGTCTTCCAGTAGGGGGTTGACACAGAGTCTAAACGTCTCTTGGATACATGTAAATTGCTGTTTTTCTATTTCTACATAAACCTCACTACTGAAGAAACCACAAATACCATGCAGAGCTCTCTATTCCCAAATCTTAGCTCATGTGTTCATGCCTGGCTCATATTCTGTCCTATGTTTTTTTATACTGAAAAATATAAGTGAAATATATTGTGTTCCAATAGATATATATTTCTACCTACTGAAAATTATGTCACGAACCAAAAGATTCACATAACATTTCTTTTGGTATTGTAACATGGCTTGTATGTATACACAGACAGAAGAACTTTAGAGTTGTGCCAATTAAGAGCTTATTTTTGTCATGCACTGATCAAGAATGCAATGATTGACCTGTAAAGGTAATAGTATTGAAACATTTTAGATTTAATTAAGAATATTGAAGAGATGTACAATAATGAGCCTGATAATTTTTGGGTTTCTCAGTTGTTATGAAAATAGATTTTCAACCGACAATACTTCATGTTCAGTACTTCACATTCAATACCATTTCAACTAGACTATTTAATCCATTTTCAAGAGCTGACCTAGGCCACAAGTTCTTTCTTACTTTTTCTTTCACTCATATCAATTCCATAAATATTTTTATTCTAATACACACCTTTAACTAACTCTCCTTGAAGGAAAATATTTGCAAATACTGAATATAGAAATTACTGATTACAGTTAAAAACTATGAAAACGATACCAGAACTCTAGTTTATTCCATCTGGGACAAACCCAGCTATGGGAATAAACAATTCAGCCTCGAAACAATTCAGCCTCATATCCTAATCACTGCATCATTTGGATTTATGCTTCTAGCTCAATCCAGTGATCACCTTTTACCATCCCTGCACCAAGGATAAAATTCTTTCCGGTCAGCTTCCATGAGGGACTGCTGAATGGCAAAAAAATACCATTGTCACAGATATCTCTTTGGTGTTCATTCTGTGGGTTCTATGCATAACTTCTGATTCAATTGTTCTTTTCAATGGGGTGCTACAGAGAGTTTTTTTTCTTACACCTGCCTATATGTCTACTCATGCTTTTACTTTTTTGCCAATATCATCATCTTAGATCCACAGTAAATTATCAGTTTGACTTCTGTCAGAATTCTGACAGATTCAAGATAATTTGTGGGCTTCCCGACCATGTCATTTTTCAGTTCGTTCCTGTGTTGTCTTCAGCTTTCATTCAGAAGGAACTGAAGTTATAAATAGAACAAGATCCCTTTTTAATGGAAGTTCATTTACTTATCTTTTAGAAATTTTCTACATATATTAAAAAATCTAGATTTTTTAAACAAGGTTTTTCTGTCAGCATTTTTTTTTTGCTTGTGTTTTTTACTTTGCGTTCTTTTTTTTTAAATACTTCTTGCCAAATGAGTTGAGGTCTAAGAACTGAACTCAATAGCAGACTATTAGCAGCTCTATCTTCCAGAGTATCCCTCTGCTATACAATTTCAAATGGAGAATAGGGGCCCTGGTGGACTGGTACCTGGCAACACAACTAGTTCACTGTTCCTTTTTTACTGTGACACTTGCTTTCTTTTTATACACACCAAGAAACTAACCTGAAAACCACCCATCCATTGCTGGGTTTGTGTCACATACAGATAGATCTATGTCTTATGAGGGAATTTCATATTAGTTTTCTGTTCAGCTCTCTCAGGAATTGATTATTTGGATACCATGTATTAAAACATTCTTGTCTTTCCTGACTTCTTGTTTTTGTTTGTTTGTTTTAGTTTATGTTTAATCATTCTTTAGAATGATTCTCATGTTTAAGCTCTAGAATTTTTAAATTCAGTAAGTCCTATTACTCCTGAGTAATAATATTTGCACTACTTAAAAAAAAAAAAAAGAAAAAATAACCAAAACTAAACTAAACAAAAACCTCCAAACATTTCTCTCTAATCATCCCATAGTATAATATTGTGTATATATCCTATAATATTATATAATATAAACATTTTATAATATAATTAAAGTAATGATAAATTAGATGTAATATTATCGTTTTAATTTCAGTTAAGAGTGTTATAGCCAACACTTCTCATCTTTTATTTTTCTTACAGATATGTCTTACTTTCTACATATTGGCCTGAAGGCTAGCTGCTATAGATTTCATTCCCAGCTCTGAAGCTGTATCCCCACTGACTTTTAAGAAAGCCATTGTTTTTATTTAGAAATCTTATTTATTTAATCATTTCAATTTAAAACAGGGTCTCAGCCTAAATGTGGAAACTCTGAAAGGTATCCAGGTATATGATGCAGAATCTGAAGAACTACCCAGATGACAAAGAGTTCAAGAATGAGTATATGTGCTTAGACATATAAAATTTGGTGCAGCTTGAAAGCTCTAATCAAGATGTGCTAGGAACAATACAAAACTGAATTAAGTACAAGAGGTACAAGAGTAATATAATGCGTTAACAAGATTCCAGGCAGTCTTCAATATGTACTTCACTCTTACAAGAAGACACACACAAAAAAGGAAACCTGCTGTGAATGATGATTGTTTTGTCTTTAAGAAAATAAACAGCCAGGGCTAAACTTTCTATTGTTTTTTTTCATACACTAGGCCATTATGCTGCAACATTTATGTAGTTTTGTTTACAAATACCTCATCTATGCATAAAAGAGTCTTCAGCAGCTTTTCTTTTTTACTTTACTTTTAGTCAAAATGAAGACATTTACAATGACTTGAATTTAGATTGCTTTTTTTTTTTCAAAAATTCTAAAACCAGCATAACATTTTTCTACAGTGCATGTTTTCTTATCTGTTTCTAGGTTTCATGTTTGCAAGAATTGTTAAGATGCTAATTGAAGAATTGTTAAGATGCTAAACTCCTGTTCTGGAAATAAAAGCTTTTACTTATTATTTTATATCAGACTTTAAGTTTCAGAGAACTTAAAGATTTTTTTTTTTAAAGTTAGATTTATTTAAGTAGTCCGCAATATTTATACACCTTTATACTCTAATACCTATTTGTCATTTCAAAAAGTTAAAAATAACACTTGATTAGACCTAATCAAAACCGCTTGTTCTGATATGACCTTCTTTCTCAAGATCATGTACCTATTCAAAGGTGAAGAGTAATTTAATTAAATCATTTTGAACTGTTTCCTCTCTTTTTAGATAAAGGTACTACAAAGAAAAAAATGCTAATGCATACTACCTAAAAAGAACCCCAAAAAACCAACTAAACCCACCCTAAATGTTGCCATTTTCAAAATACTAGTTTTAGCATATTGTTCTCATATTGAATACATAAACTCCAGTTTTAACCCAGTCAATTGATTTAAATGACTTTACTTTGAATTTAGTACCTGCTAGAAAAAACCAAAAATACTTTATTTTTGAAAAGTTTTACTGCATCTTTGCTTGATAACAATGCTTAAAAATAATCTCAGTTGTTTCATAGATTTAAATATTAAAAAATCTTTTGAAAACCCTAACCTTTACAGGAAGAAACTACTAAGATACCCTGCGAACATAACTAGCAAAATGAACTTCCTGTCCATATCACTGAAGTGCCAAGTAATCACCATTTATGAACAGAAGAGAATCTTTTAATCACTGTAAGTTGTAGCAATTTTTTACTGTTCATTTGACCCCTTCAAGAGAAGCCAAGTGCTTGTATGCCTGAGAACAACTTGTGACCAATCTCTAATGCAGATTTTTTTGTGGAGTGTTCTCTTGAACTGTTAGTGGAAATAAGGAAAGGGACCATGAATAGTATCATCAAATTGTACCTGTCTAATACCAGTTAAGTTTAATGCTACTTAGTCAGAAAAGCACTTAATTGGCTGCTTTTTCAAAATGCTGCTTTCAGTCAACAAAGTGATACACTGAAGTGAAAGCCTATGTTTTTAAAGCAGGGAAAAGAAATATCTTCCTACATGTGTATGAAATCAAATTGTGAAACTAATTGATTTGCACTAGTGATCACTGTGGCTGAGGGCTTATTGGGATCAAAATCAAAGACTACAAATCCTTTTAGAATGCTAACCATCAACAGTTGCATTAACTTGAATGGGTGAGGGAGATCAGAGAAATTCAGAACTGTTTTACTTGAGGGTGATGAATTCCAGCAGTGCTGAGGTATCCATGCAGCTGTAACCAGTAATCCCATAAGCACAGCCCTGTGCTTCCTTCAGTCCCATCCAAAACACTGTTTGCTCTCAGAGGTATGATACCGGTTCATATCTATCTTGAGTGTGATATGAAGCAGCAATTTCTATTTTCACAAGTTCTGCCTTTGTAGTTATGCTAATTAATTGCTCATTGTGTAAAACTTGCAGGATTTCAAAGGACTAATTCAGCTCCATGTTTCAGAAAAAACCCTTGTTCTTTATAGGAAAATGAAACATATCTCCTAGAATTTTCTTCCTATTCTCATCTATAACTGAAAATGTGAAATCCACATAGACCTTCAGAGTAAGAAGAATAAATTGGGAGTTATGTCCATAGTTTGTCTCTGTAAAATTTGCCTTTTGAAAACCTTTCAGTCTTGCTTGCTCTGTTAACAATTAGCACATTGTAATTAGGGTTTTTTTTAGGTCAATAGGATTAGGCTGATGGAGCAGCTTTAACATTTCCCCCCCTTTTATTCTCTTCTTGTGACATAATACAAGTTACTTGAAATAGGAACCTACCTGTACTTTTTAACCCAATTTGTCATAGAAGGACTATTCACTTATTGTGAAAAGCATTCTGAATTTCCTTGATTGTGGTATCTATATTTGAAATGCAGTGTTTTTAATGGTTAATTTTTTTTTCTGATTACAGCATACAGCTGAACTCTTGAGTTTTTACAAGGACTTTACAGGCTGGCTTTATGACCTTATGGCTCATTTAAACACCAGTAGAAGAATATTGGATCCATGTTAAGTTATTTCAGAATTTCATTTGTATGACCCTGCAAACTACCTGTTCTAGTCTCTTTTGTGCTAGGTTTCTACTCTTCAAGTATTAATAGACATGGTTTTATCAGCCCCTGTGTGCTAAAATTTCCATACATTAATGCTGCGCTACAAAGCATGAAGTCCTTAATTTTATCATAGCAATGAGTATGACACCAAGTCAAGTAACAGTAACAGTAAATTGGAATATTCTAGAAAAAAAAAAAATGTGTTAATTAGGTTAATATGTTAACAATGTGCCGACAGGTGTTAATAATACCTACAATTTAAACTAAATATCTTGTTGTATAATAAAAATAATATAAATATGAAGATACACATTTAAAAGTTTTGGTTCCATATATTGTATCTGTTGATTGAGAAAATGTATTATTAAAGTGATTTCTAATTCTAGGAGACACAAATAGTAACATAGGTAACAGAAAGCATAATAGTATGCTTACTATTTTTTTCATTTCTACTTTGGTAGAAAAAAAATCATTAAAAATCCATTACATTGGCCATGTTTAGAGTGAGTAACTTGTATTGAAAGTATAAATTTAATTTTACCTTCAAATCAGGGATCAGACCAAATTTTTTCTTAGTGCTAAAACATTATAAGTCATTTTTATACCAGAAATATGGGGATTGGCATAGCTGTCAAATATTTCTGATAAATTTTTCCATCTTTAATCTTAGATCAGGTTCCAGGTTTATATGGAAGTCTTTTACATGCAGCTTTGTGACACTATTTTGTTAAACCATTTTTGTTAGGTTTTTTTTTTTAATGCTAATTGTTCCAATTTGATCAGTCTCAAGTACTATCAAACATTTAGCAAAGATATAACAATCTATAATGGTTAATTTTCATACACTGAATAGTTCCTTTGGTTTTGCTGTTCCAGTTTCAAACCAGCCAAGTACAGCACTGCTTGCTGGTTCCTTAGCAGTAATTGTCTATCTCCCTTCCCACCAAACCTTATTTTTCCTCTTATCTTATTCATTTTATTATTACATTCCACACATCTTATTCTCTCTGGAGTAGTTGCCTGCTTGAAGTTGCAGTGACAAATCTCTGTTTATGCTAAATATTTGCCTATTTCAGCTACTTTATTACATTGACAATGCACACATATTTCCTGGGGAAAACAGTCTTACTCAAAGCAGTTAGGGTCCATATTACAGCCTTCACTTGGATTTGACATGCTGCTACCACTGCTAAGGAAATCATTAACTTGCCTTCTCTGGGCGTGCCTCCAATGCTGGATGAAAAACTTTGAATAATACATGTTCTTGTGATGTGTCATAGATTCATATTGTCAATACCTTACTGAAAAATTGTCATATTTCCACATATGCTGATCCCTTTTTAAACATGTCACTCCAAATGCCAAACACTTATGGCTTCCCTATTGAAAAGTGCTTCTGTGTTCTTGCTGGTTCCATACAGCAATTGAACGCCCTCTGTGATGGTGTAACACTCTCAACAGAAGAAAAGAAGAGAAGTGCATCAATATTAATAGAATTTTTTTCAATACAAATCCTCCAAATGATTCAATTTTTACAATTCTCTAATTCTTTGATTTAAAATCATGCTTTTCCTCTGTAGTGGAAATCATCTCTCATTGCAGTGCATCAAAAACATTGTGACTCATCCATGCTCACCAAATTATCCCTTAGGGTTCTTTACAGAGCCACAGGAAGACTCACATTTACAGCTTCCAAAAACCTAATAGATGAGTCTAATATGCTGTTGTTCTGGCTATTTAAAAGTAAACTACAACTGTAAATTGGGTAAAGTGTAAAAACCCTCTGTCATGGGGCTATTTTCCTTTGTACTATTTTTCAGCAAGACAGTCTCACTCTGGAAAACTTAGAGAGTCTAAATTCATTACTTGAATTTTCTCTAATAATAGTTGGGGGATTTAAATCTAGTCATCACTCTATGAAGAAAACTTAATTATAATATCACCAAGCAAAGGCACTACAGGTAAAGAACATTTTATTTGTTCTGCTGCTGAGAAAAGTCCCTCTACTACTGCTGGTTTTTTTGAGTGTCACCATCTCCATCCATGTTCAGACAACTTTCTGTGCTGAAAAAAGCAATTTCACTCAGAGCTGTCCTTTTTCTTCCTGTGCTTTGTATGCCTTTTGCTAAACCTAATCTTCTAATTAGGCTCTGCATGACAATGAGATAACTTTTGTAGAGTGTGACTGCTGCTTTTTTATGTTGTCTCCGATACAATCTTGTCTGGAATCCTCAGCTGTCAAAACCTTTAGAATTAACCAGGAAGGTTAAATGTTTAAAATGTATTGCTATGGGATAGAGAAGTTAAAGGTCACTGAGGCTTCTTCTATATTTCTTCACATTTTGAGACAGCATCTCTGAGACACCATAAATGCAAACATCAAACATATGCAATCATCTACCTTTTCCTGTTTAGCAAATACATTTCTTTTTCCAATCATTCTGAACTCCAGAACGTTTATTGAATTCTAAAATACTCTGACATTTCCATCTGATTCACTGAAAAATTCATCTCTCTCCTAATGATTTATGATTTAATATTATGCAATGCTGTGAAAGTTAACATGAAAAAACAGATGTATTTCAGAATTATAGTATAGTCCTTTCTACTTTCTCATTCTGATTTAGAATTATTTAAAGGAAAAAACCAATTAACACAGGTTTAGAAAGGTTTTTCTGTGTATTCTAAGTATATTGAAATTTTGGTTAATATACACATATGGCTCAAAGCAGGCAAGTATTTTTGTAGATACACAAACTAGGTAAAAACTCCTAAATCTCTAACTATTCAAGATTTTTCAGTTCCGACCACAGCAGAATTGAGATGGGAAAGGAAAAGGAAAAAACCTAGAAGGGGAAGGGGAAAAGAGGGGAATGGGCAGCTCCTCCAAGGAGGGGAGAGAAGGGCTAGTAATATGTGAAGCATAACTTCTTTTTAAGGATTATTAAGACTATTTTTGAACATGTGTTGTCAATGGTAGCTTAATGTCAGATGATAAAATCTTGTGTAGAATATCATAGTTTTTACACTAGGTATATTTGTGCTTAACAATCCTATGTTTCTACAATAATTAAGAAAGGTGCCAAAGCTTAAAGGATCTTTTTGAAACTTTTGCAAATTACTCTGGCATAGTTGGGTCAGGAAGGAGTGGGGAGTGGAGGATAAAGGAAGAGGAAGTGAAAGGTGTTTTATTTTTCCTTTTAAATGTAAGTGGAGTGCAGTTAAAGACTAAAGAAATGCAGCATTGGAATGCTTGAGTAACATTAGCCATTTGGGCTACCTGCTTCCACTACTTTTCAGATATAATTCCATATTCCATTAATTTAACCATAAAAGTGAAGTCTTCCTAAAATAGTTTGTGTATGGATATCAATGGAATTTGGTGTTTTTTTGCCTCCAGAGTTACTTGAAAACTTAAAGATGTTCCAGCCTAAATTCCAATTTGTTTTTTTGTTTTGGTTTGTTTTGGTTTTTAGTTTGTTTGTTTTGCTTGGGTCCCCCCCACTTCCCCGCCCCAGTTTTTTTTGTTTGTTTGTTTGTTTTGGATTTGGTTTTTGTTTGTTTGTTGGGGGGGTTTGGTTGATTGGTTGGTTTATTTTGGTTTGGTTTGGGTTTTATTCTTTTGGTAACTTTTAGAATATGTTATTTATTGAAGCACATAAGAAGTGGATCCAGAGCTGTTCTGTTGTCTATGAGTACATAAATGTCTCTGGTTTTTCACTTCAGGAACAGGCCAAAGAGGATACTTATTACAAAAGAAGACTCTAGCAAAAAGAACAGCACAATATTGCATGCTGTCCACACAGATATTATTGTACTGTACTCCAGGTCAAAATTGCCTTGAGGGTGATGTGGATTGCTCATTATTTCCATATTGGGCAAGTCAGAAAGGGTAGAAATTTTTTTTAGAACCCAATAACATGGGATTGGATATATTTACAATAAATCAGTAACTTTTTCTGATATAAATTTTGCAGTAAAATATGTGTCTATAATTCCTTTAAAAAAACCCAGTCATTTAGATACATACAACTTGAATTTTGTTAAAAGGAGCCAATTAGGTTGAAGTTTGGCATAGCATTATTTTATGAATGTTGGACTCAAAGATAGCAGGTGTTATGAACAGTATAGTTGAGTGTTTTCTGACACATGCCAAATGAACAACAGATGAAAAAGAGAGTCAGTACAGAAGATAAAAGACACCAATTACTATTTATTATTATTATTACTATTATTATTATTACTATTATTATTATTATTACTATTATTATTATTGCTGTTGTTGTTGTTGTTATTATTTGATGACGACAATGATTATAATTATGATGATGATGACAATGGTGATGTCAATTATGCTGGCATGTCTTTTGTTGTTTGAAACCAAAAAATTCCAACGAGCTTCACTAACCATACACAAAAGTGAAAATTGAATCTTCCTGTCTGGTCTGAAATCTTCACAGTGAACAGCCTGAGTTGAGTATCTAAAAGAGTGTTCTAATGCCATCATTATTTTGGTGCAGAAGTTTCAAGAAGGAAAGTCTGGAAGTAAATCCTGATTTGGGAAAGATATTCATGAAAGAAATTGCTTTAGAACTATAAAAGAACATAATTATACAAGCAAATAAGGAGTCATTTCATTTTTCAGCTATCTTATCATCCCATTTTCGCAAAACATCAAAAAATCTAATAAACTGCAAGGAAAGTAGTAGTT
This sequence comes from Urocynchramus pylzowi, assembly GCA_013397555.1. NCBI lineage: Eukaryota > Metazoa > Chordata > Aves > Passeriformes > Fringillidae > Urocynchramus > Urocynchramus pylzowi. Next base: position 1,053,375 of record VZRH01001838.1, read on the forward strand.
TTGTTATTATTTCTATTAATGACAGTATTATTCACAACTCCAATAACAGCATTTTCCTGAGAAGCAGTTGTGTTTGCCTCAGAATTAATAAGTAGTCCTCACACGTTTGGTGAGGACAGGTATATTTAGTTTACTATATTTTAGGGAACCAACCAGCTCACCAAGATTCAAAAAGCCACTGCAATGTTCCACTAATATGAATATTTTTACAGCAGCACAGTTTGCCGAGCTTTTCCTACTTTTCTGGTGAGCATTTATTATTACCAAAAAGACAGCTAATTCCAATAATGTATTATAAACAAAACTAAAAAATTCTGTTAAATAATATTTTTTTCTTGCATGAAGTATAGCACCACCTTGTTTTTAATACTATTTCATTCATTTCTTATTGCTTCCATAAAATACATCTCTTTTCCTACTCTAGAGAGTACAGTGATGAGTAAATTAGAAAATGTCACTGATTGGTTATAATAAGAGGGTTATTGTAACAAAGTTAAATAATGTATTAAAAGTACAAAATATCTTCTGTGGTACAGATAAATTTATGGAAATTCACTTAATTTGACCCAGAGCTGGCAAAGATTCTCCTATTTAAGTACAAAAACTTAACATTTAATGGTGTACTAATTAATTACAACTTGATTGAGTTTACTGAAACAAGTCTTTTTATAATCTTTGTTCCAGTGTTTACTTAATTTAGCAGTGTTTCACTACAAAGCTCCATGTTACATGTGAAATTCTATTCTACTTTCAGTTTTATTTTACCCCTCATACTCTACTGCATGGCTCCTATAGCAGCAGCAAACCTGATAATAAATACTTCCATGAGCAAAAATAGTTACCTACTCTCTCTCATATAGAAAGCCAACATGCAGAGACCACCCTAAGTTTGCATGTACAAGGTGTATGAAAGGTCTGAATAGGAGGAGTGCCTTAAGTCCTGCAAATGGATCTACTTTGTGTTCAATGTATTATCAGGAGCTAATTGTGTCCTAATTTACTAACTTTCTTTGTTTCCTGACTCTGATTGCTAAATCTGAGGAACATCTGAAGTACACAGGTGTTTGTGAAGCCTCATTGCCCAAACTAGGTTTTGCCAAGGCTCAGCCAGAGGACAAGAAAAAAGAAGAAAAGCAATGTGTGAAGGATATCTTCAAGCCTTCACCATGATCTGGCACAGGCTGTTGCCACCTGGGCTTCTCTGCTAATTGGAGTTTTCCTCTAAAGTACCTGTACTAACTGTGATGTAATGGGCTCATTCTTGCCTCTGCCTGCTGGAACTGAGACAGATATGAGAACTTTCCATGCTCAGGGAATTCTCTGCTGATCCCCCTAAATATCAATGTGTTGCTAGATATACTCATAGCAGGGAACTTAAAAGGAGATTTTTTTAAATAATATTTTAATTTGTATCAACAAGAAACTGATGAGTAAGAGGATTAAGAGGTTTAGGATTCAGTGGAGAGATGAATAGCTTATGATTATACAGGAACTTTATAAGTATGTTTGTAGTAAGAGACCTGATTAATTATCTTATTGTGAAAGAAAACTTCTACATCAAAGATAGTCAAGGAAGAGTAGTAGAGGCTTATATAGAAGCAGAGAATGGATCATGGTGGAAGGGACCACAATGGGTCATCTGGTCCAACCTCCCTGCTCAAGCAGGGTCATCCCAGATCACTTGGCCCAGGATTTCATCCAGAGAGTTTTTAAATACCTCCAGTGAGGGAGGTGCTACAATCTCTCTGGGCAACCTGTTCCAGTAAATGGTCACCTGTGCATTTAAAAGTTCTTCCTCATGTTCAGGTGGAGCTTCCTGTGCAGATGTCTGCCAATTGCCTCTTGTCCTATTGTGTAGCACCAGAGCCTGGCTCCACTCTCTTGGCACTTCTCCTTCAGATACCTGTAGACATTGATGAGGTCCCTTCTCTGCTGTCTCTTTTTGAATGAACCAATCCTGTTTCTTTGGTAATTTATGGTCAATATTAGCTAAAGGAAGTCCCTGTCCTGTACCTCTTACACTTTGCTGGAAGTCTGTAAAAATATCTACTAATTCCAACTCTATGAAAATTCCCTTATGCTTCAGTAACCTGTCTTTGTAAACAACTTGTTCTTTGATGTATACATATATATTGTTTAAAGAATAATTATCTGTAAATATATTGAGGTATTTTTTTCCTCTGTCAGAGCTGTTGTTGCAGTATTTTTAGTATAATTGTTTGCTCACCTCTTTGTAGCAATATCTGTTTCTCTCTGTGCAATACAGGTCTAGTCTAGCCCAAGCTTTCCAAAGTGAAAGTAAAAGGCCTTATGCATATAAAAAACATCAATGAATACTTTATATTTTTTTCAATACTTGTTTCCTTATTTTTTCTGTCAGAATATGAGGATTTGTTTACCTTTTTAAAACTAGTCCATGACCAGATCAGAAGATCAGTTACTTCCTTTACGTAATATTCTAACATTTGGTTTTTTGACAAAAAATTCTTTCTGTGGAATTTTTTTGTAAGACCTGAACTCATCCTGCTTTTCAGCAGTCTTTTCCAAAAAGATGACAGAAATAATATAATGAAACTTAACATTTACAGGGAGAAGAACATAGAAGAAGATGATATTTAAAGGCGAAGCTAATTTCATAAAGTTTTTTTCTAATAGAGAGAGCTTCCTCGCAGATAGTTTCACATCTGAAGTGGACTTCTTTATACACTCTTGCATTGTGATTTGGGATACTACATAACAATTAGACATTTTACTGTGAGTTGTAGTATGTTTAGGTAAAATAAAGAGCAGTTATTCTGTGTTGTATTGTTAGTACCTCTGAAGTAGACTGGCTTTGTTCTAAAACCTTTAGTTACTAAGGTATATTCTTCCAATGTACTGCTGTATCGATTACACAGGATGAGAAAGTAGGCAAATCGTATTCCTTCCATTTCTATTTCACAATAGTTTATTTTTTATATATTGCATGTACATGTACAGGGAGGATTTTGCCTTTTTTCCCAATGTGTATCTGAAGATGGAAGTCTTCAATGCTTTTTCAGAGCCTCCTGAAGTCTTGCAATAAGGCTTGGAGTAAGGTTCCCTGTAAAAGATATGTTTCTGATACTACAGTCCAGGGACAACTGCTGCTGTTAAATGGCTTTCTAGTGTTAATTCCTTTGCTTTAAAGGAACACCTGAAGCACTTCATATAGAAGAGACTGTATATTTTCAAAAGTAAGTACCAAAGTATCTGGGAAAGAGAGGAATAATGTTTTCTACATCTTTCCTACAGAAAAAAAATAATAATAGCAATTTGTGATGCTTGTAAAAGAATGCCAAATAATGCACAAAGTTGCAAATAACTTACAGCTAATAGCTGTAATAGTTACAGAGAACAGAGATAAGTGAAGAAGCTGTTTGTGACCCCATTTTAGGTATTTTTTTGTTTTGAAACAATAACCATATATTCAGAAGGTCTTAAGTTCATTGTTTTGTCTAAAGTCCTTTCTTATATACTTGTATACCTACCTAAAATCTTGCATTTTTTACATTCCTGTGCTTGGAGTAATAGTGTGCAGAATAGGACCTCTGAGTGAATTCAGACCAAGAATCTTTCTTGTCCTCTGTCCTGCTTTGAAGGGATACTCTAGGATTGCAATTTTACCTGGTAAAATTAAATTCTCACTTTTAAATATGCTGGCCTCTGAAATTTCCTGAAGTGCAAAAAACTTGATTATATCATTTGCCCAAGACTTCTTTGGCATAGTTGTCAAAAGTCTTGTCTCAAAAATAAGACTCCACCCTTACTCTTCCAACTTGTGTCCAAATCCTGCTTTGGTAACTGGTGAGGGAGATACTTCACATCCATGAAGAGTTCAATCTCAACTGCAGGATTTTTGGAAAGAGGAAATATTTCAGTTTCTGGGAATTGTTGATGGAAGATATAAAATAGTACACTTGATACCTGCAGCTTTGTAAAAACATTAAAAGCATATTCCTCCAACTTCTATGATTTCTAGCTCAGTTTACTAACTTAATATGTTAACAGTAATTTACAGTAACTTCTAAGTAACTTGTTCTGTTTCCTTTTGAATGCAGAAATATTTTGTATCCCAAACATAATCCAACAAAGACATGCATGCATCTACTGTGCACTTGATGAGAACAAACTTTTTTTGTCTTTATTTAATCTTTACGTTTGTTTTTTTTTCATGGGTTAGTGCTACAATAGTTTAAAAAATTACTTTTTTTGCTTATTGCTGTTGCATATTATTTACTGATTTTGGGCTATACCTGAAAGCCACTACCTGTTAAAGCCCTACGTTGCTGATATTGTTACTACAGAATTTGCTTAGTTGCCAGTACACCAAGTCAGTAGTAGCAACACAGGACTGATTAAGAAATGTTGGTAATGTGATTATTTTTTAATATCATCACTATATCTGATTTTTAAATCACAAAATCCGAGTCTCTGACCACAGGAGTCTTGCTTATGTATAAGCTACTTTTCAGAATCATCCTGTTCATTTAGACAAAAAGATGTGCTTTTTGTGGTATTTTGATAATTTTCTGAAATAAGAGTATTCTTGCAAGATAACTCCCTACTGCACGGCAATCAAAATAATGCCCAACTTTAATCTGTATATCAACACAGCAGGCAGATATAATATTCAATCTTACTGGCACAGCAGCTTTAAGTAGATAGTACATTTAATAAGACCAATGTGTAAAAGTTAAAGCTTGTATAAGTCCTGCTATTTTATGGAGATAGCATAAGTGTGTCTTCTTAAATTATCATACTGGGATCTAAAATACACTTTCTTTTATACTTTTCTCTGTTTGTGTTTCATTTGTCTATCAGAAGTAGACAGGAATGGTTTTTGCAGCTAAGAGGGGATTTCTGTTGTACTTCGGTAGCAATTTGCCCCCTGTGGGACAATGTGTTTTATTCTCACTATGGATCCTCCTCTTGAACCAAAGCCCTAGAGGAAAACTGGCAGACAAGGAGTGAGATCAGAAACATTCCTGAGTGTAAATGATACACTTTTTTGAACTCTTAATCCATTCACAACTATTATTCTCTTTTGCCTATAAGGGCTGGCTGGGAAAAAAAATGGTCCTTTGCTGAAGTTGCCTTTCTGACAGCAGTCAGGGTCTCATTCTGGTTTCACTTAGAACTTTGGCAGCCAGCAGCTTTGCTGAAACAGCTGTAAATAAGGGTATTTATGGTTTCTTTTTACAGGCTGGTTTGTTTAGTTTAACTTTTCCTTTCGACTATTCCTTTTTGTAATCTCTAATAATGTTAGTCTATATTTTTTTAAGATGCTTTCTTGTTACACCCCAAAAACCTTCCAATTATTGCTTTCTTTACTGATTATTAGATGAAGCATCACCTGTACTTTCTGCTTTGCTTAATTAAGCAGGGGAAGGAAATACATATATTTGCAAATGGAGTGAAAAGAGAAAAGCTAAAATAAAGATATAAAAGTGAGGAAGAAATTTCATCTCAGAATGTCCCTTGCAGTGAAAATTTTAATAGATTTCCTAGTGACTTTTTCTCTACAATTATTTAAATGGATATTATATCTTTAAGATTCAGAGGTGGAGAAACAACTTTTTAGTTGTTAGCTAAATGCAGAATCTTTTTAAGTTTTTGTAAATGGTCACATCAAAATTAATTAAATATTGTGAATATTTATTATTCACTATATGTAGTATGTATATACCTATTTTTACATTCTTATGTAATTAACATTTTTTATTGTTTGTAAATAAAGCCAATGAAGGCAACAGTACAACTTAACTGTAAGTTCAGATCTACTAGTCAAACTGTTATTTAGTCCAAAAGCTCTTCCATCATCAAATAACTGAAGAAGCTTTAAAAATGGAACTGAGTGTTATTTTATGACTATTAATTCCTCTCCAGTGTAGACAGGGAAGTATTTGGAGAGTACCTTGAAGACAGAAGATACTTAACCAGCAAAAACACTGCTCTTAAAAATTCATAAGATTTATATCTACTATAAAGGACTGGTGGAGGGGAGCACTTACCCTAGGATGTCTTGTTGAGGAACACATTCAGGCAGGCAGCTCAGGTGCAGCTGTGCTGGGAGCTGCAGGTTCAGTTCTGGGTGAGAGCCCAAGGCAAGATGCCAGGAATTACCAACCCTTGGCCCAGCAAAGGGCACTAGGACCTGTAACACCAACCAGGGGACTAGACACTTAGGCACAGCATGAGCTGATGGCTCAGGAGGAACAGAGATGGTTTTGCCCTTGGACTGTGAGGGTATAGGCCAGGGGTTCCTGTGTTGGGGGTCCATCATTGGAGGGACCACCTCGAGCTGTTTCTGTGTTACTGCACCCTGAATAAATTGCTTTATGGAACAAGAAGACAAGACATCTGAGGCTCATCTAAGGGAAACCTGGGGCTGAGCTGGCAAGGAAACCTTGTCTGACCACGTGAGAATGAGGTGTGTGGGCAGTCAAGGGAGGTACCCTTTGGCTCATTGGAGCTGGCCACTGAAAAGTGACTCCAGTCCCAACTGTGACAGTGTTTCATGGTAGGACTATGGTATGGTACAGGAAGTCCTGTGTGTGGTCAAACTGAGAACTTTCCTTAACAGCCTCCTTTGAGGATCATGCTCTGTACCAGGTCCCATGGTTGAAATCAATGAAGCATAGCAACACCTGTATTATCTTGGAATCCCTTTTCCTTCAAAGATATTTAAGGGTAATTAGGGACTTTACTTCTGAGACCTCTAATAGAATGCTTACTGTATATATCTCTTTTAAATTCTCTGTTGAATTATCCTGTTGTTCTTGAGAGTATAAAATGTTTGCTTTCTTATTGCCGTCTACGCCTCTCACAGACCACATGTACGATGTACTTCAAGTCAACCTCACTACTTTTTCTTTCTCTATTCACTTTCCCTAATACACCTCAAGACCAAGTGCTCTTTGTTAACATGAAGTAGTAGTAGTAGTAATAATAATAATAATAATAATAATAATAATAATAATAATAGTGTTTACAGCTAGTTTGAAGAGCTGGATATCTTTGCCTGAGCCTGTAGGTCGGTCACGGCTTTTTCTCATTGTTTCTCCACAAGAGTTTTAGCATAGAACAAAAAACTCCAAACAAACCATAGCTACCATTTTTTATGGTACTCTAGCATTTCAGCCTAAATATTTTGCTCCTCCTACTCACTTTTTTGTTATACTCTTATAAAAGTCCATTGTTTCATCTGAATATCTTCTTCTGTAGGACCCTTCATATGTGCGTTCTCAGAGTTCAGCTGTAGGTGCTTTACTCATTTCCACTTTAGAAATGAGTAGGTGCTTTACTCATTTAACTATTTAGATAGGTCATTTTCTGTAACCTTTTTACTCAACAATGGCTGATTTATTTGAATAAGGGACATCTATACATATTATTTAAAATATTTTTATATTTCATTTATAAAATTGTCATCACAACACATGATAAATGTAAAAAATTTTTCATGTCATTCTATCTCCTGGATTTGTCTCTATATAATTTTGCAATCATATGCCCCAGATTAATGTCATAAAAGTTATTTGTTTCAGTAGTATTTATAAGCTATTTTTCATTTATCTAACTTTAGTTTTAATATTGCAAAGCTTATCTAATTGAAGACAAAGTTATCTTCTGAGAGTTAAAAATTGTCTATCAATTCTAACAGTTGCTATGCTCTCAGGCTCACACTATGAATTTGAAGTCATTGCTATTAATGCACTTTTAATTGCAGTATCTTCTGACACTAGGCTAGATATTAAATGTGAATCATGACAATTGTTTTCTGTAAGTAGTCTTTATTGAAAAAGAGTTCTTAGGGTTTTTGTTTAAGTATAATTTCCTGTCAAGATTTTTTTTTTTTTGCTAACTACTCAGCAACAGTGGAAACTAAAAAAGAATTAGGTTCTTGCTACTCAGAGATAGATCACTGGATCTGCTCAAGACATTCACTTTTCAACTCCCTTTTCAGAGATTTAAAACCATATTTATCTTTCTAATAGACAGAATGATTTTGTAATGTGTGTTGATGATATAAAACAACATATGGAAAATCATTGGACTTCTGCTTTTTTTAGGTCACTGTAAGAACAAGGAAGAGAAAGTTTTGATACTGTTAATTTTACTCATTGTTTCACTGCCTTTTTTGCTGTTGTTGTTGTTTGTTTGACAGTTTCAACCATTTTACCAATAATTTGTTCAGGTT
>VZRH01001838.1:1061663-1120585 GCA_013397555.1 Urocynchramus pylzowi
TTTGACATTTTCACCCTTTTTCCAAATATTTTTTTCGTTTTTTTTTTTTTTTTTTTTTTTACCATTCAGAGCAATATTTTTAGAAAAATTCACAGAGGGTTAGTAGTGAAAATGTCTGAAAGAGTTTTAGGGTTTTTCTAAAGATTGGAGGGAAGGCAGCTCATCTACAAGCTAGCCTGAATTTGGTGAGAGGAAGAGAGAGTTATACAAAAATTTTCTATCTTTTCCCTCATAACAGACAAATCTATATTTGGATTTCATAACTCACACATAGCCAGCAAAACCTAAGATTCAAAACTTCAGTAGTCACTGTTGAATCACATTTAGAGGAGCACATGTCACCAAAAGTGAATGATAATGATATGTCTGCAAATGAGCAAATGAGAAACTAAACCTGTGTTCCTCATCAGTTCCCAGAATCATGCTAGAATTTATTTTACAATATCAACAAATAAAAACATGCTGAAATGCACCTAAAAAATGTGAATAAATGAAAAGTGACAAGTAACACAGTGTTGCAAGTAACACATTGCAGAAATGAGTCTGATTTTTTATTCTGTGACAAAATAACATATTTCATGGATAGAGGAGGAACAGGAGATGTTATATCTTCGCTTGTGTCAGGGTTTTACCAGTTTCAGATTTTACACTTTGACAGATCACCTTGGAGAATACAGTACAAAATATGTTATGGATTACACTGGCTAGAACCTGTTTGCAGAGACTAATTATCAGTGGCTCATAATCAAAACAGAAGTGTGTAATGAGTACTGATATTCAATATTTTTCATTAATACTCTGAAAGATAAAATGCAGGCTGTTCGTTACATTCACAGATCAAGCTACATTGTGGAAGGTAACCAGCCCAGGCAAAGTTTCAGGCTCTGTAATCAATTACAAATTGTTGCTTACTTAAGGGAACACAGACATGGGAGGGGGAACCAGTCAGTAATAGCCATTTTACAGAGGATACCTAAGCAAAACATAACACCAACATGATTCAGAGGTGATATGCTGTTTCAGACTACCTGTCTGCACTTAGAAAATAATTTATAGTGTCTCTAAAACAGAGCAAGCTATATCTTCACCTTTTACTTTGATGTGGTACAAGCTGAAGTACTATGTGAAGTTTTAGGTTTTGCAATTTAAGAAGGATAATAAATAATTGTAGGGAATCGGAAGGAGATACTGAAAGTAAGTTAAACACTAAGGAAGTCTGGTGATAAAACAACAATTGTTAAAAAATATTATGGATGGCTGCAAAAACAGTGGATCATGGTAATTTGGGATCTCAGTTGTAAAAGTGCAAGTACCTTATTACCACCTTACCTGGATGATGCAAGATCTAAAGTACTAAGCAAGATTTAAACCTTTATCTAACTTACTCACTGAAGAGGAAGAACCACCTTGCTTACACATCAGTTATTTTAGAGTTATGTAGCTTTTTTCTTTGGAAGAAAAATAGATATTATTAAATTAAATAGCACGAAATTGTACTGTAATTTTTTATACTTTTATAAAAGAAAAGAGAACTATAAATGTTTTTGGGCTTTTTTCTCATTTTGGTTAATGGAAGCTCTCCTCTGACTTTTAGTTTGGGAGCATTGAAGAAAGCACAGACTATGTTTGGTTTCACAGAAATACAGTATATTTTTATTGCTGTTTAGAGTGCTGTTAACTGTGTGCAGTTTGGATTCATAGATATTTTCTAGCAGGAAAAGGGTATATTCCAGCCATTCTGAATGACAAGCATCCTAACCTATGTGCATGAAATAAAGCTGTGTGATGGAAATTATAACCCCCAATGTGACATGGAATAAGTATGTGTGGCCCTTTGGGGGACATAATACTGACAGAAAATCTAAAGAGCAGTTGAAGGTTATGGTTACATGTAAGGAGAAAATAATCTGCCTAAAACTTGCCACTATTTTTTTGCCATTGCCACTACTTCCTTAAGGGACAAAACGATGCTCTCCTTTACAATAACCCATTACAGTTCCTTCATAATTTGTGTGATTTAGTTTTAGACATACTCCACCAGTGATTGGATAATGAAGTGCAAATAAGTGACAGGGAGAAGGCTTTTATATTCTACCTCATTTTTGTGTGGAAATTGCAGCTGAACTCAGACTGCAATGTACTCTAAATTTTGTAAGTATAAAAGAAGAAAATATTTTTTCCTGCATTAGAAATGTCTTCTGTCGTTGCAGGTTTCATTTTATATTTTTCCTACTAACCATAAAAAAAAAAAAAAAAAAAAAAAAAAAAAAAAAAAAAAAAAAAAAAAAAAAAGCAGACAGACTGTGAAATCAAACAGTTCTTTTTGGTTCTGATATTGGTTTATGTTCAGTTTGTACATGGCTTATGTTTCCTACATTGATGAAATAACTCAATAGAGGCATCTTTATTACCATACCAAATTCTATTTTCTGTATCACTGATGAAGACTTTAAACAGTAATGGTCTTAATACATAACATATCCCTGAGGGACACCAGTCGTCACTAAACTCCGTCCACACATTAAACCACTTGGTCAATGCTGTCCAGATGAGACCATCCCCACAATTCCACGTCATCAAATACTCTGTCCATCAAATCCATCTCTCCACAATTTAGAGAGACAGATGTTGTGGGGGATCATGCCAAAGGCCATCTTACAGATGTTGAGATAGATGACATTCCTTCCCTTGCCCACTGATGAAGTCTCTCCTTTAAGAAGGCTGCTAGGTTGGTCAGGCAGGACATGCCCCTGGTGAAACCCTGTTTGCTGTATTAAATAACCTCCCTGTAGTGGTTTTGGTTTGCCAATCTGAACTTCCTGGCCAACACACCAATTTTGTGTAGTGGGTCTAATGCTGTCCAAATGCGAGTGCACCGACTAGATTTACTGATTTTTCTGCTGTGAGATAAGATTTAAGAGAAGAGCAAAGCAGGTTCAAAACTTTAAAGGGTATAAAGGAAACTTTATTGACAAAATTAAAAGAAAAATAATAAGAATCAGAATACAATCTTTAGAACATTTCCCCTCCACCCAGAATATTCTTTCCCTTCCCACTGACAATGTACAGAGACAAAACCTGTGACTTTCAGCCAGTTTGCCCCCTCTAAAATAGTCTTTCATCAGTTCTCTTAGAGAGAGCAGTCTCTCTTGTCATGCTATGGAGACTTCTCCACAAGAAACTGTTCTCTCATGGCTTCAATGTCACAGTGAATCAGCTGCCTGGGAACAGAAAATCTGTTTCATAGTGTTAAAATCTCTCCTCTCAATTAACAGCTTTCCCACAACTGTTTTTGAGGCTCAATCTTTGGCCAATGGGGTACACTTTTAAGGATGAGCTGTTCAGAAGCAAAGGTTCTCTTCATGTATCTCTATGATCATCTTCAGCTCTGGAACAGAGGTCTTCTTCTTTCTCCCTTGGGGTAAAGGGTCCTCATCACTCTTGCCTCTCTCTGTTCAATCTTATAATTTGGACCACAGCTGCTTCAAAATCTGTTTGCTTCAGCCTTTTCCTCATCTGTTGTTACCAGTTTGCCAGTCCAGTTCATCAGAGAAGGAATATGATTTCTTTGACCTCTTTCTGGCTGACATACCTAAAGAATCCCTTCTTACTGTGTCTCTTGCCAAGTTCCTCTCCAGCCAGATCACATCCCATCCCTGGGGCAGTGTTCCTACACTTTTGCCTGGACACCTGTGCCCCAGGCTATTGGAGTGCTACAGATGTTAGATATAGAGTGCTATTTGAGTCCTGTATGTTAAAGTCAAGGGAAGCAAAATCTACTTCTTTCCCCATATACACTGAGTGAGAGATCTCATCTTGAAATCATATCAGCTTCCTCAGGTACAATTTTCTCTTTATAAATTCATAATGTCTGTTCTGTAACACTACTTAGTCCTTAAGAAGCCTAGATGTGGATTCCAAGAGGATTTCCTCAGTAAAATCATCCCAGGTGCCAAGACAAAGTTGACTGGCCAGTAGTTCCCCCTTCTTGTAGATGAGTGTTACATTTGCTGTTTTCTGGTTGTTGGGATCATCTTTCAGTTGCCATTCTATTTAAAAAGTGATAGTTTGGCCTTGCAATGTTATCAGTTTCCTTTGGCACTTTTTCAGCCTCATTGCTTGTGCATGTCCAATTTAATTATGTTGTCTCAATGTCAACCTTTCTGCAACCTGGATAATGCTTTCCTAGTTGTCAAAATTGTGATATAGTCTGAAACAGTGAACTTTGAGAAGTGGCAGACAGTCAAGGGTGAGGAGAATGATAGCAATGAATGTCTATCTGATGAATGTCTATGAAAGGCAATGTAGATTTTGAACTCTCCAAGCAGAAGCCTTGCTAGCTACAACCAGCATAAAGTGCTGGTGATTTTCAAAACTGGACCAAGCAAAAGTGGCACATCCAGATTAAGAGGCATAAAACAGAACTGTAGTTGGGAGATTGACCATGTGCTTCAGCACTATGACTATTTAGATTGAGAAACTCAGGGGCTGCAAGACTGGAAAGAGAAAGTGGTCTTAGAGAGAGGGAGTCTCAGACAAAGTTGGGTAAATATCCTCTCTGGAGAAAAGATGTTGGCAGGGGTGATGATCCCAGAAAAGCGTGCTTCATGAGGACAGGCTCCAGGGATGTCCAGGGACAGTGAACAGTTACACTTGAATTGATGACCGTGAGCAGCTGTACAGTACAAGCCCCATGTCCTTCTGCCAAGCTTCCTTGTGCCAGCAGTGATTTCTCTGAGGGAATGGGCACTAAGGATCTTGTTGATACAAAAATGATTTTTGGTTTTATACTTTCTTCATATATATATTTGTGGCTCTGTAGACTACTATTGTATAGTTATACAGTTTCCTAACTCCAGCACTGATATGGATTGAGCAAGCGTTAGACAAGCCTTGCCTTAAGTTCAGACTTTTAGCAGCAGCTTAAATTCACAAGTTCTGCACCTAAACCACCCTGGCCCACAAGTCCTTAAAAATGGCAAATCTGGTCTATTATAAAATGAGTTATTTATTGAATAGACAGAAGATTAACAAACAAATAGTCTTAAACCATGTTACATAGTACACAGGTTAAAACAAAGAGCTACTAGTAGGTTTGCATAAAACAGTGCATGCTATAGAGGTACCTATACTATAGCTGACAAAGAAATAGTATAGATTAGGATTCAATGTAACTTACCACCAAATTGATGATGGGGTACACACAAATTCCTTTCACTCAACCTCCAGAAGAGTAAGCACAAAGTAAAAGTCCCAACTTCAGGGAAAAGCTCTATACATTTCCACGGAATGAACAGAAGACTTCCTGTGAAAGTTTTGTGCAGCTTTTATAGTCTGTAAAGTGAAATGTCTGTCAGTCAGAAATTCAAGGCTTTTCTTCAATTTATTCTCAAGGCAAAATTGTTTATTGTCAGCTGGGAATGCCACCTCCATGATGCAAGGGATAATACACTACTGGACAGTGGTAAAGCTTGGGTTATCTCACTGATTCATATGAGGGGAGAGAGACCCTGAGATATTGCACCAGCTGATGTAACAGATAAGTTCTTCTGTGACAAAAGGGAACTTTCTGCCACAAGTGCTTTTCCTGTTAGACAAACAAAATTCCTGAAGGCCTGTTCTAATCTTGCTTTTTGTGGGAATCAAGGACAAGATATCTTTCTGAGTCACTTCCCCATAACACATCAACTGCTAGCAAGGAGGGGGGCTTCACAAGGGGTCAAACCAAGAGGAGGAATTTCTTCATTACCTATGTTTCTTATTAGATATTCTTGTCATTTATGCTAATTTTCTAAATTTATAAAACTGAATGTACTCTATGCCATAAGAGCATCTTTGTGCATTTATGGAAAAAGCAATTTTTGCACTTATGCAAAATGCCATAAGTGCATTTTCAGGGGGCATGTCAGCATGTTGTGCACCCTTCATCAAATGGTAACTGCATTTTATCACCTAGTCTTGTTTGGCTCTTGATTTGGGGGCTCAAAAAGCAACAGTGTGGCTAAGTAAGACTTCTGGAGGCAGGAAGAAAGTGGAAAACTGGCAGGTGAGGTGCAAGCTTTATCCATGTCACATTTAAATGGTCCCAAATCCATGGTCCCTACAGGCTGGGCCGTGCTCAGTCTCCTCTGTGACATTACCACTGGCTGCAGGGACCTGGGTGTTCTGGGGGCAGTCTTCTACAAAAGAAACTGGAATACAACCACAAGTTATTTTACAATTTCCCAAGTTAGTCACAGTTTCCTGTCCTATTAAATAGTGTTTTCCATTTACTTCAGACCATTTGCAGCTAGTGTATTTATATACGTCCTTGTCTTTACCCTTCACATACCTCACTCTTTTCAGCTCCAGCTGTGCTTTGGCTTTCCTAATTCCAGCCTTGAAAACAGAAATAATGTGTGTTCCCCTAGGTCAGCTCTTTGTTTGCACCTCTTTGTAAATCTTCTTGAAATACTGTTCATCTATGACAGTTACCTGCTGTGAATGCTCATCTTTCCAGATCTGTGGTTTGAAGAGCCTCTCTGTGAAGATGGCCAGCTATCCTGTGCCTTTTTGTCATCCAGTGCCATCTTCCACGAGAAAATGCAAACTACATTGCTCAGCAAGAAGAAATGTCTGCTGGCATTCTCAACAGGGATTTTACTGTTTGCTTTGTTCATTTCCTATGGGATCTTATACTCTGTTGTCTCATGGTCACTTCTGCCAAAGCTACACTATGTATTCACTTCCTTAACCACTTCTTCCTTTGCTGTGAAGGAGCAAGCCAGTTGGCCTTTTGACTACTTATGTCAATAAATTTTCTTCAACACATCCACAAACTTCTGGATTGCTTGCTATCTGCCCTCCCAGGACACTTCAAGTGGTCAGAATTCTCATAACTACCAGGGAAGACATGAGACTATGGGGTTTCTTTCAGCTGACTAGAGAATGCCTAATTTCTTTCCCTTTGGGATGAACTGATCTGTAACAAATACCTATCTTGTGCCCTTTTTCCATTAGCTCTTGATTCGCTTGCCACACCTCTCAAGACAAAGCTTCATGAAGTCATGCCTCTCCTTTCTTTCCTGGTCTTTCTCTTCTAAAAAGCCTTTGTGCATATTTGGCAGGACTTCAGTCATATGGACAATACCACTGAATCTCTGCAATTCCAGTAAGACTGTACCTGTGCAAATGCATCAGCAAACACTCTTCCAATGTGTTTTGTATGTTATGTGACCTCATGGACAAGCACTTGAGGTGAACTCCCTCACTATAATGTGATACCACTTTCACAAAAAAGTACAAGAGCTTTCTCAGTCTTGACGCTTCCTCAATATCCTCAGTGCCTCCATTTTTCCTCTGTATTGGGCTGCTGTCTCTTGAGAAACCAATCTGAAGGCCTCAGCAGGTTGGTAATATTGTTCTTGCCTGCTTTAGTATATAGATTAAAGAATTAATGCTTACAATAATTAAGAGAAACTAATCTGAATTAACTATCCATGCTGAAAACTAATTTGATTTCAACTGAAGTTTTAAAGCACGAATTAATGCATTAGATCAGAATTTGGTACCATACATGTCAATGAACCTGATGTAGAAATGGATAGATGATGTTTTGTAGTCGGACAGACTAATAGTATGTGGTTAAAACATCTCTCTTAACATCTACACACTTGCTCACTAAGACTGCATAGAAAGCTTGGTGCTCTCTTGTAACTGAAAAATCTTACATGAAAACTGATATGTTTTCTGAAAACTTGTAGCATATCCATAGTCTGTACTTCATGGAATTTACTTGAATTCTTTTTATCACATCAGTATTGGAATCTTTAGCAGGACAGTGACAGGTACTGCAGAAAAAAAAAATCAACAATTAACATGAGAAAATATTTTTCCTACATTTTCTTCTGTAGGTCTTTACAGTGCAGAATCTGTATTTTAGATCTCACATGTTCAGATAGAATTACATTTGACATGTTGCAGAAAAGACTTTTCTAGCCACCAGATATTGTGCTGAATTCATTTTTTCAAGAAGATATAAACGGGACTTTAATATAATGTTTTGTGTCTTGCCGGAAAAAAATAAGGAGAGCAAAGAGCTTTTATTTAGTTTCATGATATCATGAGTCATGTTCTGTTACAATCAGTATTTAGAATGTATAGATCTAAGGGAAGAATAAGAGGACTCTAAATACGCTAAAAAATTATTTTCAATTACCTTGAGACAACTGTGTGTAATTATATTAGCAAACTCTCTGAATAGCTCGTTGCTGAGGGACAGTTAACTTAGTTAACACAGTTAACTTATGATGTGAAAGATTAGGGCTTTTTTTAAGTTTTCTTATTCAAACAAAAAAAAAAAAAAAAAGATTTACTTATTTCAGAATCAGGACACTGTGTACTGAGTATATTTTTAATACACTTTAGTACACACTACACATATTTAACCATCCCAAAAGAGTTTTCAGGTGATGTCAAATGGAACTTCAAACATAAATATGGCAAATTAAGAGCCTCCAAATATCTGTTTCATATTTTACAGCACACCATGTTTTTTGTACATATGTCTATGTCTGTGTATGTTTAAAAATGAGAAGGCAAAGGATCATATTTTTATTACAGTGATATGTTCCACTCACTTAAACTTCTTTTCACTTATTTTCCAGACTTGGAAAGTCTGTAAGTTTCTTATAAGTGACTTAATAGTTTCTTTTTCTATTTTCAAAACTTTTATGAGTACTTTGAATTGAAATTATTTGAAATCTCATCCTAGCAATAGCTAATATGAAGTCAGAACAGGAAATCAGAGAACTGTAAAGGAGAAATTATGTCTCTTGAAAAAAAATTCCTTTTAAGAAGGTTTTTTTAATATAAAAGCACTATCAAATATTTACAATACATTTTGAAAAGGTTTACAGATTTGGGAGATGTTGGTTTGTAACTGAACCAATTTACAGCAAAACTGATAACAGATATCACAGTTCATATTTTCAAAAGTCAGTGTATCATCCTTCATGTGAAATGTTAACATTTTGCTCTAAATTAATATTGTGCTAGGTTAAAATACATTAATACAGTAGCTCATGATTCCATTATACAGTGTGTAATGCTGAGGACATTATTGAATGGTATTTTGAGTTTTATGGGTACTTGCATTGTATTAAAATTATTAAAAAATTCTGATGAAAATGTATTTTAGTATGAATAATGGTCAGTGTCTCAGCAAGATGTAGCATGAGAGAATGCACAGCACAGATTCTGTGTGAAAAGATACTCTAGAATGGAAAAAAACCAGAGTGGCAGGGGAAAAGTACTTTTTTCTTTAGTTATTAGTTTTTAGAAATCTTTACCTTCATAAAATTATTCTATAAGATGTGTTCATGTGATTTTTTTAAAAAAGAATGTGTTACATCAGTCTGTTTGTGTTATAGCCTATAACAATTCCATTTGTCTCTAAAATCAGATATTTTGTTTTATTTTTTTTGACCATATAAACTAAGTTTTCAAGTTTAATGTAATTTTATTAAAATGTAATTGACTAAAAAGAAGGTATTTTCATGGTTTGAATTTTGCTTTCCCCCTTCCTGCTCTACCAATGAGGCTTTGCCTTAATCAGGCAATTCCGGAGCCAAGTACAGAGAACTTGGATTATCCTTGGAATACCAGGGGAGGTTCTCTATTCAGTGAACTCACTCTTTTCTTTGTATTACTTACTGACAAAATTACTCAGTGGATACTCAAATGTGAGCTCACAATTATTTCTTGCCTTTGGAAAGCAAGTTTACAGTCCACACTTTCACATACTGTCCCATATAAAAGATGAATTTGAACTGCAGTCTGTTTTCTAAAGGAATGCCTGTTTAGTATCTGACTTATACATGTTACTAGAAACAGAAGTGAGAAAGTACAAAATGAGAGGCAAAATTTATGTATTTTTCAACAGGGAAGATTAGAGAAAAGTGTTGAGAGTGTGCACTTTTATTCCCAGGTTCCTTTCAGAACATCTTCGCAAAAATTATTTCTGTAGATAATTTTCATCTAAGCCACATGCTTCTACTGGAAATTACAGTAATATTTTAACTTTTCCCCTGTAAAACCATTTGATAGTGGTTAAATTAGATTTTGAAGACAAAACACTAACTCAAAAAAATGTTGAATTTACCAACATGTCTCTGTAAAAGTCCCCTCACATCCAAGTTTGGTACACTGGGCTTTTGATCAACTTCGCAACCTGTCAGACAAATAATTATGTTCAAATGCTGTTAATAGGGAATAATTCTAACTATAGAACTTATAATTGTTAGTGACAATTATAGTTAAGCAAGTTAGGACCCTTATTCTAATATATTCCAATCAACATAATAATACCTATGGGGGTAACTGACCACATATTAAAGGATAATTATGGTCTTTTAAAGTCTTTGTTAGAGATGTACATTGTGTTTCTTCACATTCATTTGGCTTTGTAATTTTCCTTCTGTGCTTGTCTCATGCTATTTTTACATGCATATTTAGCACATTCTGAAGAGTAACAAAATACACTTTCCCTACTCTAGTCGTAATGATTACAAGTTCAAACAAAAACTTTACAAAGATTAAAAAATAGGACTCACATAAACTCTTCTGAGTGAATAGGGAGTCCTGGGGTATGTTTTCAAACATGTGATGCTCACATCTCATTATAAAATATAAAAAAAAAAAAAAAAAAAAAAAAAAAAAAGAAATTTTATAATCCAAATTTTAAAGAATTTAGTTTAAATCAAGAAACTCTTTCAAATATATTACTCACTAAGATTTTATTTTGCCATCACTGTCAAATTTTCTTGAAAATCGAAATATTTTATTCAGAATGACTTCAAAGAAATCTTGTCAATTACTTTTCTATCTGCTATTTTTAATTCTATTGAAATTTTTAGGACATTATTGGGACACTTGTGTGCTGAAGGTTCTGTATGAATGCTAAAGGTTCTGAATACGAACTGTAGGTTCATATTCAGGTGACTCAAAGTTTGCAACCAGAAAAAATGACATATTTCTGTGTCATTAACTTCTCTTAAGTCTGAACTTTTCACTGAGTAGCTACTTTATTCTTTAACAAATTTAGTTAAACATTCCTCCCCACTCTCCCTTTCCCCCAAGAATTGAGGCTTTTCAATTGGTTGTAGCTGTATTTCTCTTTTCCCATTTTAAATACCATCCATATTCTCATTTTTCAAAGCTTGTTACTGATTTTCTTTCAGGTAATTTAGAGAATTCGTATTTTCTGTTTCATTCTTTCAGAGGCTGCTAGAGAAGGCTCGTATGTGCACAGAAAGCACAAACATCTTTCTGAAAGTTTCAAATAATATTATTCTATTTTATTTAAGATGTTCACTGTAAGTTTCCACTGAGATTAGTTTTGAATGATGAAAGAACTAAAGTTTCATTTTGAAATTACTTATGTTTAAATCATTATGCTGAGAGTTAGCTGAAGGGACCCATAGAGCAAACTGAAGTTTCTGTCAGAAAGGTCCAGGTAGCAGCAGGGGAGAACAACAGAAAACCCAAACATGGTAAAGAGTAGCAATGTAATTAAGCTTCAGACTGAAAGATTTGTTCAGTGCAGTTCTTTGCTCAAGTATAAGCTATCTCCATTGCAGTCAAACCCTTTTATATGGAGACTGTGTAAAGTTTTAAAAAATGGAAGAAATGTAAACAATATTTTTAACTTGGAGACCAGAAGGGAAATACTAGACAATTCAGGAATTATGTATAAATTCTAGTCTAAATTATGATTATGTGTTAGGAAAAGAAAAGAAGAAACAAAACCACAGCAGCACAGACACTAGATGATGTGACTAGTCCTTTAGAAAGTAATAATGAGTTTATTTAAACCTTTTTAAATAATGAGTTTATTATTATTTTTTAGTAATTCTGTGGTAGTTCTATCTTCTGATGATTTGAGAGTGATTTCTATCTTTGTGATATTCTAAACAGAGCTAAGAATTCTAGTATTTGATGTAATACCCTTTATATGACAATCCTTTCATATTGATGTTATATTAATGTATATATAATTTAAAAAACCCAACTGATTTCATGACTGATTTTCAGGAACTGGATAATTTAGTATCACTTTCTAAAAATTAGAGGTTTTTAATTGCTGAATTTTCACACCAGCTGTCTACAAAAGGTTAATAGATAGGAGGCAGAATTCTTGGGGGAAAAAATTAACATACATGCAGAACAAAGGAATCATAGAAATATTGGTTGAAAACTACTCTGGAGGTCATTTGTCCCAGATCTCCAATTCAAGCTGCTGTTATTCTAAGTCAGTCATGAATTCATAAAACAAACACTTGAAAGATTTTCAAGGGGATCATAACCTCTTTGGCAGCCTCATTACACTGTAAGGTAATACATTCATAATCGTAGAATGGCTGGGGTTGGGGGGAACTTCTGGAGATTATTAAGTCCAGCTCCCTTGATAAAGTGGACTTATATAGAGCAGGTTGCAGCAGATCACATCCAGGTGGGTTTTGAATATCTCCAGAGAAGGAAACTCCACAACTTCTATCAGCAGCCTTTCCCATGTCTTGCTTCTATAAAAAAAATTTGTCCTCATAGTCAGCTGGACCTTCCTGTGTTTTAGTTGTGCCCATTGCACCTTATACTGTCACTGGGCACCAATGAAAAGAACCTGACTCAAACCCCTTGATACTTATCCTTGAGTTATTTTTAGGCATTTAAAAGATCCCCTCTCATTCCTCTCTTCTCCAGGATAAGCAGGCCCTGCTCATTCACCCTTATCTCACAGGAGAACTACTCTAGTCTTCATCTCCTCTTCATAGCCCTCCACTGCACCCTCTTTGGAACTTCCTTGTCTTTTACATACTGAGGAGCCTAGACCTGGACACAGTGTTCCACATGCAGCCTCATCAGGGATGAGTGAAAGGGCAGGATCACTTTCCTTTACCTCCTGTCCCCATTCTTTATGCATCCCAGGACACCATTTGTCTTCTTGGCCTCATGGACACACTGCTGTCTCATGGACTGCTCATTGTCCACTGGGACCCCCAGGCCCTTCTCTGTAGAAATGCTTTCCAGCAGGCTAATGTGTAATGACTCAAACAATTGGCAGTGAATGAAAGCAGTGGGTGCTTTGCTGAGGCCAGGTTTGCACCCCTCAGCCAAAGGGGAGGAGATGAGGTTTTGGGTGTGATGGGGAAGACTCTGATCTGTGTAAGAACAGTTCAGGTGCAGGTGGAGTGCACACCCACTGCTGGAGGATGACCAAACTGATTGCAAACTGATCTTTGTTTTAGAGACAACCTGGAGTTTGGGCTAGATAATGGAAAATGGCTCATAAGAAGCAGAACCTGAAAGATGGGATAATGCTTTTTATCATGTCAATTTACTCATTTAAGCAACTGTAAGGTAAAAATCCTCCAGACACACAGACATACACATCACACACACACACACCCACTCTCCCCAAAGGCATCAAGTGCATGGGGTTATTCTTTCCCAGGTGCAGCATCCTACATTTTCCTGTGTTGAATTTAATTATGTTCAGCTCTTCAGCCTCTCCAAGTCTCACCAAATGGCAGCACATCTTTTCTGACATTCAACCTGAGCTTCCTGAGATGTGGTTTTTTTGGTATTGCTTCTTGTCACATTGTCTGGAACTAGCAAGAACATTTTACTTCCATTGTCTTCATTCTTCCAATGTCTTCCATTTTCTTCCATTGTCTTCAGCTGGTTTACAGACACAGCTCTGGAATCAAGGACTGTGGAGATGACCTGTGTACATACCTGTATTGCAGAGAGTCTCTAACTTGGGACCAAGTAGGCCTGAGGACAATACCCTGAAGGGGAGCTCAAATTTGGATTCTCAAGCTACTGTCACTTACAAAAGGTGAAATATTGTGTTCAGGTAACATACACTTTATTTCATTCTTTTCTTAAACAACAAAAGAGCAAAAGAAATATACTCTCACCTTAAGACCATTTTTACTGTTATCCTTAAAACACTTGCTAAAGAAATGTTATTGCAGAAGTCTTAATTGCACATGACAAACTTTGACTCTATATCAAATCACTATGAAAGAAGAACCATTGAAGTAAACAAAGCTTGAGAGTGTTGTGTGTATTGCACTTTTTTTCCAACAACCTAGCATTTTTAGCACTGACTGATTACTCTATTGTCAAAGCAGACAAAATTGATTAATCTCCTTGGGATCCCAGGCTAAAAGCTGTGAAAACTTTTACCTAATATTACTCTTCCTTAGTTTCCCACTAATTTCCTTCAATTGAGTATTTCTGGGTATTCTGTGTTCTATTAAAAAAGTTGTTAGTCTCAATGCAATAATAAAAGCCATGCAAAGCAAACACAGTTTAACACTCGGCTTACTTTAGTTGTCTTAATTTTCTTGACCCATTTTGTGTCACTCGTGAGTCCTCATGCCTGAAGCTATTTAAAGCTTATGTAGATATGGCACTTAGGAACATGGTTTGGTGGTGGACTTGTCTGTGATGGGTAAAGAGTGGAACTTAATTATTTTGTTGTTCTATTATTCAGTAAATTAAATACTTAGTGAAGGTCAAAAAGATTGTATCTTGGAGCATGAACAAGCAACTGTGAGACAAAAGATGGCAGTACCTCATGATGGATCAATGGCTTTAGAAAATCATGAGCTCATTTCAGTCTGTTTTATTTCTTATAAACATGTGCCTATAAGAGGTAAAGTTTAAGAATATCACTGAATGTAGTATCTGAACTTGTTCTCTCCCACCTCTCAGAAGTTAAAGCTATATTCATAAGAACTTTCAAAAAAAACCCAGCAGGTGTATTTTGTGAAGAATTTTGACTCATTCCTATTCCCATGACAAGGAATTAATCCAAGAGTTTTATAAATGCAATCTGGAAAAAAAAGTAATTCTTACATATTTTGTATATGCATGTGTTTGTATTTCAAGAACATTGAAAATACAGTTAAGCAATTTTTGCTTTTATTTATGGTTTTAATGAGTTTATTAAAATATCTTTAAAATATTTCATGTTTTACAGACCTCTCACTTCCCTTTCTAACATATGTGGTTTCACTATTGATGCTTTTCTACACCCTCCATGTCTGTGTTTCTAGTAGGTCTTTATATGAAAACAAAAGAAATTTAAAGTAAATTAATTGAAATTTGTCATAGATATTTACTTCCTAAATCACTTTCTGTTAATTTATCTGTGATTCTCAAAAGAGGTTCCGTGCAGAAGAGCTAAAGCTTTGACTGTGCCCACCACCACCATTTCTTTTTCTATTTTACTGTTGCTTATCTAAGAGAGCGTCAATACTTTGTTCCTATAGGAACGAGCCAACTAAATCTTCCCAGGGAAAAAAAATTCAGCAAAAGCTGCTATTTTCCAAAGCAGATAAACAGCTCTTCTGTGCATAAAAAGAGTATGATAATAGAAGAATTTCCACAACTCTTGGGCTTTGATAAGTATTCTGAGCTTTTTGAGAAACGTGCTTGCAAATCCTTGAAATACCTGGCTTTGTAAAGCCAAATGAGAAAACTACTATAAGGGTCTATGCCTCATGCATCAAATGTTGCTGGATACATCTCTTTAAATCCAGGGTTACAACAGGAACAAAATTGTTAAATATTTGCCTGACATATACTCTTTTTTCCTTCTGCAGGTCATGAAATTTTATGTGAACAGGCTTGTTCTTAAGACCAGGCAAGATTTGGAAACTATTTAGGACAATACAATAAGAGTTTGCTTGAACATCCTAGAACAGAAAGAACAATTTCCACCTCAGATAAAATAAAATAGGGTAAAAATGTATGTTACATTTAGGTGATAATTTGCAGATAAACTCGAAAAGAAACTTGACAAATTCTATTTACTCATTAAATATTGATAAAGGAAATAATCTCTGACTTCTGATTTCACTTTAATTACACAACTGATATCTCTGCTTCCCAGTATGTTCTATTACTGCATAATTTGTCATCATCCATATGAATGTGACTTGAATTTTCAACAGTTCTATTGTTTTTCATGGTCAGCTTCAGTAAGATTATCCTTTTGATCTTAACTGATGCTCTGAACATTAACCTTTCTCTCTGATAGCACTGTAAAAAGAAAATTATACTCTTTAACACCATATAAGTGTAAGGAGCAATGATTAAGATTTTTAGAGTAATTTTGTTGCTATAATCTGTTATTTATCTCAGTGACAGAAATCAGTGTAATTGTCCCTATAGAGATAACAGGTTTTCTGTTTGGTTTAACAGTTCAGGCAGAAACTAAAAGCAAAAAGCATTATTGTAGAAGATGCCTGGAAAGGTTAACAGGAAAGCCCCTTTTGTCAGGAATGTCCACAGAAAGGGATCATCAGTGATCTGGGATACACCAGGATTATTACTCCTATGAAAAAGTCTGAGTGTAAGTGTAAGTCATACTGAATGAGATCAAATGCTCTATTTCTGCTAGTAGATTGCTGTGAACATTTTAAGAAAAAATTATAAAAGCTGGGGGATGTATACAGTGATTTTGCCTTCACCATTCCCTACCAATTTTTGGAGACGTAAGGGCCTGGAGACATAAGAGACATACTGACTCACTCTTTTTAACTCCCTCCAGGCTCTTTGGCCTAATTATTCCATCTTCCATTAACTTTCATAATCTCTTTTCTGAAATCCTTATATATACTTTTGGTTTTCATGGCATTGTATGAAAAATGGTTTTGGAGTGTATTTATACAGTACTAGAAAACATACTCCTCAGTGTTTTCTCTAATTGATAGTTTCACAGACCGTCTCCTATTACTTTTTTAGACTTCTGATAAGGAGGAGTACAAATGATTTTTATTAGGATGGCAGTCATCAACAAATAAAATAAACTAGTAAGGGCATCTTTTATATCCTAATTTCACAGCGTCCAATAACAGAGCACACAAACCACTGGTATTGTTAAAGTGGTCTAGCAGAAGTGATATAGGAGTTTGTTTTCGCATGGGTTTTTCAAAACCCTTCATTCTACAACATTCTTCACTCTAAGTAAACCCCGTGGAAGTTGCCATGCAACATTCAGTTAATAAGGCTGAAAGCATAAATATGAAATATCTCTCAATGGAGTTCAACACTTTTACCTCTTTTAACTCACTGAATATATAAAAACACTATCCAAAAATACTTGATGCACAGGCATGTCTTTGCCTTTGCTGTAAAGTAGTGCTTGTGTAATAAAGCAGGGATCTCGCTACACTCATATATGTATTATTTCCAGATAAACCTACCCATTGCTGATGTCTGTGGGCATTCTGGCAACAGAACCAACATTGCATCCTCAACCACTCCAAGAAGACCAGTTATATCACTACAGAAAATTATGTGATGTTTAATATTTTGTCAGCTAAAAATGAATTTTATCTACTCGGACTACTTTTTAACGGGTGCCAGAGTTAACAACTGCACACTTATCTTCAGGCAAAGTAGAAAGCCTATGTTTTCATTAACATGACTCATAAATATGAAAGAATATTTAGCACAACTTGACATGCAGTACATATGATTCATGAGAAAACAATTGTTGAGCTAATCTTAGGTCATTTCAACTGAAATTCGGGGTTCAGTGAGGTTTGCATGTTTGCGTTTTTTTCTCATTAATTGGTACTGTCAAGCATCATAGCAAACTGGTTGTACTGGCCAGGTTCTACTAGGTAGAACAAGCACTGACACCAATATAATTTTTTTTATTCTCTATTTCCCTCTATATAGACATTTAATTTCACAGGGCATGACAAAGAAATTGCCAGACCTATGAAATCAGTAATTGAAATTAATCAGTGGAGTTTCCACATATTTTTTTTACTTAAACATACTTGTTCTTCTGTTCTATAAAAAAAAAAAATAGTGAATATCTGTTTTATTTTGAAATCTTCAGTTCGCAGATACTCACAAGCTATTGAGTTGCATGAAACAGCTTGTTAAAGGAAGTTTCCTATATACAAATATTTGAAAGGAAAGCTTGTTAAAATTAGACTGCCCAAAGAAATAATTTGAACATTTTCATCTGGCATAAATCATTATGAAATCACTGAAAGTTGAAAATTATTGAAACTGTTATTTCAATTAAAATGTGATCTGTCTGTTTTGCTCTATTTCTTAGACAAAACCATCAGGAGCTGGATCAGCAACAACTGTCATACACAGAGCAGTGCAGTACCAAGTTATCATAAAAATCAGAACTCAATAATCAAAGTAGGAAAGAGCCAATTTACTTTTTTTTATTATAACTTTTGTTTTTTCCTTATTTCTTCTTGGATTCTCAGTTTCTAGAATTGAGGGAATAAAAAATACATCTAGATTTTACTGAATTTTTAATTGTAAAATAAATTTTAAAGTTCTATTTTACAATTTATTCAATTTAGTAATGACTAAATCATTAAAGCATGGTGACTGATGGTTGTTATAAAAATATGTAAGCAAATAACTTAAAACAATAAATTTTGATTAGTAACTGTGAAAACTGTGCAAAAAAACATTTGAAGTATGCTTAGTCATCCATTTAGCAGGAGCAGCCTTTGCTTTCCTTTAATCCTTAAGACTGTAAAGGAACATAGAAATTAATTCCATCTGTGGCTTTGTGGGAAGTAAACAAAATATTTATTTTCATCTATCTGAACGTGACCTGTGTTTCTTGTCAGATAGGAAAGAAACCTTTATAGGCATGAATTGGACAGTACAAAGTTATTGGGGATTGTATGGTGAGCACCAATTTCTTTCTGTTTCCACTTGCCGGAATTGAAAGTGATGCCTTGGTAAATGCAGTGTGAATTGGCATCACTTGGGAAGGAGAGTGAAAGGAAATTAAACTTATTTTCTTCCATGGGAATTGGAACAATACATGTTGTAAACAGCTGCTAGTTTCAAATATATCTTTTAATGAACCTATGTAATTAGAAACACTAAATCATTGCTACTTAAAAAAGTTAGGTGATAAGGGACCATGTGCTTGTTGCTTTAAACAAATATATATGATTCAAAAGTGGAACAAATACAGAGGTTTCAGACTAGGTATTGACACTCTTTATCATGTTTCTCAGATTCACCTTGTTTATGACTACTCAGCTTCTGGAAGAGGCTGTGGTTGTAAATTACTTTTAAAATCCTCCTCTTTCTTCATTTACCCTTATACTTGATTACACAACATTTCACTTAGTCAGTTGTTTATGTACTACTGTTTGCTTTGTCCTAATATGCAGAAATTTTCTGGAGGTCACATGCTACTTATGTTGCTAGTGACGTTTTTGATTAAAACTGCAATTCGAGAAATATTTATTATCATTTTTTACACTGTTTCACTGAGCTGTGGTTCATTTTTTTTAGATGGTGAAGCTGTGTGAATCATTATCATGAACTCTCAAAACATCAGTGCTCAAGCACTTTATTCAAAAAGCCCTACATACATCTGCCAGCACAAAACTTAATCTGTGTCCACATAAGCCTGGTGTACACATTGTTATGAGGTCCTTATGAAGTTTGGGAACAGACTTTTACAAAGGATAAATGGAATCATTACCTTCTCAGCAGCATATTCTCATTTTTATTTGAATATAAAAAAATCTTACATTTTAAATTGAATTTCTTGGCAGTACTCTTTTCAAATTTTAACGAAAATATGCACTAATTTTCATGAATTAAGGTGAGATTTCAATGTCACTATGTTTTACAGTTATGGAACAGTATCTGAGGAGACAAGCTGTGCAGATTTGCATAGATTGTGCTCAACAAAAAGCAGCAAATACCACTCAGAATATTAGATTTACTGTCTATTTGTTTAAATACAAAGTTAATAGCTCATTTTAAATATCAAAGAGTGGTAATGAGATGGTGAGGAAAGAAACAGCAGCTAGTGAGAAAACTAAGGGAAAAAATACCCATGGACATTTTTTATATGAAAAAAAAATGTTTATAGTTGAATAATGAAGAATTCTACCGTACATTTCACTGTGCCTTTCACTGTGCCTTTTACCATAAATTTGGCTCCTAGACCAGCCAAAAGAGAAATATCAAAGCTTCCTTTTTTCACAGG
Source organism: Urocynchramus pylzowi (assembly GCA_013397555.1). Classification (NCBI taxonomy): domain Eukaryota; kingdom Metazoa; phylum Chordata; class Aves; order Passeriformes; family Fringillidae; genus Urocynchramus; species Urocynchramus pylzowi. The sequence goes on from VZRH01001838.1 coordinate 1,081,720, forward strand.
TCTTATCATTACAAAATACTTCACAATGCTTTTATCTGAGTGAGTATTTAATATAGACTTCTAAACTATATTACAAATTAAGTCCTGCACTAAACTATTGTTGGTGACCCCTATTCCAAAGAAATTAACCAGATCTTATAGAAGATGGTAAGTAGTAGAATAGAAGATGGAGTGAAATAGTGCTGCACATACTTTGGTCCTTGAAGATTTTAATCTTCCATAATATCATCAAATAGGAAGACTTAAGCTTTCTTGGTGAAAAGCAGATAAATGGGGCTTAGAGTAGAAATAAAGGCTTGACAACTTCCAGCTTGAAGTTGAAATTAAATCAAAGTCAATAACTGTATTAAATAAAATGCATTTTTCATGAAAAGTAACATTTGGGTAAACAGTGGTTTTCCTATAGTTATATAATTAGCTATTTTTTTTCTTTTATTTCTCTGCATAAAATTCCTTCCAAGAACAAATAATATGTCTTAATTAATCCAGTCAAAGTCACTTGGTTTTCAGCATGTGATGTGAGTAATCTCTTTTATATTGTGCCAAAATACACTGGGAATGGATGAAATATTTAATGACAGTTGACAGCAAAGTCTACAATTATGTCCTGGATATACAAACTGGAAGATAACATTCCTTTTACTTGTGGGTATAGCATCTGACAATGTATCTTATCACCATTCCAGCCCTACTTTACATTTATATGTGACTCCTTAATTTGGCATTTAAGATCTGACACTGAGTACTCTATACTTAAATTTGTATCTTAAATTTATAAAAATGCAGATCACTATTCCACTGAAGTACCCCCCTGTACAACTGCCTACATCTAAACATTAGCTTAAAAATCAGGTTGGATCAGGAATGTTTTTCTGAGTCTCTTGGTCATCTCAGATACTCTTGTGTGGGCCATGTCATGGAGTGATGCTGGTGAGTAGATGCTGGAGGAGTTAGTTTTATTCACTCCTACTGCTGTTGAACATTCAATACAGAAGACCACTACTGAAGCTTGAAGTCTGCCTTTTTGCTTACAAATGTAAAATTAGCCTTGGTTTGACTTTTTCATTTGTTTTCAAATAAAGAACAATGTGCATTAAAGAGTCAATTTATGGCTCTATTGGAACTCCTCGTTGAGAACTTAAAAACAATCATATGCTAAAGGCACCATGATTAATGTCTCCATCCTGAGCAATAATTAGGAATTATAGTTATTCCTCATTAAGCTTTCTCTCTTTTTCACTTTATGTCCTTGTTTGTACAACCTGAATTTTAACTCAGAATCATACTAAGTAAAACTTCATCTCAGTAAAAGAGTTTTATACTTGGGAAACAACAAAATCTCTTTTTTTTTCCTTCTTTTAGTTCCTTCCCCTTCCACTCGCCCCATTCTTCATATTTAGTTACTCTATCAGTGGAAAAATATATACTAAAAAATATAAAAACATATAAAAATATAACTATTTTTAAAGAACTGTGCATGACACGTAAACAAAACCTGACCAGCACATCCTGGAAATGAATGCTTGTTATATTTTGATGCATAAAATTAACTTGTATAGTGGAGTATTTTCTTCATTTGGAAAACACTTATGGAAGTTGTCTAGAAAACTAAAGTTATGAACGAGTATGTTACACATTAATGTACCAGTATGGTCGTTAACATTATGCTCACTCAATAAATGCTTACATACAAGTAAACAATTAAGATTGAAAGAATGCAATCTTTCTGGGCTTCACCTAAGGAGTAAGGAATGTTCTATAAAAGAAAACATCAAAAATGGAAACATGGTATTTGAAGCAGAAAAAAAAAAACAAACTGTGGAAATGTTTCAAAGACACTGGTAAATCTTAACAGTTCAGAGATCTGGAATATGAAACAAGAAGGTTAATAATACTGAAAATGTTACTGACCTACTAATAGAAATTGTTTATCTTTTCTCACTCCTTAGCTATTGACTTCCAATAGCAATGGGACACTTTTCTAAGAATTCAGAATTTTTTGGAAACTGGTACTCCTGAGTTTTCTCCTTTGCATTAGTGTCAAGTGCTTATATGATTCATACTTCAGTATCTCTAGGTTTATTGTGAGATACAGTTAATATCTGTGCAACATTGCAAACATTTCTGAGCTAGTTATAAAGACTGCTTATATAAGACCAGACAATAGCATAGAAACAGTTTGAGAGAATGTCATCCTGAGTATACGTGCTTTTTCTATCTAGAAAACTCCAGGTACACCAAAATTACAGTCATCAGTGAATTGCCAAGCTAATATTTAGTCTGTTTCCTGTTGAAAGAAGAATAACATTTTAATGAACTTATGTTTCTGTAAAAGTACTCTTGGTTTGCACAATCCGTATGCCTCTGTGGTTACTGCTATTATATTAGCTCTTATTTATGGTACATGTCTCAGCTGGCATTGTGTCACATTCTAAATAATAATATTTAATTTTGATTTGATGTTTTCAAATGTAAAGGAGAATTCTGCACTCTCATGAGTGTCACTCAGTTGCCAATCAAGAATTTCACAGCTAGTGGTAGTGTTAATTTGAGCCAATTAGGAGATCATTGACCTGCCTTAGCACTAATTTACCTCACATAATTTCAATCATTAAAATCTAGCTCTACTGAACATCTCATTTAGGAATGTCATTCCTGAATAAATCTTCATGCAGTAGTGAAATAGCTTTGATGATCTACCAAGAAGCATGAGGAAAGAAGACTTTTTCCAATCAATCTTTTTAACATAATCTCATTATGCTACTTTGTTTTATTAAAAAAAAATCAAATGCAACATCAAGAACATTTAATTTTGAAAGCAGAAAATTATAAATGAAAATTTTTAAATGTGAGATTGTCAACCCCTGTACCTGTTTTGGTAGAACAAGAACTTTCTGCTGCTTGTATGCACGACTGTCAAATGTAGCAAAATACAATAGAAGGGAAGTACCAGGAGAGGATGGGAACATTACGGTCAGGCAGATCAAAGATATTGGTTTTACTGTTCCTATAACAAGTGTTTGGAAGTGGAGGGGTTATTGTCAGAAAGGATAAAAAAGCCCTTAATGCATAAATCATTGCTATCCTCTTTATGCCTGTTTAGTAGGAGCCTGCACCCATATGAATCAGTTTTAAGACCTTAGAAGATCTGCTGGTCAGGACGACTCAATTTGAATGGCATAAACTACTAGTTGTTCTTCAGAATAGGTTCTTTATTTACTGTTTACATACTCAAGAGCTTGTATTCTGTATATAATTTTTTTCCTGAGGTATGCTACGTAGAACCATCTTACTGTGATCTTGTAAGAAATACTGTCCTGAAGAGACAGTGAAATTAAGAACTTTTTAAACAACATTTGGTTTTACTTAGTGTAAAATGTATGCAATATATACCAGAATTAAATGTTAAGATTATTTTAAGAATACAAGTAGAAGAGTTTTGTTTAGATATAATGCAAGGCTTTTCAGTAGAGATTTTATGCTGAAGGACAGTATTCAAAGAATAGGTTGACATTTCAGGCTATTAAATATTTCAGTTTACATAAAGCACATGCTTCAAATTTGTTTGGATATGAGCTAATTTCTTTTAACAGATTTGGGCTGCTCTTTTTCTTTCCACAGTTGAAGTTTTCCTGTTCACAAGGCATTTATGTCTTTGACTTCTTTTTCTATGTTTTCCCTAGGAATATGAAGATAAATCCTGCAGTTTTCAAAATGAATTTACTTTTACTTCGAATTCTGCACATGGATATAAGGAGTTCTCAAGTGCAGTTTTAAAAAACAAACAGCTAATGACAGTATATATCTAAAAAGAGCATTTGTATGACTCAGTTCTATGCTCCAGATTTCAAAGCATGCAAAACCTTTCTACCCCATTAAATGACAAAATGGCTCTAGAGAACATTGTAGAGAAAAAAGCGTGCCACAGTGTATTCCATTAAGGTTTCATGTTCAGGTATACTTCCAGTGGGACACTCAAAAACTCAAAGCATTACTGAAATATTCTGTCCATGAATTTTACACCATTTTTCCTGGGATTTAACAGCAAAGAGTTCTTCTTACTCAGGACTCACAATTTTGACAAGACAGAAGACAGATAATGCTTTCTGAATTTTAAAGACTATCTCCTTCATCTCTGGTGCTGGAACTGTAGTTCTTTGAAAAATCTGGTGAAAAACCAGATGAAAAGCCCTTTAAATTATAACTTCCCATTCTGTTTTTAAATTTTTATGAGTTCAGGTGTCTATTAAACTTATTTCTGAAACAAAAGATAAAGATGTAAACAAATAATCTGTTAAAATAACCATTAAGGAAAAAACCCAACTTCATTGTCTCAACTATATCAAGGGAATGAGCTGCACTTTGAATTAAGCTTAGAAGTATGGAAAGCAAGGAAGAGGAACACCAATATGTTTTGGGGGGCTTTTTTGGTTTTTTTATTTGTTTGTATGTTTGTTTGTTTTGGTTTGGTTTGGTTTGGTTTTGGTTTTTTCCCTGCTGTTTTTTTTGTTTTATTTTGTTTTTTGTTTTTGTTTTTGTTTTGTTTTTTGGTTGTTGTTGTTGTTGTTTTTTAAAAAAGAGCTAGGTTAGTGTTCTAAGTAGAAAAATGCATGTTTCCTTACTTTTCACAGTTGGAGAAGATTTTCCAGAACTGCCTAGAGCATATCTTTGAAGTGTAAAACCTAACACTCACTATTATGATGAAGGGAGACTTAGCTGTTACTCTGCCTCTAAAAATGGTTCACAACCTACAAAAAATCAGAAAGGGTAATTAGTGTTGTGAAAAAGGAACACTTAAATATGGGTGCACAAGTAAGGTGCAGAGTCTGGATATGAAGGTCTTATTTAAGGGCATCAATAACATTGGCAAAATGAAGGAAAACATGGATTAGCTGCTGCATAGTTCATGTGTGCCCTGAAAAAAGACACAGAAGAATCCTTGACTGGTCTGTCCTGGTAATGCCATTCCTCAGGAATCCCCACTGCCTGAGACCAGAGGGGAAATCTGGAGTGAAAAAAGCTTATCTTTGGTGAAGGAGATCAAACCAGTAACATTTGACTGAAGGGGCAAAACCAGATCCATCCGAAGTGGTGGACTGCACCCATGAGTGCTAGCCAATGTCATTTCAAGGCCACTCTCAATTATTTTTGAAAGGTTGTAGTTGCTGAGGAAAGTTCATGAAGACTGGAAGAACTGGGTTCCCCTAGAGTCTTCAAGAAAGACAAGGAGAAAGGATCACTGGCAGGAAAGACAAATCAGGTTTACTTAATTCACATGAATTTTGAATAGTTCTCTAAACCATTTCAACTCCTACAATTGTTTCTTAGGGAAGTGGAAGGGAAAAGGGAAGGTGAGATTAAGTCCCAAGACTTCAGAAGTTCAAAAGATGGAGAGATCCAACAGATTTTAGAAAATAATATTTGAATGATCATTAATTATGTATTTGTTACATAATTAATAGAGAATTTGCAATAGCATACAGAGTTGTTCTGCTGATTTTCTTAAGTGATTTTGTTTATCAGTAAATAATAAAAAACAGAACCCCTCTCTTTCAGTTGTCTTTCTTGCTGCAATCTCTTATTTACTTGGCTTCTCACACTGCCATTCAAATTAATTTTGTTACCTTTAAATTTTCTTGCTATTACTTGCTTCTTCTGAGTTTTGCATTATTGCTGAAATCCCAAATCTACTGGGCCATAATCTCTGAAATAAGGAAGGAGTTTTTCTAAGATGAGGCCATTCACTCAAAATATACACAGACTTTATTTCATTAGATTTTCAAAGAAACATCTATATTTTTCCTCAGAAAAGCATGATTTTATGCCAAGGAAAAGTTAACCTTACTTCAAATGCTCATTAATAATCAGTTTGGTCTGATGAGCTATATTCCAGTGTTACTGGAGTGTTGACAGAAAATAATTATCCTGTGCACTTGAATTGTGTTCTAGAGGAAGGTGTAGTCAGCTCAGAATAGGACATTCTGCATTTGGTGAATATACCATTCCTTCTGTGTGTCTGAGAGCAGCTACCTTTACAATGCTATCTCTGCTTTGTTTGCTTCCTCTGCCACCCTGAACAAACTAAGATATTTTCTCCAAATTTTTAAAGTACATACAATTTTTACTCCTTCTACTTTATAGGACTCCACAAATTAAAACTTTCTGTTTAAATATATTAGGATTTTTTTTCCATCTTGCTACCAAGCCTATAATGATTTCTCATGTCCTAATTTGACTAAATTATTTCAAACTTGTTTCTTCCACATTTCTTTCCTCTGCCTTAAAATATTCGTTCATAATGTTGGCCTCAGGATGATCTTTTCCTCCTTCGCTTTTCACTTCATTCATATGATGAATCAAACATTTGATTCTTGATTTACAGCATCAAACTGCTCATTTTGATCTCAGAGCTCTACATGTTTTCTATGACACTTATCACAGGTCTTGTTTCATCCCTTTTCCCTTCATTCTCATTTTTCACATACTTTTTGTCTAGCTTTCCTCATCTGTTTGCTTTGTATTTTCTGTTTTCCAGTTTGACTGGTGTGCATTATTTTTGCCTTTGAACATTGCCTGTACATAGAGTTGTTTTGTTTACAGTAATTTTATTTTCTATTTCAAAATAAGTTTCTTTGATAATCTGTACAAGTAGATTTGCATCCTTTGCATTTGAGGTGTCTGTAACCTAAGGGTGTAGGGAGTGAATTAGATTGAGGTGTCTAAAAAGATATCAATTTACCACACTATGGTAAACCAAGTATATGTTCCTTTGATGAGGTTGCTTTCAAAAATTCAGCATTAACATTTCCCCTTTAAGTGTATTCCCAGATAGTCTTGAACTTATTTGTGAAAACAGAGTATTTACAATTTTAATGTTGTAAAATGGCTGCTGCCATTTTAGGCATCCTTGAATTTTATTTTGGTCTTTAGTAACCCACAAAACCAATCAAGTTCCTTTTATAGATGGATGAACTAATCTAGTATTTTACCTTTGCAATAGTTCTTAGAAACAAGAGAATCTTTTAAATACGTGGAAATGTAATTTTGTTTCAGACAGCAATATTTTTCTATTATCCAAAAATACATCAGGAAGCTTTTTGCAAACAGAAAGTTGGAATAAAAATTGATTTAAAAAGTTCTATGAAATTAGACAAAGATTTTATAGTTAAAGAATTACAAAAAAGAGGAAGGATTGCTTTTAAAATTTGGGGGTTCATCATGACTTGTTGCCAAACAAAATCACACTATATAGCACCAGTAGTAACATGAAGAGATCTTGCTGAGCATAAATATTTGGTCTGCCAACAAGAATCTTTGATGGTGACATCTTTTTAATATCTGAATGAAATATGTATTTCTTCTCAGAGCCCTTTGGATTTTTTGAAAATATTTTAATTCCAAATAGGAAGAGAAATTGAAAGCTTGTTTGAAGTTGTGAGGAAAGCTGGAAAATAAATACTCTACAAGTGATAATGTTTAAGCAAAATGATGCCTCAGAGCTTAAAATATTCTCACTGTTTGCACCTTTTTTGTTCCACTTACAGATCACTTAACAAGGCATACTGAATTTTAGAGCCCACATTTTCTCCTTTGAGCAGTGTTTCTGAAGTACTGTAATATTTTTAAGATGTGTATCCTTGTTTCATATGAATCAACTGAAATTCTAGTTGAATATTTATCTTTGCCAGATCTTTATTTCTTTTACTCTGCCTTATGTATCTGTATCATATAATTCATATAATTTAACATGTAGCCATCAACATGAGTGAGACAAATGGCAATCTTTACTGTAGATGAGAAATCTTTCTCATTCTAACAGAATTGGATGAGATCATGTTTGCACATTATATAAACTGTATATTATATATGTTTATTTATGCATATTTGTACAGAACCTATGCTCAGCTAATATTATTTAGATATTATGTCATCTTAGTTATTTCTATCAAGACCATAAATTGTCCTTCAGTGTCTGGGGAATGAGGAGACTAGGTTTTCCATTTTGAGGCCAAAAAAACTTGCCTATGCAATATGTTTCATAGTGATGAGGGTGTGGCAATAACAACTTCCTTTGAGACCTATAGTCTGTTATCTTTAGTCTAAATTTCTTCACAGGACTTCTATTATACATATGTTGACAAGAGAGCCTGTTAAGCCTGATTTCAGAGCTGGAGAAATATAATAGGTTAAAGAAAGTATTTAGTAGTCCCATTATTTCTGAAGATTAGCTCCTGCAGGGTCCTGGGGAATATCTGAATTTAGCAGAATGCTGATCCAAATTTCCTGACTTTTAGTATGAAATTCAAACCCACATTATAGCTGTGCATCTCTTTAAAAAGATGAGAAGTCTTCCACAAGTGCTTAGTTTGTAAATACAAATATGCAAATTTGACACTTCATCCTTCATGATGATAAGTATTTCTAAAGTTTGAAAGAAAGACTTTTTAGTTTTTCCATAAGTTCATGATTTCTGCAGGCTTATACATAATTGTACCTTCTTCTTCAGAATAAAAAGGAATAATTTTTCAAGTTGGAAGAAAAAAAAAGATTAAATTTCATAAACTAGCTCTCATATTTAAACTTCTTCATAGTATTTTTTAAAAAGTGCAAGAGTTCCGTATGTTTTGGAAGAATCTTAAATCTATGACCATAAATGGTTTAAAAATTTTAGGGATGTTTTTGGATTAAACACTTTGATCATGGACAGGTTTGCAGAATGGCAAGACTCCAGAATAATTCTAGATTTTTGGATACTCATCTTCTCTTGGCCAAAGCAGGATCAGCAATGAATTCACACCAGATTGCCCAGTCTGGTACTCACTGATTGCTCACTTTATGTTTTCATCTATGTTCTCTGAACTGACTTCAATAGATAACGCTAGGTGTGACATTTGTTTAATTTGGGTGATTTTCGTGTTGCTATGAAGATAATCTTCTCATATAAGAAGCCATACCTACTTCCAAACCTTTCAGATTTCTGAGTTACTGCCTGATTCTTCAAAACAAATCCTGTATTAATAATAAAAATAATACTGTTGTTTTTTCTTTTTTTTTCTTTTTTGAGGGGGCGGGAGGATGTTTGGGTTTTTTTTAAGGTTTAAAAAGAGCCTTAGTATTTAATACTGAAATTATTTGCCTGGAGTCCCAAATGAAGACAAAGGAAATAATAATTGATAAGCATTTGAGTAAATGGATTAAGAACTAAGAAGGACCAGATTGTGAGAAGTGAAGAAGGTGAGAATGTAGATGAGGACAAACAGGTGTCTTAATGTCAATAGTGACAACAGTGTGTGTGGGAACAGGGGTAAAACAAATTATTTTAGCTACAACTTCAGTGGTTTCCTAAAGGAAGAAGGCAAGAATGGCACGTAGAGTGGGATAAAAAAGAGACGATTGATAAAACTGTGTTTAAAACAAGTTTGATGTGTATAACTGTAAATGTTGGGGTAGTGTGTATTGTTGTTAGTTGGTGTTGACATGTGAAAATGAGAAGTACTGAAAATTTAAATGGCAACCTACTCCTGCCATACATTTTTAAGAATTTATACATTAAAAAACCCCAATAAAATCAGGTGAGAGGTGCTAGAATATGGTAGAAAGTGACAAAAATGGTGGTTGAAAGAGTCTGGTTACTGAAGAACAATTTAGGTTACTGCTATGTTATGTTATGTTATGTTATGCTATGCTATGCTATGTTAATTACTATATTATATTGATAACTAGGAGGTAAGTATTAGTAAAGTAAAGACTTCCAAAGCTGAAGTTGCTTGTGCATTTACAGAAAAGAATGATCACAGTTTTGTTCCATAGCCTGGAGTAAATGGAGATTTGATGTTTCCAAATAAATAATAGAAAACAATATTTAAGTATCTTTGGATACTTATGTGTTGCCAGTACATAAAAGGCACAACCAAAGGACTCTTTATAACAGTTGAACTCTTGGGCATTTCAGTGGGGTGTGTTTCTATACAGGCATATCTTGCATATTGGTCTTCTTTGTAAATTTTGAACACCTCTTCTGCCACCCTAATGGGCCTTGCCAGCGCTGTGTATTGATGTGATCAATTAGCTATTTTATAAAGCAACTTCATAAGATGTGCACCTTTTGTATGGCTACACATTTTTTTTTAAGGCATCTGCATTTATTATCTCCAGTTTTCCACTATGGTGTTTCATTAGATGCATGACCTAAACCACAGAACTGTGAAAGAAAAAACTGGCATAATTAAATGTTTTTTTTCAAAAACAATTAAACAATTGCATTTTTAAAATTATTTATTTTGTTCATTGAACTTGCCAAAGACTCCTTTGAACCCATAGCAAAGAGGTTGTTTTTTTCTCTTTCCCATGGCAATCTTAGTGGGACCGTATTTAATGTTCTTATAAAAATTTAAATGCAGTATTCTTCCTTTGCTATTTATATAAGAAACTGAAAAAAAAAATAGTTTCCAGCTAGCTGGGTTATCTTAGATACAAATTAAATTTGGACAGCTGACAAAATATCCTTGGAGAGCTCATACACTTGCCAATAGGATTAAAGAAAATCTGCTTTCCTCAGAAACATAGTGAAGAAGATAGGGGGAAACTAAAAGTCTGAAAATCAAAACTAGACTCTTTTGAGGAAAAAAAAAGTCTGTTAGCTTCCATTATTTCACCCACATATTACATTAATAGTGACTTATTTCAAGAAAGTCTTTAATCAAAGATTTTAACATTGCAGAAGACATGAGCTATTAAAACGTCATGGGTTTAAGTGAAAAAGGCTCAGACTACATTTTATAACCTATCTTCATCTAAAGGCAGTTTGCTTTGAAGTCTAGATCCTCCTGGCTACTCATATATTGATTTATCAAATGATGAATATTTTCCTTTCTGTCTGTGATATGTGAAATAAGTGGTTAAGCTGCACTTTTTCCTTTTCTTAAAATTAATTGCTAGAGTTAATAAGGAAATTATTCAACTTGAATAATATTATTTCTGAATTCTGTTACTTTAATTAGGTAGATAAACCTTAATAATATTATTGTTTCCAGCATTACTTGAGAATCAGAAACAATGACAGCCATCTCAGTCACATATTGTGAATAGACAGATCTGTTTCTGTGTCTGTGAAGAACATTGTCTTCTGTTTTCACTTTGTTGTGTTACTGTTAGGAGCACCATATGCTTGAAAGCTTAAATGAAATATCAAGAGAAAAAAAATCCGCTGTATAGAACCATCCTCTGTTTTCTCTCTATTCATTGGATCTTCCTGAGGACGAGTGATAAATCCATTTTATTGGTGGAAGTATACAATGGGTGATTCAAACAACACTAAGGAACAAGGGAAACTTGAGTGTTGTAGGAGACCAGACTGATTACTTCAGGTTTTGGAGACTGCACAGTGAGCATTTCAAAATGTAGGTGGAAAAACATGCTTTTGCTTTACAGAGAATGAAGAAAAAGGGGAATCCTCCCTCCATCGTTCTGCCCTGATGATTGCCAGTAAAGGGAGAGCTGCATACCTTTTTCTTCAGAAATTTTACTTCTATATTGACTCAGAACACACAATGCAATTTAAGGTATATTTAGGATTAAGAGAAATGCTACATCATTAATAGGTATAAATAGTCTTGTCTTCTCTTGACAAGAAGTTGGGAAAAGTTACGATTTTTGTTTGGTAAAGTTATATCTCTTATCACTGTAATAGCTTTTTTCATATTAACTCTTGAGATATTGGTGGGTGTTTTTTCAGATAAATGTCTTTGAATTACTGGTGAGCTTAAAATCAGTGTGACATAAACTTTCTCTAAGTGCTGTTTTTAATAATGAAAAAGAGCATATACACAAGGAAATAAGGTATAAAAACAGGTTTGATAGTTTTCCCAGTGATGGTCTAATTAAAAATTTAGCCATCAAATAAAATTCTGGAACAATTTAAATCATACTGGCCTCAGTGAAACCTGCTTTTTTTATAGAGGAAACTGACATGTACAAAACTTTATTTCAAAAAGATTTATAACTTCATTTGCAACTATGTAAAGTTTAAATAACCTCCTAAAGGATAAGAAGATGTATAAGATGAATATGAGTCCAAAATTAACTTTATATGTATCTAATAAAACACTTCCACAGATAATTGCTTACAAGTCAAAAGTTTAAAAAAAGTAATATTGGAACTGTTAAATATTATAAATTATTTTAGCACAATCATTCTCTATCTAGTCAGTGTTCAATATGAGAGGAGTTTTTGTCTGATTCCTTTGACTTGGGACAGTGGCAATGGCTTCATTCATATATTGAGTGAAAACCACAGGGAATAGATACAATAAACAGAAAGAAGACACAAACTGCACTAATAAAAGGAGTTCTCTTATTTCATTGATGCTTAAAAAACAGATTATAGTGAGCATATGGAGCAGATTTTTTCCATACAAAGTATGGAAGAATAGGTATTCAAGGTCAGGAAACCTAATATCCTCTGTCCATAAATGTACATGATGAAAAGTGTAAGATCAAAAAAATGTGTCAATAATTCCTCACAGTGCCCTCCAAGCTGTAATGACATGTTCTCAAGGGTTTTCTTAGCAAAACCATTTCCTGTAGAGATTTTTGCTCCAGTGTCCCAAACTTAGTGAGAATGAGTTCCATGGATTAAAATATTACTAAAATTATTGTATTCTTGATTTTTTTTTTCAGGGATTTCACCTCCAGATTTTACAAGATGCATGTCTAATTCTTACATGGACATCCTTTCCTGATTATTTTCTGAATGCTTTGTTCTGTTTTGTAGACCAATATATTATTCTGTGATCATTTTTTTCAAGGCTGAAGAGTTTTAGGCTGTTTAAATATTTCCCTGCCTGGATGTTCTTCCATACTACTTTTTACTTTACTTCTTTTCCCAAATGCATTTTTTAATTTGCAAATGTGATACTTAAGACATAATTATGTGAATCAATTTAAATTAATTCACACTGCACTCCATCTGTGTTTTACTGAACTGTCATGACTTTCCAAAATTCATCCTTTATTCTTCACAACAGATCTTGATCTTCATTTATCTGAATACTATGATGAATTCAGAAAATTTGTACCTTTACATTCTTGCTCTCTTTTCTATATAATTTATTAATTACTCCAATACTTGAGGGTCCAATCCATGCACAGATTTCTATGAGATTTAGCTCTTCTTTGATATCTTTTCTAAACTGTACAAAGGTAAACAACCAGGAAGGACAAGTAAGATTTTTTTTTAAAGGAGAATGCAGGTAGTCATAGATATACTATTGCCCCAGAATGTGACAAAAGTACATGGTGAATTTTATTGATGGATGTAAGAATGGACAAAGTAATAGGCTTAGGCTTTTATAAAACATTTAATTTATTAGAGTATAATATTATGTTTATAAATACTAATATTTTACAGGGTAAATGTATTAAAGCAGAAAATATACTTCAGTATAGTACCACAGTATAGTGCAATTACTATAGGGATCAGTGTTTAATCTTGGTTTATTTTAGTTTCCTTATCAGTGGTCTAAGAGTAAATGTGAATCTAAAAATATTTACAATGATGCAAAATTTGACAGAATAATAAATATATTTCTCAACCACATAATGCAGTCTATATAGCAAAAGAAAAATGGAGAAGATGTCCTGTTTTCATCTGGGAGAGGGCTAATTTTCCTCTCAGTAGCAGGCACAGCTCTGTGTTTTGGGTTTAACATGGGAATAATGTTGATAAGACACTGATGTTTTTGCTGTTGCTGAGCAATGTTTACCCAGAAACAAGAACAGTCCAGGATCTCATACTTTGCCAGTGAGTAGGTGCAAAAGCATCTGCTAAGGAGCTCAGCCAAGACAGCTGATATGAGCTGGTCAAAGGGAGATTCTACACCATGGAACACCATGCACAGCATATAAACCAGGGGGACCAGGCCAGGACAGGTCAATCACTGTGAGGGGATGGGCTGGGCATCAGCCAGCAGGGTCATGAACATCACTTGCCTTTTTTGGGCTTGATCTCTTTCTCACTCTCTATTATTACTATTGGTATTAGTAGTAGTAATAGTAGTAGCTATTAGTAGTGGTAGTAGTATAGTGGTACTATTACTACTGCTATTATTATTATTATTGTCTTTAACATTAACTTCTCTTAACTAATAAACTATTTTTAGCTAGACCCAAGATTTTTTTTTTTTTTTCCTTTACTCTCCTCCCCTTCCCACCAAAGGTGAGAGAGGAGAACAAGTGGCTGTGTGGTACTTAGTTGCCAACTGGAGTTAAGCCACAACAGAGGATCAAAAAGTCCTCAGTAAGTCTGATTAGAACTACTGGAAATATGGAGGAAGCTGCACCTGTCTAGCAGGATAAAGGGTACTCACCTCTGGCACCTACTGCTTGAAAAATGCACTAGAAAATTTAGGTGACTCTAATTAAAAGTTGGAAAATCACTTGAAAGATATAGAAAAACTATAATTTAAAGCAAGGTGCTTGATGTTTGTCTGCAGAGTGTCTCTATCCCCACTTTAGAAAGACAGATTTAGTTGTTTGGTTAGTATTACAAATGCAGTAGCAGCAGGTGGTCTGATTATTAGCCAAGCTAATAAGCACTGCTGAGTAAAACAAAATATAGCCTAGCACTCTGTGTCATATTAATGCAACCATATATTTATGGGTGTTAAATTTTATTTCCCTATATTTTATTTACACTCCTATAAATAGTTAGCAAAAGAGCAGCTTAGAAATCAGATGTTCTGAACATGTTTCAAGGTGTGCATCCAGCATTCTGTTTACTTTCTGAAATCTTGCTGTAAAGGTTGATAGCCAGTCTACAAATAGGTAGCTGATGAGAACTTCATAGAAAATGTTTTGATTTAAATGTGATGGCCAATGTTTGTGAAGAATTACATAATTAACTTAGAAAGAATGACATATCACTTTTCTGAAGAATCCTGGTTTTAAGGATGAGTCAGCTGGTGAGGTACATAGTGACAGCAGTGACACAATGTAAACTCTGGAGCAGAACACCTGAAGGAGCTAGGCAGGGAGTCTCTGGAGTCAGGGACGGCCAAAAGAGACTTTGCAAGATCCAGCAGCTCTAATGAGCAAGGCTGGCATGATGACAGCCTTGCCAGAGCAACTGTAGGACATAGTACAAGAAGATTTCCTGGGCTGATTCAGCTGTCTGATTATTGCCCATGCAGGTCAGCAAAGATGAGGTTGAGGAGAGAAATTCCAGGGCATTTAAAAAGGACTTAGAATATTAGGAGGATTGGTAAAAGGGGGGAGCATAGGTGGTGTTGTCCTCAATCCCTTTGGTAGCAGGGAAGAATGCTGAAAGGAACAGGACAACCCACCTGATCAACACATGATTTAAAAACTGGTTTCATAACTGAAATCTTGGTTTTTCGTTTATGGGGTGATTTATACATTACCAGGCCGGCTGGAGAGAGAGATGGGGTTTGCCTGTCAAAAAAGGGTAAAAGAATTCCAGCTATGAGTAGGCAGAGCTGATTGAGAGTGCTTTAAAATGGGCTAGGAGGGGGAAGTAGATGAGGCCAGGCTCAATAGAGATGAATCTGGGGGTGACATGCCAGATTTGGGGGTGCAATGGTCAGCTCAGCTGAAGTGTACCTACACCAATGCATGTGGATAACAAACAGGAGGAGCTGAAAACCACTGTGCAGCAGGAAAACTACAATGTATTTGTCATCACAGAAACATGGTGGGATGATTCCCATGGCTGCAGTGCTGCAATGATGGTCATAAGCTCTTGAGAAGGGACAGGCGGGCCAGCAGAGGCAGTGAGGTGGCTCTGTGCATTAGGGAGGGTTTGGAGTGCACAGAGCTCAAGGGCACTGATGATAAGGCTGGGTGCCGGAGGGTAAGGATCAGGGAAAGGCCAGCGAAGCAGACATCCCGGGGGGAGTCTGTTACAGACCACCCAGACAGGATGAAGGGGCAGCCTCTCTGTAAGAGCTTGGCTGACATTTCACTATTGCTAGTCCTTGTTCTTTTGGGAGGCTTTCACTTGCAGGATATCTGCTGGAAACTCAAAAATTCAGAGAGGAGGCAGTCTAGGAGGTTTCTCGAATTTGTGGACTTTCCTGACACAGCAGGTGCCCTTCTACCTCTGCTGCTTACAAACAGAGAAGAGCTGGTGGGAGGTACGCCAGTCAGAGGCCATCTTGGGCATACTGACAATGAGATGATAGAGCTTTCAATCCTTGGTGAAGTAAGGAAGGGGATCAACCAAACTGTATCTAGATTTCCAGAGGGTGGACTTTGGCATGTTCAGGAGACTGGTTCAAACAATCTCTTGGGAAAGAGACCTTAACAACAAAGGGATTCAGGAAAGCTAAGTAGTAAATTTAAAGAGTGCAGAAGCAGGCTGTCCCTATGTGCTGAAAGGCAAAACACGGAAGACCACCCTGGCTGACCAGGGAGTTTTCACTGAGAGTTCATAATCCTTGGAATAAGGGTATGGAATTCAGGGGGAGTACAAAGATATCATTAGGCCATGTTGAGAGAAAATTAGAAAGGCAAAAACTCGGCTAAAAATCTATCTGGCACTACTATGAAATAAAATTTTATAATCATTTTTATAAATACAATAGGAGCAAAAGGCAGTCCAAAGAAAACCTTCCATCCTTTATTGAATATGAAAGGAAACATCATCAACAAGGACGTGAAAAATGCTGAGGTACTAAATGCCTTCTTTGCCTCAGTCTTTAACAGAAAGACCAGTCATCCTTGGGGCAGCCAGACCCTGAGCTGGTACAGAGGAACAGGGAGCAGCACTGACCTCCTGTAATCCAGGAGGAAGTAGTTAGTGACCTGCTAGCTAGGGAGCCATTAGACCCAAGTCCATGGGACCAGATGGGATTCACCCAAGGGCACTGGGGGTGGAAGTACTCAAAAAGCTGGTGGAAGTACTCCATCATTTTTCATAAGTCCTGGATAGTCAGGAAGGTCTGGGATGACTAGAGATTGGCCAATATGTTGTCCATCCACAAGAAGGGTCAGAAGGGGATCCTGGGAACTACAGGCCTGTCAGCCTGACCTTGGTCCATGTAAAGGTTATGGAACAAATCATCTTGAGTGAGATTGCATGTACAAGATGACAAGGGAATCAGGTCCAGCCAGCATGCATTTAAGAAAATGTCTTAAGGTCCTGCCTAACCAACATGGTTTCCTTTCATGACCAGGCAACCTGTCTAGTGCATGGATGAAGGAAGAACTCTGGATATAGTCCACCTGGACCTCATCAAAGACTTTGACACTGCCTCTCATGGAGCCCTCCTGGAAAAGCTGGCAGCTCATGGCCTGGATGGGTGTGCTTAACCTGGGTTCAGAACTGGCTGAACCAGGCCCAGACAGTGGAGGTGAATGGTGCTGCATCCAGCTGGGAGCTGGTCACTATTGGTGTCCTCAAGGGATCAGTGTTAGAGTTGGTCCTGTTCAATATCTTTATTGGTGATGTGGACAGCTGGATAAAGGTGCACCCTCAATAGGTTCACAGATGACACTAAATTGAATGGATGTGTTGATCTGCTGGAGGGCAGGAAGGCTCTGCAGAGGCATCTGGGCAGGCTGGATCAATGGGCCAAGGCCAAAGGTGTGAGGTTCAATAAGGCCAAGTATCCAATCCTGCCCCTGAGTCACAACAACCCTGTGCAGTGCAACAGGCTGGGGGAAGAGTGGCAGGAAAGCAGACAGGCAGAAAAGAACCTAGGTGAGCTGGTTAACAAGGGCTGAACACGAGCCAGAAGTGGGGGTGTCCAGAAGGCCAATGGCATCCTGGCCTGTATCAGCAATAGTGTGACCAGCAGGATCAGGGCAGTGAATGTCCCCCCTGTACTCTGCACACTACTCTGAGGCCACACCTTGAGTCCTGTGATCAGTTTGGATCCCTCACTGCAAGAAGGACATTGAGGAGCTGCAGCATATCCAGAGAACAATAATAGAGCTGGTAATGGGTATAGAGAAAAAAGTCATACAAGGAGCAGCTGAGGGAGCTGGAATGTTTGTTCTGGAAAAAAAAAAAAAGGAGTTTCAGAGGAGACCTTATCACCCTCTTTAATTCACTGAAAGGAAGTTCTAGCCAGATGATTATCAGGCTCTTCTCCTAGGCAACTACTGACAGGAAAAGAGGGCATGGCCACAAGTTGTGACACTGGAGGCTAAGGCTGAACATCAAGAGGAATTTCTTCACTGAAAGGGTGGCTAAGCCTGGGAATGAACTGCCCAGTGAAATGGTGGAGCCACCATCCCTGGAGGTGTTTGGTCATGGCACTTAGTGCTATGGTTATTTAGCATGGTGGTCATCAGTCAAATGTTGACTCCATGATTTTGGAGGACTTTTCCACCCTTAGTAATTCTATTATTTTATGATCAAGACCCAATTCTGCCAACTTCAGATAGATTTGTTTTAAGCTGTGCACGTCTGCTTTTTTTGGATTTCATATCAGGTTTTAAATCAGTCTGTATGTTCTAATAAGTAAATAAAACTCAGAAGAGTGTTAGTGATTAAAGGATTATGGTTTCATCGTGTTAATTAATTTGATTTGTAATATGTCATTGCTTCCTGAACTCACATTTTGCCTTAATGGCTATGTTCATGAAAAAGATTTATTAATAAAAAGATTATCTTCAAATCCTAGCTTATTTTTCTAAGATTCAGAGAAGGTCCCTAAAGGTACATGGATTACAAGACCAGGGAGAAAAATTCTGAAACAAGTTGCCCATATGGCACAAACCTTCAGCTGCTCTGAGTAACTAGACATTTCCTAGACCTTTTCATAGCAATTCTTTAACTGACAGATTAGAATGATTATTCCATTAGCTGTTTTTTAGAAGCATGCCCAATTCTGAATTTGGAGTCTGTGACCTGCAACAGACATTCTGAGTTTTACATCCTGAATTTATTCAACCAGCCTGGACTTGTTCAAGGGAAGAGAAAAGCAGGGGTTTATGAAGAGAACACATCTTTCACATTCATCTACATACTTCAGAGATATGAGAACAGGTGAAAATAGAATCCCCTATACATCTTACTACTAAGACAGTTTTTTTTTCTTTTCTCTAGTATTGTAACACATACTTCTTCAAATAGCAAGTAGTTGGGACATTTTGCATTAAAGATTTCAATCCTCTCCCTAGTTAGAGAAATAAATCTTCTCAGGCAGTGTTCACTTCTTTTGCTGCAGAAAGAGGCCCACCACAGAGATTGCAGAAACTTAGAGAGTCTCTGATGGGAGAGGTCGATTTTTAAACTCCTTTGGCTATTCTCAGAAACCTCAGTGGGAAAGTGTTTGATAGAAATGCATCATTACCTGCCTAAACCATGACTTTTTTCTGTCTTTGTCCATTATTGAGACAGATGTCTGCGCACAGAGTAGATTTTATTGGCATTTCACCTCCATTCTCCCATTTTCCAGTGGGAAATTTTAATTGAAGAAGTTTTGCTGTATCCCCCGACATTTTTCCTATCGTCTTGTGGTGATGAGTTCATCCCACCGTATCCTCAGGAGCAATAGTAACACCAGATAAGTACATTTTTTCTACCCTTTACAGAATTCTATAAAACACCTGAGTCTGTGGAGCTGTGGAAAGAAATAAAAACAAGAAGAAAGTAAGTAACCTAGCATGTGCTAGTATATTACAAAAAGAAAGTAATGAAAGACACAGCAGCTCAGGGAGGGAGGGGATGAAATCCATATGAAGTCAGTTCCCACTGAAAGACATATTCAAATCCTAGTGTGGGACTGGGTATTGAATAAAATGACCTGATATGGAGCAGTACAAAAGAAATAATCAAAAAGCAATGAATTTGCAGTCTCAGTCTGAAAGCAATTTTATTAATTGTGGAAGCATATGCAAAAATATCTGAAGCATATGAAAAAATAGAATTTCACCTCATAACACTTCATATTTCTTACTATTAGCCCTAATGCAAATATAATTAGTATATGTTCACTTATTTGTCTGGATCTGGACATGCAGCTCACATCTGTAAAGTCTGTTATATCTCTAAAACAGCCTGGAACTGTAAAGCAAATATATTCTGGTTTCTGGGGGATGAGGTTTTTTTGAGTGTGCTCCATAGCCATACTCCTTATATCTTATATAAGGAGTCAAACTCCTTATATCTAGGCAGGATAAGAGTCTTTGAGCAGGCAGACAAGCTGTTCTGTCACGGAATTTTCTTGCAGCATAAAATTTATACATTCCCATAAATTTTAACTTTAGATTGTGTTACAAACTTACTTAAATAATGTTTAGGGACAGGTTCAGATGTCTTTGCCTTTTAGGCATCCTGACTGGTTTGAAAATATTTATTTTTGCAGTCTTCTGCCTTATTGGAAAAATAGCATGTGTTTTTGCAGTCACAACCTGCAAAGGTGGAATAAGGAGCCAGGAAGATGCAAGGAGGACAATACATCTGTTGAAACTTAGGACAGAAATTTGGACAAAGAACTATGTGTACCGAACTGGCACTTCAGCGTGCTACTTGTACATTTAATATTTTAAAAAAGAGCAAAATCAGAAGACAATACCTGACATTAAGACTTCAATGGTGCACAAATGGTGTAGAATTGCTCATAATGCATGTGAGCTCTGAGAAAACTGTGTCAGCTTTTGAGTCATCCTGGACACAATTTGTGGCACATGGGAATCTCCTAGTTCACTTAATTAACATCCAGAAGATTATGAAATTAATAAAATACATAATTAGGCAAAATGATACAAGGTTTTATAAATCTTTCTCAGCAGCCTATCATATCCTGGAACATTGCCTGTGCTTTGAGTACTTAATGGTAGCATATTTTTCTTTCTTGTAGATTCTGTACCTTTGTCTTTAGTCAGGTATAACAAATTTTGCCTCACTGAAAATAAATCTGTCTCCTCCATGGAAACCTTAGTCATTAACTTTTATAAAGTTCTTATAATAGTTTAATAAAATATGATCAATTTTTATGTCATCTACATTGATACTATTATTCTGTTCAGGTTTAATAGCATGGATCATATATATATATAAAAATATATATATATCCTCTTCTTATGATGATGTAGGCAGCTAGCCTTTCTTGCCTGAGATTTATAAAATAGAAATTTACTTTAATTATGGAATATATATTAATCTTGATTTTTTTGTACATATTGACAATAATTGCACTGAATTTCCACCCTTTGCATGTAAATTTCTCTCTCTGAGCAACATTGATGCTTCTTGAAACTGGTCTCTGTCTCTCTTTTTGAGGTCACAGTTTTTCCTTGGGTAAATATGTTTCAGAGAGAAACTCTAAATAGAAAAAGTACAACACGTGTTTCAGAAGGATGAGTCACTCTAAAGCCAAAATAGGGCATTCAGAAAGCTACAGACACTATTCCAGTTAATACAAAATGGTTTTTTCATACAGTTTTAGCCTCTTGTTAGAAATCTGCTTCATGTGTGCTTTCTCTAGACATGGGCATGCTGACACAAATATCATGTGCCTCAACTGTGAGAAGCCTAATAGGACATTGTCATTAAGGTAAATGTGGGAAAGACCACTTTTAATATTTGCAGATTTGCAGTGTTTTCAAGCTTTCCAAATTTCAATTTGGTTATGTACATTGCTGAAATTCTTGAAAAAGTGGGAATTTACAGTGTATATACCAGTTCACATACATGCGGTAATACATGAAAAACAATTCAAACCAAACCAAATGAAAAACAAACAAACAAACAAACAAACAAAAACCAGCAACTACAAAACCCCAGAAACATGAAACTGGCTAAAGGTGTGTACACAAAATGGTGTACTAGTTGCTACAGTATTAACCACTCATCAAACTTTTCCATTATCATTCGAGGACAGAGAAGTAAAGCATAAAGAGGGATGGAACCATAAAATATCCTGGGTTGGAAGGGACCTTCAAGAACCATCAAGTCTAATTCCTGGTCCTGAAGTAGGACAAACCCAAGAATCATATCATAGGCCTAAAGGTGTAGTAATGTTGAGGAATAGGGAAATCTTACTTTGTGACACAAGTTCAGTTCTTTTATGAATAAAGGGTTTTCTCTATTCTGTTATGTGAGTGAGAACAATAGTTCTTCCTTCTAGGGCTTGTACAGCTATTAAAGTAATATATATATGCAATATAGCTGTAGGCCAATGTAAGTAATTCCAATCAAAAAGCTCAAAACGTAGCATAACTGTTACTTACGGAGCTTATTTTGTAAATAAAAATTCACATACGTTGTATTTTTGTAAGCTTCTTGTAAAAGTTAGAGGATTAATGGGTACAAGTAATAAATTGAGATAAAACAGATTTTAGTACATCAACCTACATAGTTTAAAAATTAATTTTTTTTTTTCAAGCCCTTATCTATTTTATTTTTATACTATGGAAAGACACACACAAATCTCTCACCTTTCATAGACTTATTTAAAATCCCCAGGGAAAGCAATAGATGTTTAAAATGTAAAATGTAAAACATACAAGCGGGTATTATGTACAATTATTTTCTTCTTCTTTAATATTATTAAAAGAATTTAATATGTGTATTTCTGTTCTCCATGATGTTAGTTGCAATTATTAGGTAGTACTTGATCAATATGCTCTTTTCAGCAATATTTTTTTAAAAACTTCATTTGTTAAGGATGCCATATTTCTCTGTCTTCTTTGACTAGATGGAGGGGGCTTTGCATTTCTGACATTTTTCAAAGACATGAGACCTCTAGGCAGATGCAGAAAGCAATTTCTTCCTTCTAGGGAGAGTTTATAGGACCTACATGAGGTCTTGATAATAAAAAAACAGAGACTATGAAATGATGTTTTGGAAGTCATAAACTCTGTTAATGGGCTTCTCATATACAAATTGTCAGAAGAATAAGGAGAAGAAGGTTTGTTTTCATTGAAATATGTGGAGGTTCTTGCCTGAGATGAAATAAAGCTCAAGTTTAAGCAAACTGGTTCAGTCAGTGGATTTTTATAGCTACACATTATTTTAAAGGAAAATGAAATTAAATTCCTCTATAAAGAATTTAAGTATGTGTTCCTTTTTTTTTTTTTTCAGAAGATTTCTTAGTATGATTTTGGTTTGGAAGAAAATGATAACAAATTTTTTTTTTTTAGAGTACTAAATATACTCAGTAATACATTCATTCTGTTGGCTTTCTTAAAAGTTTTTTGGGTTGTGTGCTTTAATTAAATAGTCCTGGATCACTGGGATCATTGTTTTCCAGGCAGGAATTTACCAAAGGAAATTATATTGCTGATTTTTAAACTGGATGAGGCAAAAACAATCTTTCTTTCCATTCTGGGATACTAATTAAGTAAATAACCAAACACATTTACTGACTGAAAACTGTTGCTTCTCTGTCAGTATTACTTATTCTGAGTCAGTGTACAAACAAAAAAATCATTCTTAACTAAAAGGTGTGTGATACTCTTTTCCATATCTTCAGTTATAGTGAAATGTGCATTTAATTTTTTAAACTAAGAAATTACCTAACTTCTCTTTGACTTGTACTTCAGCTATGTTGTTAATCAAGAACAGAAGAACAAATAATAGTTTGAAATATTAGCTGCTGCTGAAGGATCTGGCATGAAATTCAGACATTTTCATCAGTAAAAATCAGACATTTTCAACAAGATGAAGCAAAAATGCAAGTCTCTCTTGAGGTAAAAAATTGATTCCAAGGTATACCCTAACCACATTCTGAAGTTTTCAATTGTGTTTCTATCATACTTCTTATACTGGTTTTATGTTGGCTCAAAACGGCCACAAGAACACAAACAAATCTCTGATAAATCATAGCTTTGTACCCAAGATTTACTGAAAACAAAATGTGTGTAATCTTAAAATCCAGTCTTGCCATGGGAAACATTTTCCCTTTTGCTATCTTGCATATCTGTATTAGTTTTGAGTTAATTTCTCCTGAGTTAATTTCTGTTCAGGTAATAGTAGTTATTATAGGGCTGTGTTTTGGATTTGTGCTGAAAACACAGGGCTGTTTTTGTTATTACTGAGCAGGGCTTACTAGGAGCCAAGACCTTTGCAGCTCCTCACCCACCCCACCAGTGCAGGGAGCTGGGAGGGGACACAGCTGGGACAGCTGACCCCAGCTGACCCAAGGGGGATCACACTTTGAGGCATCACATTTAGCATAGAAAGCTGGTAGGGAAGAGAGAAGGGAGGAACAGAGAGATGGTGCTTGTTTGCCCAAATCACCAATAGGCATGGTGTCCTGCTTTCCTGGGGGTGGCTGAACACCTGATACGTGCCCATGTTTTGCTTTGCTTGAGTCTGTAAAGTTTGTTTTACCTATTAAACTGTCCCTGTCTCAACCCATGAGTTTTTTCACTTTTACTCCCCTCTGTTACGAGGTAAGACTGAGAGAGTGGAGTGTTTACTTGTTGTCTAGGGTTAAACCACAAGTAAATCTCATCTGTTCTTATTTCAGTTACATCTTAAGAGGTACTGAAATATAACTTGACTGTTATTAAAGAAAAGCAATATCTTTCTTGTTTATTATATGTAGCTCAATGTAACAACCTCAAAGGTAAGATTTTACAGTGGTTCATTGAGCTGAGCTTTTGTGTTCCCACCAACATGACACACAAACAAGAACCTCATGTTAAATATGCCTAAGGCTTTCCACTCCATACAATCAGTGTAATGGTTGTTGGTTTTTTTTAACCTTCATGTAACAGAGGCAGATATTCTGTCTCACTTAAAAATTCTGAGCATCTAAGAAAACTAGCTCTTTAGATGCAAATTTTCTATCTTTAGGAAAAACATAGTGTGTTTTTCTTATTAGTGATAGTAACATATTTTAAAGTGCAGTTACTGTCAGAAAATTTTCCGCAAAGATTAGCTTAGCTTGGGCAGGTGCATTACCTCTTTTTTTTCCCTTTTAATGGCATCTAGGAAATTTAGTCATAGTACTGATCAATGAGTAACTTTTCCAATTAGTAGCCCATCAAGTCTAACCTGGCATCTGAAAAACAAACTGTTGTTCTCTGCATCTTAGGTAATCACTTGTGAGGAAAATCCCAGATTCTAAAAAGGCAGTAATATAATTTTATTTAAAAACCAGTTTGTTTACTAGCGATTAAATTTAATAAGTTAGTTATTTGAATTAATGCATTCAAAATGGGTTCAAAAATTTAAACTTGTATTTGCTTTCATTATCCTTCCTCCATTGTAACGTTATAGAGAACCAAATAATGAAATGTTTTATGTGACATGGAGGTCCTCTTGCTGCCAGCTTTCCAAAAGAAAGATTACAGAAAAGGCAACTCTGGATGTCATGGATTAGATTTATAAAGGGATTTTAGGCTCTGAAAATAATCCAAGCATAAGTAGGTTTTATCCTCAACACTTAAGGCATTTGGCTATTTGCAGGAAGGATTCATTCTTGATAAAAAATATGTATGTGGAAGCACAAACATCCTGTTAGGAGAGAGAAGATGGCTTAAAAGGCCAGCATTGTGATTTATGTCTCCTGTCTTAGTAATATGCAAAGTTTTTCTCCCTGAAATGGCTACTGAAAAAGGATGGGGTACATCTGAGAATGTTTTGCAAGATATATTTGCAATCAAACTTACTGATCTTCTGATCTTTTCAAGAGGGATGGAAATGTGAGAGGAGAGTTCCCACAGAAGAGAAGCGAGTACACAGGGGTGCTAATGTGTCCAGGGGACAGCATGATCAGAGAGCTGTCATGCATGAACTGCAAAGGCTGCACAACCCAGGACACATCTCAAATGTTTACACAAAAATGGAGGAGGTTCTGGGAATGAGAGGAAGGCACCAGCATTGCATGGACAGTAATGTGACCTGTGACTTCAGAGGGATGAGAGTGACATGATGGTAGCACTCTCACACCTGCAGAGATACAGTGCAGAGGTACAGGTCCTGCAGGAATAGCAGTGTTTTCAGGGACAGAGAAGGGGTTATCTTTGCAAAGGGCTAGCTCAGAAGCATGGAATTTACCACCTGGGAAAGGTTAGCCTGTGGTAAGGGTCAGGGGACAGAACTGCACCAGTGATGCAGAGGCAGACAAATGCAAGCAACTTAAGGGCAAATTCTTGACCCAGATGACTGACAGATCAGCCAGGTACAATGTGCTGTTGAAGCTGGTACTCACAAGGAAGGCCACTGAATGTATGAAGGTTGAAAGCAGACTTGACTGTGGTAACTGTAGGACTCTGGAGCAATATAAACTGATAGAAGTGACCGAGACAAACAGCAGAATTTCACAAAGACAACCACCTTGATTTTGAGATGAGCAGTCTTTTGACCTGCTCAAATACTTGATTGGAAACTGCCCTTAGAGGAAGAGGAAATGTTACCTTAGAGGCAAAAGCACTGAAGAGAGCTGAGCTCCCCCCTGAAACAGGACAAGCTGAGGCTGATGATTGAGTTCTGTTCCCAGATTCCCAATTCTAAATTGCTAGGAACCTGGGACCAGCAATTTATCAGGGCACAGCAGTGAACCCAGGTAGTTAAATAGCCTCTGAACTTGGGGCTGCACCACCAAGGAGAAGGATCCTGAGCCATTGTTAGGTATTGGTAAGACTGTCCTGATTGTCCAGGTTTGACCCCCTGGCACAGGATAGACCCTGACATACCGGAATGAGTCCAGTGGAGGGTTACCTTGGCAGTGTACAGGACAAGTAGGGAGACATGGAGGGCACTGGACTTGTTCAACCGGGGGAAGATGAGGGGCAGGGGAGACTTCACTACTGGTAGTGCATACAGTGGAACACACATGGATACAGGGATAGGGTACAGAGGAAATCAAACCAAACTCTTTTTGGTGATACAGAGCAATAGAACAAGTATCAATATGCATAAGTTGGAATTTAAAAAATTGTGAGGAGATATGGTTTGGATTTGTTTTTTGTTTTTTGGTTTTTTTTTTTGTTTTGGTGTTTTGTTTTTTTTTTTTTTTNNNNTTTTTTTTTTTTTTGTTTTTGTTTCTTTTTTTTATTTCCAGCAGAAGAGTGTTCAAGTACGGGAGTGGATCACTGGAGAAATTGTGGTGTCTCTGCAGTTAGAGGTGGACACAGTACTCAGCAATCTGGTCTAATATTCTCTTGTATTGAGCAGAGAAAATGTTTAGCAGTCCCTTACATACTAAATTACACAAACGTGGTTTTCTGACGGTGTTGAAAAGACCAGTTAACAAGTTGAACAATTCATGCAAAAGTTATTTGAAAGTGAGTTGTGTTTCATAGCTGCTGATTATGTATATTTCATGTTATGCTTTGATTAATAATAGTACTGTGCCCAAGTGACAAAGTCCTTGAAAAAAAAGCTAAATCTACTTTAGAAAATAAAAAAACACATCACCCTAAGAAAGTATATTAAGAGCACATAAAAATAATTATTTCTGCCTTGTTCAATCTTTTGAACATAAATGAATTTACTGTATGTTTTCAGTTAACAATATGTCTGTCTTCAGTAAGAAACTAAAGGTACTATTAGTTACTATTAGTAGCATTTCAGAGCTACAGTCACATTATTAAAATCACAAAGATAATGAAATCCTGGGCAACATGAAGTTAACAATAGCTGTTTGATTTCCCTTATGAGGCATCTAAAATGGCCATGTTCATAGGTGTTCAGTAAAAAAAACACTTTTGAGGTGATGAATACATCACCTCAAAACTCTGCTGTCCCAGAAGACCTCATGGCCTTGCTTTGATTTTAAATTTTCGTAGTCATTAACAGTCTGATGCTCCATTATCAGTCTGATATAAAGGATAAGGCCTGATAAATGGGAAGAATCATTTGAACAAAATGTTAAGAGTATTGTTTGCCCCTTCTCTCACCTGTCTCTTCTTTCATATGAAATAAGAGTTGCCTTGATTTCCCAGCTGGCAAATGATCTGTCACAGTGCTCATCTTAACAAATACCCTGCTCCAGTCCTGTGTGCATGTGTGCTCTGATCCCACATTCTCCCCTCCCCATATTCTGACTGTCAGGCTGTGCTGTCTCAATGCCACAAATTGCCAGAGTAACTTCTGCTCTTTCTGAGCTGCCTGTGCAGATACTCTGGAGGGAATAGACAGAAGACAGACTGGTTGCTCTCCGTATTGTTAACATCATCACTGATTATACAGTTCCATGACAGTTTGCATTAACACCTTGATAGTGTTAAAACAAGGAATCCACTTCTAGGAGAGCTGTTGCAGTATTTAAATGTTGTCAAACACTCAGACTTCATCATTATTTGGCAATGCCAGAGTGCCTTCTTTTAGAGTATATTACAAGCATAGGTTGCAACACTGCCAGATTTGCAGGACATATGCTTCACCACAGTTCTAGCTGAGAAATTGTAAATCACCTATCAAAAGACAAATAAAAGTGGTCTCTCATTATGAGATAGTGCTGCCTACATCCTGGAGTTTGTAAAACACTTTCTTAATTTTAATTTTTGGTCTTGGTTGGGGAGGTGTGTTGGTTTTGATTATTTTGTTGGGATTTTTTACGTCAGAGTATTATGATATGAGAAGATAAGCAGATCAGACATAAAATGCTTGCATTCTGAATAGCACTAAAATTAGAAAAATAACAGGATGGGATTATTTCCTGTATTATCAACTTGAAATTACCAATGAATTGATAATTTCATACTTTCAATTTGGAAAATGACAGTCTCAGTCTTCTTGTCAGTATTGTCCCTGTGTTCACTATTACAGTCCTCATGATCAAGGAAACTCTGGTGAAAAGTTGCACTGGGGAACTGCAGAGATGTTTCCACTGAAAAATTAGTAGCAGAAGCAATTACTCTTTATCAAAATTGTTAAGTCTGAAAGAAATCTGTTACGCTCAATCAAGTCTCACAAACTTGTATTAAAATCAGGACCTGAATCTTTTTTCAGTGCAACCCCTAGGTTCTGAAAAAAAGGCTTCAGTTTGTAATGTTTAGTTAAAAACAAAACAAATTATAATAGGATGTGCTTTTTCAAAATGTTAAGATTTTAGCAGAAGAGATTGATTCTGCCAATTTTTGCCCAGTAAGGATAAAAAAAAGGAATATGCATTTATTTTATAAAGGACATTAAAAAAAAAAAAAAAAAGGGCGGGCAATTGTTGAATTTTTTATCTTTTCATTTAGAAGTTGCTTAATAATCACTGCTATATGACATCAACAGCACACTTATCAACATGCCAGCATGGCATTCCAGGAAATAAAACCAAAACTACCTTCTCCTTTCCTGGCTTGAGGCAATTCTTAGGAGTTATCTAAATTCTTTCCTCTTCAAGTACAAAAGCAGACCCATTATATGGAAGGACATATACTATTTATTTAGCTGGTGTTACTGCTAATTCTGCAAATTCTGCTAAGTATTTTCTCCCCTATACCATCTTACTGGGAATTTTGATTTACACACACACACACACCTTCATAACCAGTCTTGAGATGATTAAAATAAACTAAATGTCTTTCTGGAAATAAGTAAATCAACCTAATCAAAATATCATAATGTTTGAAAATTCCTTTCATGTTCTCAGTAAGGTTATGGGAAGATCATGTGTAAATATTTTAAATATTGAATTAAACTTTACTTAAGCATATCCTAAATTATTCTGAGTTCTTTCTCTCTTCAGGTGACAGCTCATTTTTCATATGATACAAACGCATAGATATTTGCAATTCTTTAAAACTGCATAAACAGCAGCACTAAAACGAAAATGATAGGATCAAAACTATTATCTTGAAGCCAAGTTCTCTCTTAAAAGCTTATTTTTACATTTCTCCAGTGTTTTTTCTTGGTTTAGGTTTTGGTTTTTTTGTTATTCTTGAGGGGAGAGAAGTTTATATTCAATATGATCATAAAATAATTCACACACCATTTAATGAAATATTTTCTGAATTTTCAAGCCCATTCTTACTTCTAAAATAGGTTTTATTTTTTAAAATATTTTAAAAAATATGAAAAGAGGAAATTTTATGTTCATATTTCTTTTTTGACTTCCTATTTGGCAACAACTATTTCTATGTTAATTAATTAGAGCAAAATAATTATACCACAAGTATATTTATGTCTTTTGTCTGGAAATTTTTTAATGGAGGATATATGTTAGCAAGCAAATCCTCATGCCATCTGTGGATTCTTAATAGAACCATCTGAATTGTCACAGTCCTCTAAATGTATCATAACCTAATATTATCTTTTTGCAACTTAAAGTACCGAGAGATGAATGTCAGAGTCCATCCTAGTCTATGAAATCTCTGTTTACAAATACTTGGTTTAAGAAATCACAGTTGTAACCGTGTTCTGCTTTTACAGGCAGTTTTCGAGCAATATTCAGCATTTAAATGACTAACTGGAAAAAAAAAATCAGATAATTCCACTCATTGCTTCTTTTTATTTATTTATTTTTTTTTTTACTGAGGGTTATCGTTGATGTGAAATGCTTTTTTTCATGAGCTGCAGGACATCAACTATTCTGTAGTTTTATATGATTTTTCTCCAGTGTATTTTTCCACGGAACAAGAAGGTACTTAAGGGTAGAAGGTAAGATGCAAATTGCATAGAAACATTTTTACTGATTTTTAATTTTTTTAATCCTTTTATCTTTTTTCAGGAGGAAGGCAAGATTAAAATATTTAAGATAATAAAAGATAAAAATATCAGATCCCCCTGTAGCAAGAAGAGTTCCATTATCTCACCAGGTCACATCTGAACAACCCTTAAAATGCATTTTCTAATTGTGCTGTGCACTCAGACTTTTGGGGAAGTGCGGGGAAGGAAGTTCTTCCAGAAAGCTGCAATGTACAGGAGTCTCCCTTTTCATGCTTCCTTTGGAATGGGCTGCTGTGCTGACAGGCGGGGAAATGTCAGAGCTGCAAGTTGTTAAGTAAGGGGAAGATACATCTGGCTCTTGGGACAGCGTGCCTCTCTTGCAGGTCTCAGGTAAACTGGGAGGGAGCCTCTAGAGCCCTGGGTAGTATTTTCCCATTAGCACACCGCTCTGATGAGATGCTTTCTTTAGCAGAAGTGATTTCCAAAGGGAAATGCTTCGGCCAAGCTCCAGCAACCAAAGGTAAGTTCCAAACTTTAAGTCTCAGTTCATATCTTGTATTGGTCACTTCACTGGATTTGAGATGGCTGGTAGAGTCAAACTGCTGCTTCTTGACATCCACTAACAAGAGCAAAGCCACACGGTGGAAAGAACACAACTACGTAAAACAAAGCTATGCACGGACCCTCTCCTCTTCAGGAAATAAAACCCCAAGCCTGCATGGACATTAAATCTTGGAAGATGTCTAAAGTGTTTAATCACATGTCATATCACATCATACAATCCAATCCTCCGCACAACTTGCATAAAGTTGTAGGTGGATATTTGTCAACTGGGTCAGGTGCAGAAATTAATTTGATTTGAAGAGTTCTATAATAAAATAGCCCACTACTTTTCATGGTGTGTTGTCTCAGTGATTAGCCATTCTCACTACTAAAAGCATTGCCTTTTATTCAATTCAGTTGAATGTAAAACTTTTAGTATTGATCTTGAAGTCTTCACTTCTAGTTTGAATTTTTTAAAAAATATATTTTCTTCTGTATGACTGTCTTTAAATATTATAATGTTCCTACCAGCTGGGAAAAAATAATGGCAAAAAATTTTATTTTGTATTGAAACTGGAGGAAGTCAAAATGTAAATGTGAAGGAAAGGGGGAAAAAAATATTTAACTTCTTTGAATTTTTCATATTTTGACAAATATGTGACATCAAATGAAAATAAATAATTGGCCTTCTATAACACTTCTAATTTAATTTTTTTTCTCTTGGAAAATATAAATAATATTTTAAAATTTGATGTTACTTCAACCTGTTTCCCCATTAAAACCTTCTCTAATAAAATAATGTTTATACTTTTTTATTCTCCACTAGATATATTGTCTTTTGGTTCCACATATCTTCTTTTTTATTAGAAGACAGAGTATAAAAGCTGATGAAGATTTGATCCCTTATTTCAAAGAGGCCAGATCTTGCCTTCTATGGGATATTTTTTTTTTTTAATAAATTATTATTAGGCAAAATGCTGTAATAGAAAATTGGCTTTTATTTTCTTGTGAAATTCTTGAGAAACTGCAGTATTTGCTATTTGAAACTATGTTTAAGGCTGAAAGTCTAATGTTTTGGCACACTGAGACTGATGATTGTCATAACAATTCATCTTTCAATAAACGTTTAGAAAAAATTTATTATGGGTATGTTTAATAAATTATTTCTTTAATGTCAATTACGCTGCTCAAGATATTTTAGCTCTGTATAATAAGGACTAACATATCAATAGAGAGTTCAATACATGGATTATATGTCTCATTCATAGAAACACTGAAATAATCACCATTGTGCTAGTGTTGCTACTGAATGTGTGTGCAAATATAATTCATGTGTTTATGTATAAAAGAATATGAATACTGAGATGTTTGTTCGTAACATATCAGAGGATCAGAGTGTAATGTTATGGGAGTGTTTAGCAGACTTAAAAATCTGTACAACTTTAAGCTTTAAAACTGATTCATTCACAAAACAGCTTATTACTGTCTGACACAGTGAGAGCTGTAGAACAGAGTCAGAGCCAGAGCACATCTGTCCTCGCTTTCTCTATTGCCCTGCACTGAGCTCTGGTGGGCTTATGCCATTGCCTTCCCCAGCAAGAGCCTGTCCTCGGCTAATACTTATTTTGTTATCTGTCATCTTGCCAGTCACTCTTCTGGTGCATTCAGCAGGATGTTCCATCTGTTTGCAATACCCTCTGTGTATCTGAACCCGTGTCCTGCAACTTTTTCACTTGGTTGCATTTTAAGTGCAATTACACCAATCTTCATTTGCCCCTTTGGTGACCCCTTTGCACACAACTTTACATGAAATGCTTTTGCATGGTGTCTGACTATACTGTCATAGTGATACAATATATATATATATATATATATATATATATTTAGCTACACTATTTGAATAGGCTTTTAGTTATAGGTGTATATACATGATGTGCTTTCAGAGTTTCTTGGTGATGGGAGTCTCTGCTTTGGTTGTAATATTTCTGAACCTGAGTTACACATAGTAGTGAGCATTTTTTATGCTTAGAAATTTGAAGACTAAGAAACCCTCAGTGCCCTCAAGAGAGATTAAGCTCTGAAACTTTGATAGCTCCTATAATTCTAAGCAAGATGATTTCCCTGTGTAAGCAGTAGAAAACTGCTACATTCAGGTACTTAGTTGCTATTCATAGAATTAAAAAAAATGTTCAAAGAGGCTTGTTTATCAACTGCCTACTATGTTTGTAGTAGCTGTCTATGATACAACAAACCTCTGTGTCACATTCACTGAGATCCTGGTTGCCAAAGCATTGTAAGCACTCAACTACAGACTGAATTTTTATGTCAAGATGGAACATAACTACTAAACATTTTGAATTGTACAGTTTGGTATTGAAGTCTCCGCTGATGACATAGGTTCTTAGGATGGGTTAAGATTTACTATAAAATGTATTTGGCATAAATGAAGGAAGAAATGAAGAAATATAGCTTAAGTTTTATTTATTATCAGAACTTCACACATAACCTTCACCCTAACTCTGCTGCTTAGGTCAAAAGTAAACAGAGGTGGCTTCTGTGAGAAGCTGCTAAAAGCTTCTTCTGACAGAGCCAATCCCTTGGAGCTCCAAGACAGATGTGCCCCTGGCCAAGGCTGGGCCAATTAGAAATGGCAGTAATGCTTCTGTGATAACAGATTTAAGCAGAAGAAAAAAGAAAGTTATTGTGCAGTTGTAATTGCAGCCAGAGAACAGGAGGGTGAGAATATGTGAGAGGACCACATTTGTAGACACCGCAGTCAGTGGAGAGGGAGGGGCAGCTGTCGTGCCCCTGCATGGTGAAGCAGCTGTGCCCCTGCAGCCCATGGGGATCTATGGACATGCAGAAATCGACCTGCAGCCCATTCAGGAACCCCACAGTGGAGCAGGTGGAAGCCTGAGAGGAGGCTGTGACCCCGTAGGAGCCTTGTACTAGAACAAGCTCCTGGTAGGGACCTGTAGATCCGTAGAGAGAGGATCTCATGCTGGAGCAGGTTTCCTGGTAGGACTTGTTGACGCTGTGGGAGACCCACATGAAAGCATCCTATACTTGAAGGATTGTTAGGTCATAAAGTGGACTCGATGACAGCAGTGATCTTTTCCATCTAGTTAATTCTGGGAATTCTGTAACTGCACCCCATGGAAGAATGATTCATGTTGCAGTGGTTTGTAGAGAACTGTAGCTCATGAAATGGACTCACATTGGAGAAATTCATGGAGAACTGTTTCTTGTGGGAGTGACCCTATGCTGGAGTAGGGGAAAAAATCCTCTCCATAAAAAGCAGGACAAATAACATGTGAAGGACTGACCATAATTCCCATTCCCTCTCTCCCTGCACTGCTGGGGGATAAGGTAGAGTTGTGAAGGAGGGAGAGGTGGTGGGAAACTATTTTTAAGGTCTGTTTTACTTCTCATTATCCTGCTCTGATTTTGTTAGTAATAAATTCAATTAATATATCTGATTTTCTGTTTTCCCTGTGGTGATATTTGGTGAATGATCTTTCCTTGTCCATATCTCAACTCATGAAACATTTATTG
The DNA here is from genome assembly GCA_013397555.1 of Urocynchramus pylzowi. Lineage (NCBI taxonomy): Eukaryota > Metazoa > Chordata > Aves > Passeriformes > Fringillidae > Urocynchramus > Urocynchramus pylzowi. The sequence continues at coordinate 1,116,344 of VZRH01001838.1, forward strand.
TATTTGCTCTCCCCTGTCCAGCTGAGGAGAGCAGTGAGAGAGAAGTTTTGGGGGGTGCCTGGCTAGATGCCAGGCACCCCCCAAAACTTAGTACAGTATAAAATATGTATTTTATACATAACTTCGCAAGTACAATGTACAATTATTAAGTATTATTTTCTTAAGGTGTTTCTAAAGGTTTTGTTTAATAACAAACTGTAAGAGGGATGAAATTTTGGTACAATATACAGCCATATGTCATTCATAAAAGATTTATGAGTCCACTTGTGAGTAAAATTGAACATCCTACCTTTATTTACATATTGAGTTATTTCCTGAAACAAGTTGTCTGAGGAATTTCTCTTTCAAAATCAAGAAATCTGAAAACATAAGTATTCTTACTTTTTACTACTGAGTTAGGTGTGAAGAATTAGAGGCAGCTTTCCAGTACCTTGAATTCCGCTGATATTAAATTAACTTATATACAAGCAGTAGCGCACACTAAAAACTTGTATATACCTGTAAACCCGAGATAATCCAGCACAAAGAACCAGCATATTAGCTCACACTATCAAGTGTTTAAAATCACAGCATTAAAGAACATTAAATGTTACAAGAGACTACTGGAGGCCATTTAGTCCAGCCTTTCTGCTCAAGCAGACTCTTTTAGAGAACATGACTTAAGATTGTGCCCAGATGGTTCCTGAACGTCTTCTGTGGGGGAGACTCCACAGCCTCTCTGGGCAAGCTGTGCCAGTGCTCAGTCACCAACACTGTCAAGTTCTTCCTCACACTCAGGTGGGACTTCCTGTGCATCACTCTCTGCCCATTGCCTCTTGTCTTATCACTTGGCATCACTGAAAAAAGACTGATTCATCCTCTTGGCATCTTTCCTTCAGTTAATTATGTACCCTAATAAGGTCGCCTCTCAGTTTTCTCTTCTCCAGGCTAAACAGGGTTGGTGCCCTCACACTTTCCTCATAAGTGAGGTGCTCCAGTCCCCTAATCATCATCACAGCTCTGTCTGGACTTGCTCCATGTCTCTGTTGTACTGAGAAGCCCAGAACTGGACATGTAATTATGTAATACTGGACATGTAATACATGTATTATATGCAGATCTCCCTATACAGTATTTCTTGCTTACAATAGTTATGCCACTAGCATAACCAGAGCAGCATTTCAGTACATTTGTTTCTTCATGATTTTTTGGGGTTGAGTTTTTGAAAACAAAAAAATAATCCCAAACCCAAACAAATATGTTTAGCATTATCACATGGGAAAATACAAATTATTTCCACAAAAAATGTTTTTATGGCTTAATGCTATGCATTGGCTAAATTATGCTTTTACTAAATGTATACCTACACAGTACATTTTGGATCTCAAAAGTTTCCAAAGAAGAAGCAATTCAGTTCCTCATTAAAACAAACAATTTGCTTAGAACAGTGCTATCATTCTGACATGTGCTTTCCTGGCAATTTTTTTACTCTTTAGGGTAATAACTAAGCACTGTATTCTGATGCTCACACTCTGTTTTCCAGATGGTACCTTGTTGTTCTGTACAGTTATGTATTTCTTTAGGAAGTGGCAGACATGAAGATTATTTACATTTTTGTAGATTTTTCGTTACATTCTTTAGATAAAATATTCCGTGAAATTATGCCACGTACTTCTTGACTTGTGTGATACAGTTACTTTGGCACAAGTGGCCAGTTTCTGTGATTATTTTAGTAAAATATATGAAACAGAAAAGAGATAATTCCAATTAATTTCTTTTTATAAGCTTCTTTATTTTTTCTAAGAAGAAAATCTATAAAAAAAGACTGAATCTATAAACTAGAGCTGAATGAAACAATTAAAGTTGCTAATTAAAGCACTTCAATTTTGTCAATTGTGAAAATATAATAGGAGGCATAATTAAAAAACATTTATTGAATTTCATATTTTGTCTCTCACAGAAAAAGTACCAGAGTACTGGAAAATACATCCTTTTAGTGAAGTTCACAGATACAGGTCATTTACCAAACTAGCTTTATTTGCACATCATTTGACACACACTCCTTCAATAATTTTTTATTGCATAGAGCTCTTTATTTATAAATATATATATATACATATGTCTGCATACATTATTTTTTAAACTCTTTGGTGTACAATCTTAATAAAACACCTCTTCTTTTTCCTGCTTAAATGTGAAGAGTCTTTATGATCGGTCCCACAATAGGTGGAGGTCAGGAGAAGTCAACCATGCACAACACAAATCACTGTGCTCGGAGCAGCTGCAAGAGGTGCAGGGCTTCACCTTTAGATAACATCCTTCCCCACCTGCTTTTCAGTGTGCCCTCCACACACTTCTCTCAGCTGTATAGGGTAACATCTGTCTTGGTGCCCTCTGGCCTTGGGTGTCTGACACATTGCTTCAGATAATATCAGTGGGGAGAACATCTGGCCTCTCACCTTTCCGGGATTTTTAGCTCGGAGCACTCTCCAACCTTTCAGATGCCTTTTGTTGACAGATTATTTCTATGTTTCAGCTGATTGCAAATTTGAAAACCTGCCAAGTGCATAGAATGAGTTCAAAGATTTTTCCAGCCTAAAGTGCAAATGCTGTGAGATCTCTCATCTTCAAATAAAATTTTAATAAAGCTATTGTGTGGTAAAGTTAGATAGCCTTTATTTGTCTTTTACTTTGAGGGAGATGGAGGAGAGTGTTTTGACCAACTCAGGAAAGCATAAACCTTGCTAAAATTTACAAAATTTATTACAAGAGCTATGTACTCGTCTTTGCCTCTTTATCTTGTGCATTTGCCTTTGCATATATGTGGAGCATGCCTGGGCAGAAAATTCCCTGCTCGATGGCTTTCTGAGTAATTTAATTGCAGAAGAATATAGCATTGGTTATACTTTATCTTGTTTAAGATGTTTTCACCTTTTGCCATGGGTCAGGCATGAAATTGCCATCACAGAAACATGGTGAGATGACTCAGATAGTTGGAGCACTGCACTGGATGGCTACAAGCTCTTCAGAAGAGACTGGAAAGGGAGAAGAGGTGGAGGGGCGGCCCTTTATATTAAGGAAGCTTTTGACGCCATAGGTATTGAAACTTATGAAAATGGAGTTGAATACCTATGAGTAAGAATTAAGGGGGAGGCCAACAAGCTGATATCCTACTGGGAGTCTGTTATCACCCACCCAGCCAGGAAGAAGAGGTGGACAACTTATTCTATAAGCAGCTAGATACTGCTTCACGATCATCAGCCCTTGTTCTTGTAGATGACTTCAACCTACCAGACATCTGCTGGAAACTTAATACAGCAGAAAAGAGGCAGCCCAGGAAATTTTTAGAGTGCATGGAGGGCAACTTTTTGTCATAGCTGGTGGGTGGGCCCACCTGGGGAGGGACTATGTTAGACCTGCTGTTTTCAAATAGAGATGGGCTGGTGGGAGATGCAGTAATTGGAGGCCACTTGGGGCAGAGTGATCATGTATAGAGTTCTTGATATTTGGTGAAATGAGGAGGAACACCAATAAGACTCTTACATTGGACTTCCGGAGGGCAGACTTTGGCCTGCTTAGGAGACTTAATCAGAGAGTTCCTTGGGAAGCAGTCCTTAAAAACAAAGGAGTTCAGGAAAGGTGGGCAAGCTTCAAAACAGAGATCTTGAGGACACAGGAACAGACTGTCCCTGAGCACCTAAAGATAAGTCAATGAGGCAAAGGCCCAGCCTGGATGGGCAATGAGGTTTTAAAGGAACTTAGGAATAAAAGGAGGATGTATCATCATTGGAAGGAGGGTCAGGTCTCTCAGGAAGTAATTAAGGGGGCTGCTGGAGTGTGTAGGAAAAAACATTAGGGAGGCCAAAGCTCAGTTTGAACTTAAAATAGTGACTTCTATAAAGGATAATAAAAAATGTTTTTACAAATATATTAGTGGTAAAAGGAAGGGTAAGACCAACATTTGTTCTTTCCTCGAAGAGAGAGGGAACTCAGCAACTGCAGATGAGGAGGAGACAGAAGTGCTTAACACCTTCTTTGCCTCAGTCTGTAGTGGGAAAACGTCTTGTCCCAGGACAACTGTCCTCCTGGGGTGGTTGATGGTGCCAGGGAACAGAATGGTCCCCCCATTATCCAAGAGGAGGTAGTCAGAGAACTTTTGAGATGCTTGGATATTCATAAATCTATGGGACCAGAAGAGATCCATCCCAGGGTGATGAGGGAGCTGGCAGATGAGCTTGCGAAGCCACTCTCCATCATTTACCA